>OZ020535.1:21864254-22002754 GCA_963971435.1 Lasius platythorax | reverse complement strand
AATGGAAAGGATGTATTAATAAAGATTTTGTCTATTTTTTAAATACTTCATATATTTTATATTTTTTATATGTTGTACACATTGTATATTTTTCCATAAAATTAGAAAATTAATGATTACAATCTGTGTGATGAATTAAATCACATTGTCCTTATGTATCCAAGAATTGTGCGAACTATCAAATCCCAGCCATTTCACGTAAACCTCGTCACCCCTCCTGCGCAGTACTTTCTCCACGAGATACACATCTGGATAATTCGCGCGATGCAACTCGTGCTCGTAAAACGCTCCAGCGATAGATGTCTTTCGATAGTCCTCGAGTATATATGTTACGGGATTAGTATGCTGCACTTTAACAATCTTAAACACCTCGGTTGTCCAATTTGGTGTGTAACCCTTTTCGAAAAGTTGCTTGTACTTGCTAACGCGTACTGGGTCACCTACTTTGAACTTTGCCGGACCTGCGATATTTACGCGGTTATACACGGTAGCCAAGAGTCTTTCAGCGATCACAGGGGTAACGTCGACGGGTCGCATGCCGATCGTTCGATGCTTGCGCGCGTTGTAATCTGATACGAGGTGCGGTAGCATGTCGATCCACTTGTAAGTGCCATTCAACGTAAACATCTTCCACATATCGTTCTTTAGCGTGCGATTGAATCGCTCGACGACCGATGCCTTCAATACCGAATATGTAGAATAGTGATTAATGTCATGTTTCCGTATAAGCCGTTGCACGTGGGCATTATAAAATTCCTTCCCCATATCAGTTTGTATGTTTTTCGGGCATCTCTTGCTATCTCGAATTATCTCGGCGAGTGCGTCAGCTGTCTCACTTCCTCCTTTACTCTTGAGTGGTATGGCCCACGCATACTTGCTCAACACATCGATGACGGTGAGTATATAGTGGAAACCTTTGTTGAAACGGGAGTACGGACGCATCTCGACAATGTCGGCTTGCCACAGATCATCGTATCCCCGCACTATGACATGTCTTCGGGGAAAATTTTTTCTCGCCGGCGCATGCAGTTCGTTCACCAACTGTCGTCTCTCCAAACTGTGTTGCTTCTTCGCTTCGTTAGTTTTTCTCGATGGCCGTTTGTTTTCGTTGCTCGCTTTATCACTCATTTCTGTTTATCGTCCTTTAATAGCCGTTCTTAACCCGTTCGTTGTCGTTCTTAACCCGTTCTTGACCCGTTCTTGATCCGTTCGTTGTCGTTCTTAACACGTTCTTAATCCGTTCTTGACTCGTTCTTGATCCGTTCGTTGTCGTTCTTAACACGTTCTTTATGTTCCGCTTGCGATTTTGACCCGTTCTTCACCCGTTCTTTATGTTCCGTTTGCGTTTTTGACCCGTTCTTCACCCGTTCTTTATGTTCCGCTCGCGTTTTTGATCCGTTCTTCACCCGTTCTTTATGTTCCGCTTGCGTTTTTGACCCGTTCTTCACCCGTTCTTTATGTTCCGCTTGCGTTTTTGACCCGTTCTTCACCCGTTCTTTATGTTCCGCTCGCGTTTTTGATCCGTTCTTCACCCGTTCTTGATCCGTTCGTTGTCGTTCTTGATCCGTTAGATAGCCGTTCTTGCGTTGTTCACCGCCGTTCTTAACACGTTCGTTGTCGTTCTTAACACGTTCGTTGTCGTTCTTAACACGTTCGTTGTCGTTCTTGATCCGTTAGATAGCCGTTCTTGCGTTGTTCACTGCCGTCCTCCACCCATTCGAAAATCGTTCTTGACCCGTTCGCAGCCTTTTTCGCAGTCGTCTTTGACCCGTTCGTAGCCGCTTTTGGTCCGTTCGTAGCCTCGTTCACAAACGTCCCTTGACCGTTCATAGCCTTTCCTGAGTTGTTTGTAGCCTTGCATGTAGCCTTTAAGGACTTGTTCGTAGCCTCGTTCGCAGCCCTGCTTGAGGTGTTGGTAGCCTCGTTCACTGCTGTTGCTAGGCCGTTCCCAGCTGTTGCTAGGTCGTTCACTGCCACTGCCACTGCCACTGCCACTGCCACTGCCACTCATTGTAGTTAGATAACAGTTCGATAATCCTTCGTAGCTGTTCGATAATTATTCGTAGCTGTTCGATAACCCTTCGCAGATGTTCGATAATCGTTCGATAACCGCTTCTAACCCGTTCACTGCTGCTCATTCAAGTTGATAGCTGTTTCTGAGTTAGCGTTAGCCGCGCGTTGAAGTTTGTCTAACACAATCTGTATCGCTCGCACGTTCTTCTCGAACGAAGTTAGCTTCTCGTCTGATTCTTTCTGTCGATTCATCAATCTTTTAACGCAGGATTCCACATACAGTTTATTGACTGCATCGGTGTCAGCCTCAGGTTGCGCTACACGGCGAATTTTGCGCGACCTTGCGTCATAGTCCGTAACGACCCGACATAGAGCGTTTTCATGCACATAACTTTTCACCAATCTATCCCAAGAACCGCTTGTGCCGGTTGCATCATTTCTTGGTTCGAATAATCCAAATTTGTTGATAGGCATTTTTCAATGATTTGTGATGTGTCACACGACGCCGATCGACTGATTAGTTTGTTGGGATCCGTTTAATTTATAATAATGCCCGCTTCCCGAAGTTCCTCGATGATGGACAGGATCTCGTTGTTGTGAGCGTTGTGGCCAGCTTGGCGCGAAGCGTCGAGCAATCGTAGGCGATCCACTAGCTCGTTGGGGTCATCCCAGTGCACGTAATCAATCTTATCGTTGGGTAGCGTCATAGCGCGAGGCATAGACACTCCTATTCCAGATTTTGGCTTTTTCGGTTCGATCGACATCAACGGTGCAATTATTTGTTTGTACTTGTATCCTCTGTTACTCCGCAAATGGCCCTGCACATCATAGTTGCGTTTATGCGCGTTTGTCGCCAATAATATGCTCTTGTATTTATGCATATCATCATCCGTGTAAATGTCGTCATCGGGAATTCTCTTGAAGATCAATTCGTATAATCCCGGTGTACCAATGTACTTCACTTTGTCTATAATTATAGAGTCATACATGTCGACGTCGAATCTTTTGTTACCGAGCCGCATTTCATTCTTGTCAAAATAGACACCGTACACGTGATCGAGCTCTTTTTTTTCGTCACCACCCAGAAGTGTGCCCATGTACTGTTGTCCTAGTGGCCCAAAATGCTCTCGCAACGCTTCTTGACCTTCATGCATGTGTAACAGGTTTCGAACGGATGTTTCGAGCGAGTTGCCCGTGGTTTCGAAAACATTGTCGTTTTCGAGTGATTCGGGTACCGTAGGTTGTACGATTTTCGTTGTCGCAGACTGTGTAGAGGTGGATGGTGTAGAGGTTATCAGCGGTTCATGCAATGAAACGTTCGATGTATGTAGCGTCAAAATATTTCGCACTCGCGGAATATTCCGATTCGCGTTCAACCGTTTCCTCTTTTTCGGCGTCACATCCTCATCCTCCTCCTCCTCCTCTTCCTCCTCCTCCTCCTTGTACCGCTTAACAGTGGGTAACGTCTTGATCTTCACGTCAGTGTTACTCTCCGGTTCGTTTTTCACCGCAATCGAGTTGTCGACAATCTTTTGTAGCGGCTCGATAATAGGTCTAAAATGGGTCGTGACCGCGATATCGTCATCGATCTTACCGGTCTTCAAAGCGCGATGTTTCTTGCGGATCGATTCGCTCGTTTTCGCAATCTCCTTCGCTATCTTTTCACGCTCGCGAATAGTATCGCTCCCAGCCATGTCGGTAGAATGTCGAACGCTCGCGTTTCACCCTTCTCGACGGAATATCGACAACGACTAATCGTTTTGCGGTATCGCGAACACGTTAAATCCGTTTCTGTATCGCCCGTTCGTAAGCGAGCTATCCTTATCTATCACTAGAAATCCATACTTTTGCTGCCAACAGGTACGACATAGTTCACTGAAATCCTCGTATGACATGTCGGTATTCACGTGATCGTTGTACACGTGTTTCAAGTTGGTACCATCCTGTTTAAACAAGATTAACAGGTTCGCGTTGTCGCGTATAAGATGTTTCGGTATTCTCGCGTATGTCTGGCAGAGATAGAAGCAGTCGACGTTCGAGTGGCGTCCCATTGAAAAGTACTCTCTTATCGTATTTTGCTTGTCACACGCCACGTCATCGAAAACGAAAATCGAGTTTGGACATGCTTCGCTCGGTGGAATGACGTCACTGTTATTGGAGAATGTAAAATAGCCGATTTCGTCGATCGACGTCAACAAATTCTCCAGATACCGATATTTTGGCTGTTGCAGTGACTTTGAGTACACGTACACATTTTCAAAGCGGACGCCGTGCGGGCTTTCTATCAAACTAATCAACACGTTAGTTTTACCGCAATTCGAGGGGCCGCAAACGATCGCGCGTATAGTAGTCGGCAGCATCGTACCGTGTCTACACATCTCCGCTTTGTCCCCCATCGAGCGTAATCTGGCGTCGTAATTCGTCACACGTATCGCGAAAGGTTGTCTCACGAATTTCATTTTCACACTTCCGATTCGGATCACACACCTGTCTATTTATAGCTGCGCGAAGTCGCGAAGTGCTCAGTAACGAAAAAATGTTTATCCTGCTATCAAGTCCTTATGATATTCTCGATTTGAGTGCCGAACAGCTACAATTTGTGTCTAAAGCAGTTTTATTGCGAATGTGTGGCAATTACGTCCACTACGTGTGGAATAAACTTCCGGAACACATAAAGGCGGATTCGGAGGTTCAGACCTATCGTCGCTGTTTCGAACATTACAATCGACCGTGGCAGCAAACGCACATTGACGGTCCAACGCCGATGATAAAAGATTGCAGCGAATGTCAACGCAAATAGGTGGAGGCCTATTAAATCATGCCATAAACGCACTTACAATCGAATTTCATATTCCCGGCTATCAGTTTTGCGGTCCGGGCACGCGGCTAGAAAAGCGATTAGCCAGAGGCGATCGAGGTATCAATCCATTAGACGCAGCGTGCCGTGAACACGATATAGCGTACTCTCGGAGCAACAATCTCACTGAGAGACACGCAGCGGATAAGGTACTCGCCAAGAAAGCGCAAACTCGCATTGTTGCGAAAGATTCGTCTCTCGGTGAGAGAGCCGCCGCCACAGCTGTCTGGGCAGCGATGAAAGCCAAGACAAAGTTCGGTATGGGTCTGAAGACAAAGACGAAGACAAAGATGAAGAAAAAGACGGTGAAGAAACGAGTACTTCCGGTAGCGAAACGCGGGGGCGTATTGCCGATTCTACCAATAGTGGGTGCGCTTGGATCTCTGATCGGTGGAGCAGCTGGTGTAGCAAAGATGGTGAACGATAGAAAAGCTGCACAACGTCAGTTGCAAGAGATGCTACGTCACAATCGCACCATGGAAGGTCATGGATTGTATCTCGCGCCATACAAATACGGACAAGGAGTCTCAACGACAAAAAAGAGAGGGGAAAAAAAAACGTCAAAGCGACGCTAAAAATGCCACAGGGTGTAACTACGAACGTACAATTGCTGCAACTGGCAAAACGTATGCACATTCCATACTTTAGAGGCGTTTTCATGCGTGACTCATTACCGATCGGTGGTATATATCGAAACGAAAGCGGCATCGTAAATTTGGATAACGCTAAAGGATCGGGTACTCACTGGATAGCGTATGCAAAGAGGGGGGATCACGCTATATATTTCGACAGTTTCGGCAACCTTCGACCACCCAAGGAACTGATGCGATATTTAAATGTGATGAAAATAGAATATAATCACACTTCTTATCAAACTTACGATCAAAGCATCTGCGGACAATTGTGCTTGCAGTTTCTCCGAACGGTCGATGCATGCGAATTTAAAGACAGACATTGCGCTATTTAACTTAGTATTCGTTAAACAGTTTAGTCAACATGTCTATGACATTCACGCTGACCGGGAGGAGTAGTGTTCTCGCGGCAAACTACTTTCCCATCATAGATTTGAGCGACGGTGAATACGAGCTTGGTCTAGCGGATTTTGAGAGTTATCACACGATATCGAACGTGAATTCCTCAAATAATAAATTTTACTTTGGCAAAGACGACGCGGAAATTACGATTCCCGAGGGATCGTACGAGCTGCAAGCGATACATGAATTTTTGAAACATACAATTTCACGGAAACGTCCGCTACACACAGTTCGTGACGGCGATAAAAAACACACTGATGATGGTGACTTTGAAGATGGAGAATGGCCGATAGTGCTCCGTGCTAATTACAATACGATGAGGAAGCGAGATTAAATGCGCCTACAGAATAAATTTTAGCAAGCCTAACAACATTGGATCGCTACTAGGATTCTCGAACCGTATACTGCAGCCGCGAAAATTGTACGAGTCGGACACGCCGATTAACATTATTAACGTGAACATTATCCGCGTAGAATGTAATGTGACCGCGGGTGCATACAGCAACGGCAAACTCGTTCATACGATACATGAATTTTCACCGAGGGTACCACCAGGATATAAGATATCGGAAACACCGACGCACATTATTAACCTACCAATCATCGTACGGAGCATTACGGATTTAACGTTACGTGTTGTCAACCAGGACGGACGATTACTTGATTTTCGAGGAGAAGAGATCACCATTAGATTGCACGTACGACGGCGACAGTGATAACATACGTATGCAGCGTATGAGATGCTCGTGTTGAACAAAGACGTGAGAGATAACACAATCTTTACGAGGCCAGCGACAACAACGTCGACATTCACTAATATCCAAGCTGTCGGTTGCACTAAGAAAAAGAAATTGAACGCATCAAACGTTGCGTTTTTACAATCTTTGGGATTTGCGGTGCGAAACATTTGAACGATGACTGATATTCTCAACATCGAAGACAAGCCAATCTTTGACAATCGCATCGTCAAGATTGAGACTCATGCGTACAACCCGTTTGCCAACACAACATTTGGGCACAGTGACGAGATAAGAATACCCATACAACAACAGGATTTGTATACGTTGCCGTATGAGAGTTTCCTATACATCGAGGGAGAACTGAAGATAAACAACCCAGTTGAAGGATCTACTGTGGCGCTGGGAAATAATTGTGCCGCATTCATGTTTGATGAGATTCGATACGAACTTGATGGCGTGGAGATTGATCGCAACAGAAACGTAGGAATAACAAGTGCGCTCAAAAACTATGTAACAATGACATTCGATAGAAGCATGACTATGAGTAACGCCAGCTGGACTGATCCGATTACTGTGAATGGATACTTTAATTTTTGCGTACCGCTCTACATGTTATTGGGATTTTGTGAGGATTATAGACGCGTGGTGATTAACGCTCGTCATGAGTTGATCTTAATACGATCGCGCAACGACAACAATTGTCTGGTTGGAGATTCTGCGCTGCGACCTGAGGTCAACATATTCAAGATACAATGGCGAATGCCACACGTGTTGTTGAGCGAAATTAAGAAGTTGTCTATGCTGCGCGCTCTGGAAAGCGGACGCTACCTCAGCATGGGTTTTCGCTCGTGGGATCTGTACGAGTTTCCGCTATTGCAGCGTACAACCAAGCATTCATGGGCCATTAAGACCGCGACTCAGCTGGAGAAGCCGCGATACGTTATCTTTGCTCTGCAAACAGGCAAGAAGAACGTCATGGCTGAGGATACGAGTAAATTCGACCACTGCAAATTAACCAATGTGAAACTCTATCTGAACTCGGAATATTATCCGTACGACGACATAAATCTAGATTTTGATAGAAATAGATGGTCGATTCTGTACGACGCATACACGCGTTTCTCCAAAGGCTATTACGGATACGCGTATCTCGAGCCGAATCTCACCCTCGCAAAGTTTCTACTTAACGGCCCATTCGTGATCATCGATTGTTCTCGACAAAACGAATCGGTCAAGAGCGCAACAGTGGATGTGCGATTGGAATTTGAGTGTAAGGAGAATGTGCCTGATAATACCACTGCGTACTGTCTCATCATACACGATCGCATGATCCAGTACAACCCGCTGACTAACGTTGTGCGCAAAATCACCTAAGCGTTTGCGACAGCAATTTAGAGAGTGGGGAAGAGGAGCAGGATATAAATCCAAGTGTTACGAGATGGTTGTCATTCTTCTTACCTGACGCATCGAAGAGAGAGAGAGAGATCTCGTCATGTCTGTACCAACATTTGTTGATCTGCAAGGTTTCACCGTTTCGAACAAATTTATCGTGAAGGAGGTGGCAGTGCTGAGAAGGGGAACTGTTCTCGCGCACTACATTTTTCAAAGTCCTATACCGTGGCGTCTCCTTACAAGATCCGAACAGTGTCAAGCTTTATGGCTGATGGTGAATCATCATGAACTGGAATGGGAGGATGGAACCGTTGCGTACAGCATGGCGAAACAATTGATTACAACAGCTGTAGTTGAAGATTATGATAAAAGACAGTGTATCGTATACGTGAAAGGACTTGAAAAGCATGAATGGTTGGCTGATATACTAGATGACGATGCGAGAGCAAAATTAATTATCAAGACTTTGGATGCTGATTACAACGATATCGAATCTCTAAATAATCTAGATGTTAAAAATACTATACGATGTGGAAAACATGTTAAGCATTGCGCATTACAAAATGTATTCAAAATATATAACTGGTGGTCGCAACGCCAGAAAGAATTGTAATAGTAGAAACAAAGTATTTGAAAATAAAATATTTAAACATTTGTTTCGTCTCTTATTCCTCCTCCTTATTCCGTCCCCTCATTTTACGAATTCTTTTTATCCGAACACCGTCTCTCCCTTCTCCTAAATTTTAGAGCGCTAGGACCACTCACAGAGATACTCTCCCTTCCACTACTAATTTCCCCCACTACTTTTGGAAAAAGAGCATCACGTATACTCTTAATTTTCTATACGATCAGTGTCACGTTAACCGCTCGTACTGATAGTCCACTTTTCACAACCTAGAGAAATGTTCTCGACTGGAAGAAGCAGTATGAATTACGTTCCGATTCAGGATGGTAAAACTTCCACAAATAAATGGAACAAGTAAGTTTCGATAAAGCATTGTATATTATATACTTTATATTTTCCTTATAATTTATTAAAATATTTTTTATAGCATTTTATCCGGGCCTCGTCATGCGGTTCGTATACTTGGAAGAAAATACGCCTTAACCCCGACTTCGTATAAATATTTGGAGATTGGAATCAGCGTTGGAATCACATCTTACGTGGAACTGGCTCTCGGCGATAATCGTGGCAATTAAATAATATTGCCTATTGAAACTAGGAAATTGCTAATGCAAAAACGAGTGGACATTGAACGACTACAATCAGCTGAAACTCCATTATGGATTCGTGATATGACACTTGAAGTGGTTAAAATGTCTAATTCAAAAATTATAAAAATAACATTATTTAATAATTCTTTGTATATGTCACCACCGACTTTATTACATTTATTCGACTTTGAAGATTGTATACGTCATATGTATTTCTGGCTATCCGAAAATACGTATAGTGTTAATGAAAAGTTTAAAAATTTTACAACTATTTTACAACGTGATAATATCCGTAATGCGAGCGACGCCGCAAAAGTAATACGCGAAAGTGATGCGTTTGACAACGAATCACTCATAGATTGCGAATTATTAACATGCGCTATAAATAATATTCTTCACGATGCTTGTACATAGATATTTGTATAACACACTATTATCTATAATAAACATTTATATTAATATTAAAAATGCTTATTTCATTTTAAAAAATAACTCCTCTAATCTCTCTCCTCCTCTCCTTCGCGCTCTCCCACCCGTAAACAGTCCCAGCTCTCATACATAGCTTCCACTCGTTGCAGTCCTTGCGGGGATGACGTCATACGGGGTCTCGAGGCGAAGCGCGTTTCGTGATGCTGGGAAGCGTCCTCGGGTAGAGAGGGAGGCTAGGGACCGTGAGACAGGTAACGTTAGGAGAGAAAGAGACAGCACGACACTACGAACCGTGAGAGAGGTAACGTTAGGAGAGAAAGAGATAGCACGCGAGAGATGATACAGCGAAGGAGAGCACAAGGCGTATGTAAGCGAGAGAGATGAAAAAGAAAGACAGCGCGTGAGATGACGAGGTGAAGGAGAGCGCACGCGAAAGATGACGCGGTAAATGAGAGCGCGAGAGAGAATTTTTTAAAATAATTTTCTAATACTTTTTAACTATATATTTTTTTATGTTAATATTTTAATAATGATGTGGTGAGGGGAGAGGAAGGACATCTTAATCTAAAGTAAATTAAAAACATGTTTCTATATAATATTTTTAATCATAAAATGTGTGTTTTTACAAAATAAATGTGTGTGTGTGTGTGTGTGTGTGTGTGAATTTAAAAAGGAAAAAAATAAAAAATTAACAATTAAAAAAATATAAAATGGGGCGAGGGGTGAGGTAAAGAGGCGACGAAGCTGCGTTGGCGTCGGCGAGGTGAAGCGGTGGCGAGACGAAGCGGTGGCGGGGACGCGGTGATGGATCCGCGGTGGATCTGCGGACGTTGGCGGCACGGCGGGTGTCGACTCAGGGCGGTACGATGGAGCTTCTTCTTCTGCGCACAGAAAAATTAATTTATTTTTTTATTTTTATTAAATATTTTATATGATGATATACTTACACGGGTTGCACATTGGACACATATTCCGCATGAATAGCTGGTCCATCGCGATAGAGCACTCGGTGCACCATTGCGTCAGTAGTAGACCCAACCGTGCCGTCCTATGAGTGCGCACGACATCGATCACTGCGTATGGATTTCTTCTGTATAGATCTCTTCTACGTAGGAAGCACCTTGCACACAGTTGTTCATCACCACCCTGTGGTTGATAATATATATGTATTGCACACATCCTATTATCATAATCCATGGCGCTGATGTCTGCTGGGTCGATGATTTGTTCGTGCACATCATAATCGATATCGTCGCACTCACTGTCATAATCCGAGTCTGCAATGGGCTCGATTACCGCTAAAGCTTCCACATTCTCAACCGCTTGCATCCTCCCGGCCTCGTTCACCTCGTTCACCTCATTGACCTCCATCACCACATCGTCCTCGATCACCTCAACTTCATCATCACTATCCTCAATTGCGATAATCTCTGGATCCATTTGAAATATACTTCCGATATAAACTTATAAAATTAACGGTAGCACTTGTTTCTCTCGACACATAGCTCGACGACTGTTGAATACGTTCTAACGCGGAGACAGATTCACAAATTTGAGCAGCCAAACGTTGGCGCTGATACGTTGCATTCTTTCCTTAATAATTAAGGAAGATGTTTCGCTCTTTTATGGGAGATTTTCCGCGAGAGTACAACAGCTGCCGAAAGTCAGCGCTTTTGCACCTATAAAAACGTTCCGACATGTTCGTCGCAGCGTCGGTCTCCATTCTTTTCCACAATATCCTAATGATAAAATCTCCATAAAAATGTGAAAACATTGTTTTTAATAGTCTCTAGAGTGTTCGGTTACAAATTCGAGCAGCCGAACGTTGGCGCCGTTGCAATTCTTCCTTAAAAAATATTGATGAAGATGTTTCACTCTCGTTTTATGGGAGATTTTCCGCGAGGGTGCAAAGCTGCCGAATGATTTCCTAATGATAAAATGCCCATAAAAATGAGAAAAAAACAGTTTTATGGACTCGTAGAGTTCTCAGGCAATAAATCGATCACAAAGATAAACACCTGTCGAACGTGTTTAGGACCCCTCGAAGATTTTACGACACGCGTCCCCGAGACCCCCCCCGTGACGTCAGACCCCGCGCCACCAAGATCTCCCCCCACCCCGCGTGACGTCAGACCCCGCGCCACCAAGATCCCCCCACCCCGCGTGACGTTATACCCCCGCGCCACCGAAATACCCCCGCGCCCCCCTCGGAGGACCTGAGTTAGAACCGGCCTATTATACCTACTTAAGTATTAAATAATATTTGAAACATATTTAATTCAAATATAATTATAAGGCTCTCGCTTTTGTTTGCAATATCAAATACATATTTACATCTTTCGTTATATACAAACATGTACATATTAAAGTGACTTAAAAAGACGTTAGTCGCTTACACATGTGTAAATGTTTTCAAAACACATAAACTTAATCAAGATCATTAACTTTAGTGCAAATTTTAGTTATAAATATAAAAAATTAAAAATTTAAAGATTTTTATTATTTATAAAATTGTTCTAATAATATTATTAAAAAAGTTATAAAATATATAATCTACTATGTAAAAATAATGGCAATAAGAGTCGAACGCAGTACGTAAGGCGCATGTATTCTTTATTGCGAATAAAATTAGCGAACATTTCGGTCCCTTTCTTTGGGCCATGTTCAGCACATATACAATAGAATAAAAAAAATACATTAATAATCTTGTGTGTGATTAAGTTTATGTTTTAAAAACATATTTATACATGTGTAAGCGCCTAACGTTTTTTTAAAAGTCACTTTAATATGTACATGTTTGTATATAAAGAAAGATGTAAATATGTATTTGACATTGTGAACAAAAGCGAGCACCTAGCCAAAATAGCGCCGTTGATCCTGGTAGATTTGTTAAATAAAAAAAGTTTGAAACCTACACATGTTTCTTATATTTTTGCAGAAGAGAATTTAAGTGAGAAAGCAGAACGGATGCTGTTAGGAGAATATGAGGATTCTACTGATACTGTTATACAACAGCTGTTGCAGCAACAAAAAGAGCAAAAAGAAATATTAAAAGGGCAGCAAGCAATGCTGCAGCAGTTGCTTAAAGCATTTGCCTCGGAGAGGAATAATATATCGCTCCATAAGACATTCGTTACTTGTGCTTAAGAAGCTTTCCATCCATATCCAGACCTTTTTCGTGATTATTAGAAGACCGCCGCTGATCTTGAATCAATTTTCAGTGTAAAATTAAAATAAATTTTTTTATTTTTTACCAAATTTTTTCTAAGAATAACGTTGCTGTAGCATGCCTCGACGTGGTGGCCGTGATCGGGCGCATCGGGATGGGCGTGACCAACGTCTAATGCTTCGAGCAATTGATCGTGTTAATGGTAATTACACACGAGCACGAGCTCTTTATGCTAGTTGGTTGCGACGCCAAGCTAATGGCAGACCATTACGTCCAGGGTCCGTGCCTGATCGTCGAGAATTTCAACGACTCGATGAACGATTCCATGATCAGGAACAAAGGAATTTTGCAGGTGCTGGCCACCGTAGGGCAGGTCGTCCTCGTGTGTCTTGGAGAATTGAGGAACGTGTGATTGCTCTAGCTCGAACTTATCCTGTCATGGGATCACGACGCATAGGCGCGCCAGTAGGGGTTGATCATAAAACAGTCTTGCGCATTCTCCGTGAGGAAGGCCTACGACCCTACAAAGTGCAGGTAGTGCATGAGTTACGACCTGGTGATCGCACAGCTCGTCTTCGTTTTTGTCGGTGGATGCTTCGCAAGATCCGAAGAAATCGGCACTTTCTGAGAAATATAGTGTTCACTGATGAATCCAGTTTTTCCAGCACTTCCATTTTAAACTGGCAAAATGTTCGCATCTGGCGCAAACGCAATCTACACGCAATGGTCCAAAGAGTTCAGCAGGGCCGTTTTTCAGTCAATGTTTGGGCAGGGATACTCGGGAATGATTATATTGCTCCTGTGTTTCTCTCAAACCGATTGTCAAGCATTGAGTATTTGCGGTTTCTACGTCATACTCTCCTGAATCGACTGCGACGTATGGTTCCGAGGAATGCCCGTAATCGAATTTTTTTTATGCATGACGGTGCTCCACAGCATTTCGGCAGGCAAGTCCGCGCTTTTTTACAACGAGCTTTTGGAACTCGATGGATCGGTCATAATCCTACACCACATTTATGGCCCGCCCGTTCACCTGACCTGAACCCTCTGGACTTTTATTTCTGGGGAGCTCTGAAAGCCATTGTTTATGGGTCAGGCAGGGCTTTAAGGACGACTCAGGATTTACGAGATCGCATTGAAAAGGCGGTTGCTACTTTAGCACTGAAATCGAGCTGTGCTCCGTAGAGTGCGAGATAATTTGGTGGAGAGACTCCAAGCTTGCATTAATAACGGTGGTGGTTACGTTGAAGCTGGCAGACAAGCACAACTTCTCAGAGCTATTGGGTCAGTTCTGTTTGTTCGTAGGCAGCGTCGACGACGATATAGTGAGAGGCAAGGGGAACTCGGAGTCGAGTCGGGTCGGACGTGTCGTAAGTGGCTCCTCATTGTGGTACAAAATTTGTTGGTTTAAAATGTGTATTTCGATACGTACTATCTTTTGAGATGTACTTTTAGTGATGAGGTTTTTTGCGATTTAATTATTTATACGCGGAGTGCATAATTACTGCCGAAAATATACTTTAAAATTCTGTGCGAGTCGGCTTGCTCACGGCGCCATTACGTGGCATGATCACGGCATGTCGTTTGTTTCTTGTAGTATATGATTATGTATAAATCTTCAATAATTAATGACTTTTTTCGGCTTCGTGACTATGTTTGTTGAAAACTTTAGTTAGTAATTTATTGTTTAGTGAGCTGTGAGATGTCTACATATAATTATTCTCTCGTAATTAATGATAGAAGTGCGCTCTGACAGCTGGCTGCCGATATATTGACCATTGGGCGGATCGGACAAAATTTCTCCGCGTCTGGAGTATTTGGCGGTGACGGGGACATTAGAATTAATATTTGAGTGTTATGTATATAGAAATAACATCAAGTGCAATATTCTCACACTGTAAGTTGTGAAATTGCACTTGAGAATTTGTCGAATGACTGAAATTTATGTTCTTAGAATTTTTTACGCGAGCTAGCTTGTCGTAGCATTACGTGGCATGACGTCATGCCACATGTTCTCTCTTATCGTATATAATCATACTATATTTCATTAACTGGTAACTTCTGTGTATTGAGACTATATTGAGACTATTTTGCTCAATATTACAGTAAACAATATATTGTGTGGTTAAAGCTGAGATCTCTGCATCTTGTTATTCGTCTATAACTATCTAGGAAGTGTTTTCTGGCAGTCAACTGCCGTAGTATTGACCGTCTTGTTGGATGGACAAAACTTCTTCGTGTGGAAATATTTTGCGGCGCCTTAATCTTATAACTATTTGATTGATGCGATAATGCATTAATTGAGATACCTCATATTGCAAACTAAGTGAGAGCATTTGGAAACTTATCGGATAATTAATATGCTTAGGGATATATGAAATCTTGCTCCCTGTAGTGCTACGTGGCGTGATTATGCCACGCCGCATGCCTCTCTTGTAGCGTGTGTTTCTCCTGTGTATTGTTTCTCTATTAGTGGTTTTTGTGATTTGGGATTATTTCTGCTTAAAACTATATTAAATAAATAATGAGTCACATAGTATAGACTAGGACGCTTGTGTACTGTCATTTGCCTTTAATTAATGAGAGAAGTGTATAATGACAGTTGACTGCTGAAATATTGACTGCAGTTCCATCCGGTCAAATTTTCTCGTCCGAAATATTTAGTGATGTGTTCTATTCTGTATATTATTACTGAGGGGAGATGTTTTTGACTCGGGCTATACGCCCGGCCGGCCGTTGAATCTGGCTTTAGCGCTCGGACTCCGAAAAGGCCATGGTGGCGCCATCCCTTGGATCCATCGCGGATCTTACTGCCAGTGTGCCGGCGTGTCATTGAGAGCACGCTTAGTCTGCAAATTGATAACTTTTATTGTTAATTAAGTGCCGCTAAGCGACTATTTTGGATATTCCTTTAGTAAAACAGTCTTGTGGATAATGCTACTTAGTTGGCTGCATAAATTTACATAGTGACTGTAGCTTTATATGTGACCTTATTTACACTGATTATTTGTAACCTATATACCTCCTTAGAGTGGATATTTATTAACATTGTGTAATTGATTAATTATATCAGCGTTATTTGCAGTGCATATTACTGAGGCTCACGGCTCATATCCTCTCCGAGTGATTATTGGGCTTGATGAAACAAATATATACTAGCAAGATTGGATGTTACGCAGCGGATTCTTTCATGCAACCGCTGTTATAATCATCTAATCTTTTGACTCTGTGGACCCTCCATGGATTCCACGTTCTGGGAAGAGAACACTCACATACCATGGAATTTACCTTATGTACTTTCTTGCTTACCATGAACTTTAGATAAATAGACACCTGATTCGCACCTAATTAGTGATTGTGTGTGCTATCATTATTGCTGCTTCTTTTTGCGAATTGGACATTGACTTGACTATTACAGTTGAATTTATATTTAGTGCTGGTTCTCTCTAAGACGTTTTTTGTTACTTTCAGCTACTATTCGCTGAGGTTTGCGATCATTTGGACAAAATCTGCTTGAATATCCTGGGAATTTTCATCTTGGCTCTCTTCATGAGCTGCTAGGGTTGATTTCCAATGGATCGTCGTTCCCATCAGGAGCATCGCACTGTGCTAATTAGAATAGTGTTTTTAGTCATAAGTGTGATCATAACCTTGATCATGCGATTTAGAATAATTGATCTATAAACTTTACGTGGTTAGATGTAGCTATGCTTTATTATTATTATTATTATCTATCTATTATTAGATATTCTTCTTTGAACAGTTGAATTAATTAATTAATTAGGTTAGTTTATTTGGAAAAATTTTTTACTCTATGATGATAATATTAAGTGATAGAATTAATTATCATCAATATTTAAATTATATTCGTACTATTCTCTTCAAACATTTGAGTGCTGTGACTAAACTAGTGCTTTATGAAGCACGTTCTATCATGTGCTCTAAGGGTTTTAATTTTAAGCTTGGACTTTTTTGGTTAAGTTTAATTTAATTAATTAAGCTTAAGTTAAATTATTATCTTGGTTTCTTGTTTAGTGAGGTCTAATTCTTTAACCATATTTGATCTTAATTATTTTCGTTAGTGGTCACATTATTAACTCTTCTGCCGCTTAATTGGATTTGAGATTAGGAATAGTCAACTACGGGCCATAGATAATTCAATAACTTGTGTCTATTCCGATCTCTTGTAACTAACTATTGATAGGCCATTGTGATAGTGGTATTAATAACAAATCATAAAAGAACAGTGATAACCTTTTCAGTTATTACTATCTTTTGGGTGACGGTATTGTTTTCCTTTCCTACATCCTTTACTATTAATGTTTTGATTGAACTGAACAATTTATTATAACTACATATATAGTTATGACTTACTTACTTAGTTAGATTCAGACTTAAATTTATAATTATTTTGGTGAATGTTGAATCTTGTTTCCATGAGCTGAGTGGCCTTGGCTCTCGCTCCGGAAGTCCCTATAATTGCATAGGGATTTCTGTTCCATGGAAAATTCACATCCTTGTCTGATCTTATAAGAAATCTTTACATTAAGTTTGGTTCATATGAATTATATACTTATCTATTTATGTCTATTGTCATATGCAACGACGGTAAGTGAACTTACGTTATTTGACATTTATTACTGATTGATCTACACTGACAATTTTTGCCATAAATAAACGACTATTATTTTCTTGTTTATGTCAATTGTATAGATAATCATATCGCGTATGGCATTATTATAATTGAGTTATAACTATATTTTTGTCACCGCACACGGAGAGTCTTTCACTCGGCACTCTGCTGTGCTTGTCTCGATAAGTATTAAGCCTAGTATTATTATTATTAGGATCCATGAGCTGAGTAGCGCTGCTCTCGCTCCGGGGGTCCCTATATTCATAGGGACTTTCTGTTCCATGGGTCATGTTCTGTTATCTGACGTCGCGAGAATATTAAGCTTCTTTTCATTTATGAATTACTATTTATAGTAAATGGGAACATGCTTACTTTGTCATATACTGACGGTAAGTTAACTTTACCATTATTATTAACATTTTGACATTGTATATAGATTTATATAGACAATTTGGCCTGAAAACGTATTTTCTGTAGTTTTTCATGATGATCGATACGTGGTTGATGTATATATTGCGTATGATAATTCTATTTGATGCATAGTTGTACTTTAACATACAAATAGTTCTGCACGGGGAGTGTCCTTAACGGGACATTCCGTCGTGCTCGTATTACTGGAAACTTAATATTTCATATTAAGCATCAACTATTAAGACCCATGAGCTGAGTAGCTGTGCTCTCGCTCCGGAGGTCTCCACTTATTGTTAATCAATGAGCTAAACGGAGATCCTCTGTCTATGGTTCTTGTCGACCGGCATGAGCAATGATAATATTATTATTACTTCATTTGGGTCTGGTTGGAGTCTTTATTATTTCGAACGATTATAAACTGATCGAATGTTTTGACTTTACCAGTTTATTGGTGTTGTTATAAGGGGTTTTTAGACCTTAAGTTGTAAGTTGTAAGTTGTAAGTTGTAAATAATTACTGCGCGGTATAAACGTTATTAGTTAACATGAGCGATATACCTGAAATTGAGGATTTTCTGTACGACTTGGCGGATGAAGAAATCTCCATTTCGCACCTATGTGAGAGGGCATTGGGCACCTTGGCGCTTCTTGAGAATGCGTGCCTGCCGGACGGCTTGCGTAGTACTCGCTGCGCCATTAGAATGACGATGGCATCTGTCATTATGACCTTTCGTTTGGCTGATAGGTTGGAGCGTTCTCGCTCTTATTTGCGAGCAAGGCTGACTGACATCGGGGGTCAGTTTCGGGCCTTGTCGGAGGAGGTTAGTGTGTTGAGGGCGGTCTCCTCCTCTTCCTCCTCCGCGCGGGGCTCGGTGCTGGAGGGATCGGGCGGTCTTGATCCTGCTACGCCGTCTTTAATTGCTGCTCCGCTGGATATGACACCTTTCAATCCTGAGGTGTCTCTCATGGGTGCCTCTGTGCTGGCTCCCGTAGATGAACCGTCCTTTGGATGGGTGAATGATGAACGCGCGCTGACTGCAGAGATTCAACGCTCGCAGTCTACTATCAAGCGTATTGATATGGAGATCTCTGCTAAGAAGACAGTTATTTCCGAGATTGACGAGGCTGCGGCTGCGGCCCTTGATGATCTAATGGCCGATCAACTGTTAAGGATAGAAGATCCTATATCCTCGGACGTATGTCCATCTCGGGCGGAACGGGCTCGTAGGCGTGGCGAAGTCAGCCGTTCTAGGAGAGGGAAACCCCGAATAATAAACCAACACGATGACAAAATGGCTATGGACAATGACAATGAAATGAACTTACCGTCTCAGGGGGAAATCGGAGCCCCCAGTGACCGGTGTCGCGGCGTGCCCGACGCTGCGGCATCGTCATCCAGCGAGGGTGTAGCTGAAGTGTTGCCGGCGGGCGCTTCAGCTGCGATGGCTACCGCTGAGACTTTAGCAGACAACAGTCTTGTTGCTCCTGGACAGACGGACAGTTTGGTGGGGACTCCAGTAAATCCTTTGGGCCCCCCGTCGATTCTGGGAACAACACCAATGATATTCGACGATGCCATGGAGGATGAGCCGACATGTGGCACTAAACGTAAGGCGCATTCGTCCCCCGACAATGACAATGACAAAGACAAGGATGGAGTGACCGGTGTTGGAGGTCAAACCCGCAGAGCGCGAAAAACAGAACCTTGGACGTGGTCATAAATTAGTCAACTGGGCTGCAACAAGAGATTTGAGACTTTTGAATACGGATAGGACACCTACCTTCGTGGGTCCCCGAGGCTTTTCCATTGTGGACCTGTCCTGGGTTTCCCCTAGTTTAACGAGTTGCATCGTAGAATGGTGTGTGGTTCAAGACGCGGAAACACTGTCCGATCACGCGTACATCCGGATTGTTGTCTCCGATACATCTCTGTCGCGAGAGCGGGCGAGGCCGACTCAAAAGGGGTGGTCCTTCAAGCGCATGGACTCGGACCTATTCGCGGAGGTCTTAAACTGGTATGGTGTTTTAGGTCCTGCCGAGGATGACCTGGCGTCGGCATCTAGCCTCGCGAGCTGGATCACGCGCGGTGTGTGTGACGCTTGCGACGCGTCCACACCTAAACTTAGTTCGTCGCGCGACCGATCTAGCGCTTACTGGTGGAACGACACCATTGCCGCCTGTAGGAAGGTCTCCATTTCCGCCCGGAGACAACTAATCAGATCTAGACGCAGGGGTACTGCCGAAGAAATTAATAATAGAAAGTTAGCCTATAAAATCGCTAAGAAGAACCTTAGGTCCGAAATAAACAAGGCTAAAAGGAACGCCTGGGAAGAGTTGATCTTCTCGATTAACGACGATCCCTGGGGTTTACCTTATAAGATAGTACTTAATAGGTTGCGCCCCGCCGGTCCCGGTTTGACCGAGAGGGTTAGCGATCGCGTCCTGACAAGATTATTGGGTTCTCTTTTCCCTTCAGGTACGCTTCCAAGTGCCGCCGAAGTGACCTGGCGAAAACCCGCCTGGGATGATGCTTGGAACGTCTCCATTTCGGAGGTGGAGGATGTCATTAGCAAAGCCGCTGCAAGAAGCGTGGCTCCGGGACCGGATTGTCTGAAATCACGCGCGTGGAAACGGGTCCCTCGGTCTATGATCCGATGGCTGGCTCGCTGCTTCACCCTCTGTATGAAGGAGGGTGTATTTCCAGAGCCCTGGAAGAGGGCCAATTTGGTGCTCATCCCGAAAGGACCAACGACTTCGGACGACGCTCCACTCAAGGCGCGGCCTATATGCCTTCTCGATGAGGCTGGTAAGGCGCTAGAAAGGATCATAGCCATAAGGATGCATGACTGGATGGATGAGAATCCGACATCCGGCCTATCCGAATGGCAATTCGGTTTTCGACGTCATCGATCCACAGTGGACGCTTTGTTTGCTGTGAGAAACTTTATCGAGGCCGCCCTGTCGGCGGGCGAAGTCGCCATTGCGGTAAGCCTAGACATTACTAATGCCTTTAACTCTATCTCTTGGCGGGTGATTAATGATGCGATGGACCGGAGGCAATTCCCCGAGTATTTGCGACGCATTATTCGAGATTACTTGTCGAATAGATCAGTCAGTTATAGAGTTCGCGACGGACACACTGAACGGAGGAGCATGAGCGCAGGGGTTCCCCAGGGCTCTGTCTTGGGGCCCCTACTCTGGAACATTGCGTTCGATTCTGTTCTGCGTTTAGAGCAGGAGGAGAGATGTCGGACGATTTGTTATGCCGATGACACTCTCATCGTGTCCACTGCATCCGGGCCTTTCGACGCGGCGCTCCGCGCTAGCATCATGGCGGCTCGTGTTGTACGCAGGATTAAGAGTCTAGGTCTTTCCTTGGCAGCGCAAAAGACTGAAGCGGTTTACTTCTATGGCAGAAGAAAGGCGCCTCGCGTTATGCCGATGGTCTGCGTCGACAATACGCACGTGATTACGACCACGTCAATGAAGTACCTTGGCGTGATGATAGATAGTAGGTGGTCTTTTCGGGATCATTTCAGGTACATTGAGTCTAAAACGTCGAAAGCGTCTCGCGCCCTCTTTCGCCTCATGCCGAACCTTCGGGGTCCACATGAGGGGAAGAGGAGACTTTACGCCAACATCTTGACGTCGGTTATTGCCTACGCGGCGCCGGTTTGGAGCGACGTTCTGTCTTCGGTCCCCTTGAAAATCCGGCAACCTATAATTAGACTGCAGAGGTCTGTAGCGATTCGAGTGGTCTCCGCGTATAGGACATTATCCTTTGACATGGCGACTTTACTGGCTCGCATGACGCCGTGGGTATTGGAGGTTAGCTTGCGACGAAGGGTCTATAACCGGGTCTCCGTCCTCAAGACTAGGGGGGAGTGGACGAAAGAGGCAGTGGCGGAGATAAAAGAACAGGAGAGAACTGTTACGAACCGACAGTGGTCCGCGATACTAAACCGACCCGAGGCCCCTGGTGTCGTGACCAGGGATGCCGTTATGCCGCATTTCTCGGCCTGGCTTGATCGAGACTTTGGTAGCATTTCTTTTCGACTCACGCAGCTGATAACAGGTCACGGGTGTTTCGGGCACTATCTGTATAGGATAAGCAAACGGGACAGCCCGGCCTGCCTTCATTGCACATGTTTAGACGACACAGTGGCTCATATCATCTTCGAATGCCCTGCCTGGGTCGACCAGAGATTCGAACTGTGGAATAACCTAAATATTAACATAGAGGAAGAAGAGGACATAAACCTTGGGACAATCATGGGGTCTGTGTTGGAATCCCAGGACAAATGGTACGCTTTCTCGCAGTTTGCGAACAGTGTGATAAGTGGTAAGGAGGTGAGGGAGAGGGAGTGGGAGGGAGAGTCTCTTTCTCCCGCTGTCTCTTCACCTTCTCCATCCTAATTGTAAATACATGTAAATAAGAACGCTGTAAATAATGTATATATATATGTTTTCTCTCTAATTTTAACTTGCTTTTCACTTTACAACTAGTGTTTTGTCGCGCGTTTTTCGCGGTAGCATTTTATAAATCTATTAATTTCGATAACCCATCTTGGAGCTACGCAGGTGGTAAGGATCGGAGGGTCCTTGCGTGCCCTTGCACAGCGTTCCCCCAAGGTGGGCGGGGCGGGCAGCATTGCAGGTGACGCTGCTTCGCCCCACTTAACACTCGGTTAGGTTCGCAGAACACATGTTCACTTGTCGTGTGCTTTATTGCACCGCGCTGGGGATTCCCTGGAAGTAATGCGAGAGCGTTTCCCGGGGAATCCCCACTCGGCGTTAGGATGTCACCGGTGGGGTTTAGTCGGTAAGAGTCCGACACTGCCCGGAGCCTCCCCTGAGGTGAAGGGCGTCCAATGCAAGATTCCCCACCGAAAAAAAAATAAAAATAAAAAAAAAAGGCAAGGGGAACTCACAATAATCAAGTCACCCCGAAGTGAGAGGCGAGAGGAACTCACTATAATCAAGTCACCCCGAAGTCTCGGCTTTTTTCTAAGTCCCCTAAGTGTGACTTGTTCACGCTTAGCGGGACTCGTCCCCATCACCTTGTTCACTCAAGGCGGGGATCGTTCCCATTACTGGGAATAGAGAAAATGCAGTACTGGCTGCTACCGAGCGCGTCCCCGGGTTGCGGATAGGGGAACGGCCTCCAGATATGGAGGTTAGCCGTGAATAACCCCTTCGGGGGGAATAAGCGGTCGCGGACAATCCAGTGGTGGTGTTAACCCGATAGCGGGGTGGGCTCTCCCCCTGGAAAGGGAAGCCCTATAAAAAGCTCCAATGCTAGGGTCACCATGACAAGGCGGATGAGTGTCGCCTTCAAATAAACACTCCAATTCCCGGGCAGGTCGGGCTCGTCAGCCGTGGGAGGCAACCGGCCTAGAGGACGGATCACCTTAGCCAAAACCACTTCTTCAGGATTATGGTACGGACGAAAAGTATATAGAGGACGTACCAGCTCAGGGTGACGGACCACCCAGGGCTCGGCAAAGCGGGAATATCGTCCCAGTTCCCGCTGGGTCGTCATCGGACGATGGGCTAGCCGTCGGGTCTGAGGAGAGCTCGACGGTGGCATTGGCTATCGCCTCAACTAGCGAAGGTGTCACGTGTGGACGGACCTTTGATCCTGGTGTTGGAGGCCTACCGTACGGATCGGATCTTCAACCGGTCATACGTTTGACTAGACTAGACGTGGGCCCTGGATCATCTGGGACCTCGAGTGGCAATGGTGCGAGTTCTGGTCGACGGACTCCTATCTGTTGTTCTTTCGAGCCTCCGTCTGGGGTGAGGTGACTGTGGCAGTTTCCGGTGCGGAGAAGCCTGTGACAGTGTCTGACGCGGTAGAGACAGTGACGGTGTCTGGTGCTGCGAGAACTGTGTCGGTGTCCGGTGCGTACGAGTCGACGGCGGTCTCCGGTGTGCGTGCGCGAGTTCCCGGTGCCATAGTGATTTCGGACGACGAGAATGTGGCTAACCCCTCTTCTAGAGGGGCGGTGGGCAAAGTTTCGCTCGGTAGAGTGGAAAAACCTTTCAGGCGTCGTCGGGGTAGGCCCCCCACTACTGGAGAATGGGTGGGCATCACCGAGGCCTTGGAGAGGTACAACGCTGCCAGGGCTGTGGAGCTGGAACTGGATGAAGTCGATTACATCCTGGACCCTAAGGTGCCACCGAAGCAGACGAAGGGGAAGAGGGACCTCCCCAGTATCGAGGCTTTGAGGAAGGATCTCGCGGACTACTCGTACGAGGCGATCCGAAAAAAGGCGGGTGAGTCTTTTAATTTTATAGATAAACTGTCGGATAAGTCGTCGGGCCTCAATGGTAAATTGATTCACGAGATGCGTGTCGCCTCGCGTAATCTGGTAGCGTCGGTTACCGAATTGAGTGACAGGGCCGAGCGGCAGGAATTAGAAGTCCTCAAGCGGAATAGAGGTAACGAGTACCTCATAAGGGATGTTGAGAGGCTAAGGGGGGAGTTGGAGATCGCTCGGGTTGAGATTGTCTCCCTGAGGTCTTCGGTTTCTCCCTCTGGTAGGAGCCCCCCGCACAAAAAGACCAAGGGGCTTGTCGATTCCGAGACGCGGGAAGTCGGTACCCAGATGGATCTTGAGGAGGTTTCCCTCGGTCCTATTTCTGCTCCGCTTCCCGTCTCGCCTGTAGTAGGGAAGGTGACGGTGGACAGGTGTTGTTCTCCGGTTTGGAGCAATGAGGAGTCTGCGTTCCCTGTTATCGAGGGGACGTCTCGTGGGGGGGAGTCGGGGGTCTCCCCCTCTGGATCTAGAGATCTCACGGCTCTGGAGCAGAGTCTCCTCGACCACATAGAGGCGCTCTTTACGCAGCGTAACTCCCTGCAGGAGGACATCGGACGCATTAGGAGAGGGATGGAGGATCCCCAGAAGGATCCCACCCCCTCTGTTTCGAACGCTGGACCGAACGAATCGAGGAGTGCGGCAAAGGTTAGGAAGAGGAGGTCGAGGAAGAGAGGTAGTGGGCCCTCCGCGGGAGATCTCCCTGGCCCCCCGTTGCCCCTCCTGACCGGGGTTGGGGCTGCTCCGCCTCCTTGCGTGGAGCCCCTGGGTGTCTCTCCCGTTTTGGGGGACGACCAATGGTCCCAAGTAGTTGGGAGAAAGGCGAGGCGTGCGTCCCGCGCGATGGCCGCTCTTGGTGGGCGTCCATCTGCTTCCCCGGGTCACGGGACTGCACTGGGCCCTGGTAAGGGCATTAGAGTCGAGAGGATCGCGGCCCCGCGTCTTGCTCGCGTGGCGCCCCCCTCCGTAGGGCGTTCTGAGGGTAGGGGTGTGCGAGCACCGAGGATTCGGCCTCCGACCACGGCGGTGGTTTCGGTAACGATCAAGCCGGGCTCTAAACTGGAATATCGGGAGATAATGGCCGAAGCGAGGTCTAAAATCGATCTCAAGGAACTCGGCATTGTCAATTCCCGCATCAGACAGGCGATCAACGGCGGGGTTTTGATCCAGATCCCCGGTAAAGATAGGGTCAAACTGGCGGATGACCTTGCCAATAAGATGGAGGAGCTTGTTAAAGGGAAGGACGTCGTCATTGGTCGGCCTTCTAAGCTGGCCGAGTTGCGGGTTCGCGGCATCGATATATCGGTTACTCCGGACTGTGTGACTTCTGCGATCGCCCTCGCGGGCTGATGCGACGTGAAAAGTGTCCAGCTGGGACAGATCAGAGAAACTGCCTCTGGTCTCGGCACGGTGTGGGTGCGGTGTCCCGCCCTCGCTGCCAGGCGAGTGGCTGGTGCGGGTCGTGTCGGACTGGGTTGGGGTTTTGCCAGCGTTGAGTTGCTGCCGCCCCGCCCGTTAGTGTGTTACCGGTGTTTGCTGCGGGGCCATACTAGATCTCAATGCGGATCCGAGATCGACAGGAGCGATCGATGTTATCGCTGCGGTGCTCCTGGGCATCGTGCTAACTCCTGTGTGTCCGCTCCTAGATGTCCCCTGTGTACGGACCTGGGCGGATTGGCGAATCACGTTTGGGGTGGCTCCGAATGCTGCCCCGCCCCGGAGTCGGTTCGCGCTCCTGGTGTCCGCTCATCTAAGCGGTCATCGGAGCCGTCGGTTCGGAGAGTCGGTTCCATCTCTTCTCCTATTAATAGGAGATCGGGTGAGGAAGGTGCGGGAGCTTTGGCGGATAACTTTATCCAGTTGCCTCTCGCTGATTTCGCCTCAACAACTGTAGGCTTAAAATTCTACAATAATAAATATGGCTGACGACAAAAATTGGAAAAACTTACCGCAGCAGGGGTGTCTCGGAGCCCCAGCTGCCGGCGTGGCGGGCACTATCGTCCCTGGTGCTCCCACGTCGTCATCGAACGAAGGGCTGGCTGGGGTGTTGGAGGCGGGCATCCCGGTCAATTCTGCTACCGTCGTCGACCAATCTCTAGAAGAGGATCCTAGTCCGAAAAAGGACTTGTACACGGGACTGGCCTTGAAGACCAGATCGATAGATGACATCCTCAAGGATGTGTATGTAGGATACGAGACGGGTGGTCCCTCGGTTGGGGGGCCTAGAGACTCTTCCGGTCAGGAGGGTGATACGTTTTTCGGGGACTCTCCCCCAGCGGAACACCATCTGAAGGAGAGTGCTGGGATGGAGGTTGATTCCAAGGCCTCCAGGAAGAAGAGGAAGGCTGAGGCTTCGCTCGTCGTGGGATCCTCGAGCGACGAGATCATTACTCCCTCTACTTCATCTCGTAGAAGAAGGAGGAGGAACAGATTGGCGGTCTTTTCACCCAGCAGGGTTAGTGTCTCGGATCATATAGATCTTACCGCCGAGTACGAGACTCCCCACGGATCCGACCTCACGGACGCGGAATCGGTCGGTGGGTTGGGAGTAAGCAGGAGGCAGGCGAGTAAGACCCGCGGTGATGGTAGGGTAAAATCCTCCACACCTAGGAAGGGGAAGAAACCCGCCATCTTTGGCTCAAAGATCGATTTTAAACCGGATCTTGATAGCATTTCGTCGAGTCAGTTGCTTGGCATGAGCGCCACAAACGCCGGACTTATTGGGTTGGAGTGCGTCGAGGTGGTCGAAGCTGTTAGGGCCAGGAGCAGTAATTTCCAGGGCTCCTGGAGTGGTCGGATGAGGGTGAAGCTCAATAAGATCAACGACGTTATTCGGGCCCTGACTCAGAAGGCCGAATCGTCCGGTGACCCAGCCCTGCTGGAGGCTAGAGTCAGGGAGTTGTCGGATGAGCTCTTCGCCACGAAAAAGGAATCGGGTAATGAGAGGGCTGAGCTTGATAAACTCAAGGCGGAAAATGTAACTCTCCGCAGGGAAATCGCTGGCATGCGATCCGAGTTGAAGAAGCTCGATAAAATCGAAAGAGAAAATGACGATCTATGGAAGGTCGTCAAGGATCTGAAGGCCGAATTATCTGGCCTCAAAAAGGGAGGAATTACTGTAGGGGGGTCGACGAGCATTGGAGCGTCCGGGTCCTCGGTGGCGCCTCCCTCGTCCGTCGTTGGCGCTTCAGTTGTGGCGTTACCGGAGTCTCGTGCGGTCGGATCATCCCGGGATACACCGGTTACTAGAAAGAAGACGGAAGTACAAACCGAACAGCTGGTGAAGGAAGATATTGGGGGTGATTCTGGCGGGACGGCTCCTGTTGCCATGGAATGGGAACGGTTGCCGCAGCGTGCCCCCAGACCCTCGAAGCCTAAAGTGGTTTCCAATGTTCAATTGGTTCCGCCCGGTGGCGCTGGCTCCGCCATGAAGAAGCGGAGAATTTCGCACAGGAAGAGCGTCGGGAAGCCCAATGTGGGACCCGAACTCGGTAAAGCGGCTGTTCGGAACACCCCTTCCGGCAAGGGTGGAGTTAGCGAATCTAGGGGTAATCTTGAGAGCGGCACCCCTAACAAGAGGCGGGGATCCAAGCCCTCTCTTAACAAGGGCTCGGCAACGGGCTCGAAAAGGAAGCCTAGAGGCCCGGTTCCCCCCCGTACGGCGGCTGTCTCTATTACTAGCCGATCCGAGGGGTTCTCGTACAAAGATGCTCTGGTCAAAGCCAGGAGCGAAATTTCGCTCAAGGACCAAAACATTGAAAGTACGAGACTTAGGAGGGCCGCCAATGGGGGCTATCTAATTGAAATCCTCGATAAGGATAGTGCTGGCAAGGCTCAGGCCCTGCGCGAGCAGTTAAAGGTTCTCATACCCGAGGGACAGGCTATTGTGGCCTGTCCTGTTACGTATGGCGAACTCAGGTTTGTGGGCCTGGACGACACAATCTTGCCCGAGGAGGTTGTCCAGCTCATTGCCTCGGAGGGTAGTTGCGAGGAGGGCGATATCAGGATCGGTAGGATTCAGCCGATGAGAAATGGCTTGAGTACGATCTGGGCCAAATGTCCGCTTTCAGCAGCAGCGATTATCGCGTAGAGGAAAAGGGTCAGGATGGGGTGGACCTTCGTCAAAGTGGAATTGTTAAAGTCGAGGCCCACGCAATGCTTCAAGTGTTGGGGCTTTGGTCACGTCAGATTCTCCTGCACCTCCACCATTGACAGGAGTAATCTATGCTTCAACTGCGGTGGCGAGGGCCACTCCCTCAAGGACTGTAGGTCGCCTTCACATTGCGTGGTCTGCGAGTCGACCGGTAGTAAGAGCGACCACAAGATGGGCTCTGCTCTTTGCGAGTCCAACAGGAAGAAGCCTGGGAAGCCGGTCTCTGGGAACCCGGCCAAAATGGTGGTGGCGGAGCGGAGGTCCGGAACGAGGAGAGCCACGTGATGTCCGTTACGGTTCTCCAATGTAACGTCAATCACAGTTGGTCCGCCCAGGACATGCTCGAACAACACCTAATCGAGCTGAAGATCGGACTGTGCGTCGTCTCGGAACCGATCAGGGTCCCCAGCACGGTGCTCTGGTTTGGGAGTGACGACGGCAAAGCGGCCATACGCTGGAACCCGGAGGTGCTCCGGAGTCCATGCACTCTTTCGGGGAAGGGTCGCCACTTTGTGGCAATCAGATGTCGCGATTTCTGCATAATATCTTGCTATGTTTCTCCGAGCCTCCCGATTGCCGACTTTCGGGTATTTCTGGAGGAATTGTCCGGGGCCGTTCGCGCTATGAGTGGCAAAATTATCGTGTGCGGCGATTTTAATTCCAAATCGTCACTTTGGGGCTCTCCGATTACGGACAATAGAGGGGACGAGGTCGAGAGGTGGGCGGCGGCTAATGATCTGCGCATCGCCAACGTTGGCAGCGTTCCAACATGCGTGAGACCCCAGGGCAGCTCGATTATTGACCTGACCTGGGTTTCTCCTCAAGCCGTTGGTTTGATCGGCGATTGGTCGGTCAGGGAGGACGTGGAGACCCTGTCCGATCACTCTTACATCACCTTCTCCGTCGGCTCTTCTCCGACACGGTCCACGGACAGTTGTGGAGCGGGACGTCGGTGGAACTTGTCGAAGATGGACATGGCCGCTTTTGACTTGTCGTTGGTCTGGGCTTGCTACGACGACTCTTTAGGCGATGACGCCTTCTCTGCGGGGGAATTTGCGCTGTGGTTGGAGGACACCATGGTGGAGGCCTGCGATGCTTCGGCCCCGAGGATTGGTCCCAGACAGCCGAAGAGGGCGGCGTATTGGTGGAGCGACTCCATCGCCGAGCTGCGGTCGTCCTGCGTCAGGGCCAGACGTCGTTGGACTCGCGGGAGGAGGGCTCTTAGACCTCTCCCCGTTGTGGAGGACTTGAGATTGGAGTACCGAACTAAGAAAAGGATCTCAAGCGCGCGATCAACAGGGCCAAATCTGCCGCTTGGAGGGAACTGATCCTCACTCTGGACAATGACCCGTGGGGGCTCCCCTACCGCCTGGTACTCAATCGCCTCAGGAGGTCTTCTCCTAGTCTGAGCGAGATGCTCGAGCCGGAAGTCCTCGACCGACTCTTGGATGGCCTTTTTCCGAGGGGTTCGGAACGCGATGCCCCGGGTGATTGGGGCAGCTTTCGGTGGAACGAAGAGTGGTCCATCTCTTTCGGCGAGGTTTTTGGACTGCTGAAGGGGAGAGCCGCCAAGAACACGGCTCCTGGTCCGGATGGCTTCAAGGCCACTCTACTCAGGAAAATACCAAGCTGCATGCTGGACAAGATTACAGCTTGTTTCAATAGGTGCATGGTTGAGGGCGTCTTCCCGGTTCCCTGGAAGATTGCCAATCTTGTGCTTATCCCCAAGGGGGATAAGGGATCGATCGCGGGTCTTCCTAAGGTCCGCCCGATATGTCTGCTGGACGAGTTTGGCAAGACTTTTGAGAGAGTCATCGCGGAGAGACTGCTGGACTGGTTCGCGAACAACGCGGACGTCGATCTTTCCGCCAACCAGTTCGGCTTTCGCAAACAGAGGTCGACCTGTGACGCTCTGTCCAGGGTCAAGGCGATTACCTCGTGCGCGGTTGGCGAGGGCGGGGTTGCGATCGCGGTCGCGCTCGATATTAAGAACGCCTTCAATTCGCTGCCGTGGCACTCGATCCGCATGGCCTTGGCCGAGAAGAGGGTTCCCGATTATCTGAGGCGCATTCTCGATGCATATTTGTCCGAGAGGTTTATCGAGTTCCGCAACACCAAGGGGGAACTTGTGAGAAGGAGCGTAGAGGCCGGGGTTCCGCAGGGGTCGGTCCTCGGTCCTCTACTCTGGAATATTGCGTACGACTCCACCCTGAGAGTCACCAAGGAGCCGGGCTGCGACGTGGTTTGTTACGCCGACGATACGCTTATCATCGCCACGGCGGATGACGTCAACACCGCGGCGATCAGAGTCGGGATACAGGTCGCGAGGATCCTCTCCCAAATACGACGTTTGGGACTGCGGGTCTCCGTGCAGAAGACGGAGGCAGTCGTTTTTCGCGGTCGCGTCGGTCCGGATGTCCTCCCTACCATCTCCGTGGGGGACAGCCGTGTCGAATTAAAGGGCTCCATGAAATACCTCGGCGTCTTTATCGACAGCGGATGGTCCTTCGGGGACCATTTCGCCTACGTAACGGACAAGGTGTCTAAGGTGACGCGGGCTCTAGGCAGACTCATGCCTAATCTCAGGGGGCCCAGAGAGGATAAGAGGAACCTCTACTCTAAAGTGGTGCAATCGGTCATCCTCTACGGTGCTCCGATTTGGTGCGACTCTTTCGAGCGATTGAGCGGGGCTCAGCGGTCTCTACGGCGCTTACAGAGGACCCTGGCTATTAGGGTGATATCGGCCTACCGCACGACATCTTGCGACGCGGCTTCGCTTTTGGCCAGAATTCCCCCCCTACACATTACTGCTCGGTGTAGGAAGAGGGTGTTCGAGGGAGTAACCGCGTTGAAGGCGAGGGGCGAGTGGTCCCCCGACGCCGCGGCTTCGATCAGAGAGACGGAACAACTAGTTCTCTACCACGAGTGGGCCCAGTACCTCAGGAACCCGGCTCTCTGGGGTAAGCAGACCATCGAGGCCATCTACCCACATCTGGTGGAATGGATCGAGAGGAGATATCTCTGCGTCAATTACTACATGTCCCAGTTACTCACCGGCCATGGCAGCTTCGGCCATTATCTGCTGAGGATACGTAAACGTGAAGACGAATCATGCCCCCACTGTGACTGCGACGCCGACACCGCGGAACACACGCTCGGGGAGTGTCCTGCGTGGGACGATGCCAGGACTCGTCTGGTTAACAGGATCGGTCCGAATCCGGAAGAAGGAGGTTTACTTACCTTGCGATTCGTGGTTGGCAAAATCTTGGAGTCTGAGGAGAATTGGGCTGCGTTCTCTCACTTTGCGGCGATGGTCGTCAAGACCAAGGAAGAAGCCGAGAGGAACAGGGATCGGCTTCCACCGAGTCCCCATCCTCTTACGGATTCGTCGGGATGACGCGGGTTGCGTGGGTTTCCGACCCACGCACTCACACACACACACACACACACACACACACACACATACACACACACGTACACATGCATATTCTCACACAAACACCCATACATTCGCACATTCACTTCCATTGTCGTCTGTAACATCGACTATCGATAACTAGTGGTCATTCGAGAATACATTTTCCCCCCCCATTACTCTGGGGTGGGCCTCTCGATTTTTGCAGTTAGTTAGTCCCCCAACCATTCGGAGACTAATTGGTAGTTTTCTCGCCTCACCTCCCAACGGGGTGAGGTTTTTGTGGTTCCCGTCGAGTCGTGCGGTTTCCGCAAACTGAAGAGGAGTCTCCGCGACGTTATGCTTGCGCGGTTCCGCGGAGCTCCTGGTTTCTGCAGTCAGGTCGGACTGCGTACAGGGAGGAGGTTTTAGTGGGTAGGGCCCGTTGCGTTCTTCAGCAACATCGAGGCGAGTCCCACAGTACCTGGCCGTACGGGCGGTCAGGTCTGCGTAAACGCATTTCCTCCTACCCTCGCAAAAAAAAAAAAAGTCACCCCGAAGTGAGAGGCGAGGGGAACTCACTATAATCAAGTCACCCCGAAGTGAGAGGCGAGAGGAACTCACAATAATCAAGTCACCCCGAAGAGAACAGAAATCTACCACGTCCACGTCGTTGTTCCTGGGTAGCGCTAAGAGTAGATTAAGCACATTTTTGACCTTGAAAACGAATTTTTCAGGGTCATTTTTGGGGAGTGATTTTCGCTAATCATGATCAGGATATTCAAAACATGATTTTAAGAACTTTATAAGCATCAGATTTATTTTCTGACTTCATAGAAATCGATTTTTTGGAAATTTCAGGCAAAAAAACTTCAAACAAAGATTTCTCTATGAAATATTAATTTCCGGCATATGGTCCCTTTGAGACTTTTCTTCAGCTCGACGAGTAGAATCGACTAAGCCAATAAAAAATTTGACATTGAAAATGACCTTGAAATTTATTTTTAATTTTGCGGCACCATGTTTATGATGCAATGTTGGCGATCTCGACGAGTAGAATCGACTGGCAAAAGCTTGACCAATAATTTTTCCCTACCCTGTATATGCTGCAGCGTCTCGAAACTGGCATCACTGCACTGAGTCCCGCTGAGAACCGCCCGATGACTGTATAATTGATCCGAACAAATAAAAACCGTTAGTTAATCCGAGACGTAGACACGTGCGAACTGCGACACTTGTTGCGAGCGACGACTACATACGGAATGATCGAGAATCTCAGGAAGGGCCGATATCGATGTAGGAGCGCGGAGAGGGGCATGTGAGCGCGATCATTATTGGCAGATAGATTCGCGGTGAGGCTAGTGACATCGATAAGACAGGCACCGGGATTGGGTCAAGGCCGCGGAGAATAAGGAAGAAGGATGCGTGATAGAGAAATGGAGAGAGAATGAGTGAGTGAGTGAGACACCGTTTAGGAGGTTGATTGGAAAGGACAAGATTTTCCCAACAAGCACGAAAAGTGCTTGTCACCGTAAAGTCGAATTATACGTCATTCAACGAATGGATAACCGGATGTCCATTATTGATTTTTTGCTATTACGATCAATGTAAATATTTTTTTTGTTATACATAAATAGTAACTATTTTTATAAGATAGAAAAATATTTATTAATTTTGAAAAATACATATATTATCAAAGTTTATGTATTTTTGGCAGTATTGTTGCATATTCTACAATTAAAGTTATTTATTGCATATTCGTTGCATACTGGTTTAGAACAGTTGTGACACGCTTTCCGTGTCTTTCTGCGATGATTGTAGGGAGCTGCATAAAAAATATAGCAACAAATATAGATCCTCGAACAGGTATTCTTCCTATATGATCGCGAGCGTTAAGACAAACGTTGTCGTTGACATTTATGACATCAAAGTTTTCTTTCAACATACACTCGATCGCAGTTCTGATATTGATATGACAAGAGCATTTGTGGATCGAGCTTTGATTGCTGGAAGACAAAGTTCTTCCTCCAGTTGATGCAAAAGCAAACCTTTTTCATTTGTTCTCTTTCGGAGCATATTATTATTTATAAATTATATTAGATATAGTGTAAGGGCGATGTCTATAATATTATTAAAAAAATGTGAATGGTCATCGATTTGTCTGTTTATAAGTCGTATAGGTTCCAAGCATTTTGTTCATAACATCGATGCCAGACTGTTTTATTATAAAAATGCAGGATTTCTGGCTTTTGTTTCGGGACTTCGATAGTTTTGTCGTGATGCATGGTTGATAATAGAATAACTGCTTTACTTTTCTTTGCCACGTAAGAACATCGTCACATTCGTGAAAATCAAACACTGTGGATAACTCTGCACGGGTTTTTGATGCGCCCATTTCTCTTGACTTATTTTCTCTTAGTGTTTCGACGAGTGTCAATCTCCATGACAAGAGATGTTTCGCTAATGGCAACGTGGTAAGAATATTATCTGTAGTTATATATCCACTAGAATTTTTAAATGGTGCAGCTAATTCTTTCACAACACGTTTATTCTGACTTTTTTCACGGCTCGTCACAGATTTTCCTGTGTACAGAATGCCCATTATAGGATACCAATTTTCAGCGTTACAAATAACATTGTTTAACCTTATAAATTGCACTTTTGATAACTCCTTCGTCCGTGTGTTAAAATTTAATAATAATTAATAAGAAATTAATTAATAAGAAAAAGAATTTTAAAACTCAGCTGCATAAAATACATCCGTTCACATTTGCTACTCACTCAATACTAAAAGCGCGCGCAGCGCGTTAAATGTGTCGAAAACACACTGGTTTTCTCCGCCAAAAACATAATACAAAGGGTCTTTTTAATCAGAAAATATAACGGGAAAGAATGTTCGATGCCCAGCAACTGCTATAAAGAAATTGTCACAGTGCAATGTGTCGAAAACACGCAGTGGATACTTCATCTATTGCAGGAAAGATGAAAAATTATGCATTGACACAAGGGCTAGTCGATAAAATAATGTAGGTAAGGCAAGTCGGCAAATTGGATCCGTAACTTCGGAATAAGGATTGGCTCTGAGGAGCGGGGCATGTCGAGATTGGTCGGGAAGCGAGTCTGGCTGATGTGCAGGGCCTGGGCGAGATGATCGGCCGGCGTTCTCGCGCCGGTCCCGGGATCCGAGTTCGGTTCCGTGACTTGGCCTCTCGCGGATCTTCCTTGCTGCGAGGCTTTCGTGGCGGCGCGAGCCGTCATGGTCGTCCTCTTCGGCCGCCATTCAGCGCTCAGCTCAGAACTGGCACGGATTAGGGGAATCCGACTGTCTAATTAAAACAAAGCATTGCGATGGCCCTCGCGGATGTTGACGCAATGTGATTTCTGCCCAGTGCTCTGAATGTCAACGTGAAGAAATTCAAGCAAGCGTGGGTAAACGGCGGGAGTAACTATGACTCTCTTAAGGGAAAGCATAGTTAAGACGTGATGCGCAATTCAGTCCTCTTGTTAGAACCTTCAGCCTCTCACGTTCAAGTTGTACATTCATCTCCTCGTGGTACTCCCGGTAACGTCGCCTACTTTGGAAACGTCAGATTCGGTAGTGTGACGGCTGAGCGCTGTTACAACGATCTTGGTTTTTAGGACTGCCAGCCTCTCTGACCTTATTCAGCAAACCCAAATCAGAATAATAAGCCTCGGATAAATTGTAATAACCCTCTGGCCTTAGATCCTGCTCAAGCGAGACAGGCATCTACGACTTCGGCAGAAGCCTCGTCCGTTCACACTTGTGATTTCCCAGGCTGTGGCCGAACATTCAGCACCAAGACTGGAAGAGGGGTGCATAATCGTCGTAGTCATCCTGATTGGTTTGATGCGCAACAATGATGCACGACAATCAAGGCCATGTGGTCTGAAGAGGAGACTCTTGCTCGCAAGGAAAGAAGTTGAGCTTGTGTGGCAAGGTGAGAGGTTCATGAATCAGGCTCTATTCGATGTCTTTCCTGAGAGGTCACTCGAAAGTATTAAGTTCAAACGTAAACAACCTGCCTACCGCGAAGCGCTTAAAACCCTGATGGACTCAATCCCGGAGAGAGATAATGATGATGTTCCTCAGAGCGTTCCAGAGCCCGACAGCGCTAATTTCAGACAAAATATTGAGGAACACTTATCTGCTTTCCCGGCGCCTTCAAGCAACGCATTTATGTCGGCTCGCCTTGCGGGTATCTGTAACTCGTTTACCATGAAAAATCAAGCAACCATAATAAAGGAACTATACTTACGGAGCGTGTTCCCAATCAAGCTTCGTGGTGCCAGACTAATAACGTCATTACTGACGTTCCTTCGAGACGGCACGAACGTGGAGCTGAGTATGCACGAGCTCAGGATCTGTGGCGTAAAAACAGGTGCAAATGTTCACGCATGCTATTGGATGACATAAAGAAGTAAACGTCCCACCCAAAGAAGTTATGGTTCCCTTCTGGGAGACTGTTATGTCTGGCAATTTTCCCACGTCTCTTGGATATGATGCTTTAGTTTTAACTATTAATAATTTATGGATGCCTATAACTGCTCTTGAGATCAGAAGAGCTCTTCCGGCCAGTACTACGTCCGCTGGTCCGGATAGTCTCACAGCCAGATTCCTTCGAAAGGTGCTGATGGAAATCTTGGAGAGGATACTGAACATCATCCTATGGTGCGAGAAAGCACCAGCGCATTTAGTGGAATCAGCCACAACGTTGATTCTTAAAAAGTACAATGTTCACACTCCATCGGACTTTAGACCTATCACGGTGTCATCGGTCTTGCTGCGTACCTTGCACAAGGTATTGGCCACTAGAATGGCACGTCTGATTCACATTGATCAGAGACAAAGAGCTTTCAGACCAACCGATAGCTGCTCTGAAAACGTATTTTTGCTCGACCTGATACTCAGGTACCACCACCGGCACCATAAGCCACTTTTCGTGGCATCTCTGGATGTTGCAAAAGCCTTTGATTCAGTGTCTCATAGAACTATTGAGGAGATACTTCTAACAATGGGAATACCGTCGCCCATAAGATCCTATATTATGGATGTATACCAATGAAGTTCTACGGTTCTCTGCTGTAGTACATGGATCTCAAGGAAATTTTGACCTGTGGAGTCAAGCAGGGAAATCCGATGTCACCAATTATTTTTAATATGATAATGGACAGGATGCTTAAACAACTTCCTGGTGATATTGGTACACGAATCGGCAATTCTAAGATCAACGCAGCCGCATTCGTAGACGACTTGCTTTTGTTCGCCTCGACATCATTTGGTCTTCAATAACTATTGGACAAATCCACGGACTTCCTGAGTAAATGTGGACTTCAAGTCAATACGTCACAGTGCATGACGATATCGCTGAGAAATGTTCCGCATGAAAAAAAGACTGTTTTAGACAAAGAAACAGTTTTCCTCTGCCAAAAAAGTCTTACCGGCCCTGAAAAGAACTGACGAATGGAATTACCTTGGTGTTCCATTTACGCCGGAGGGCAGAATGAAACTGAATATTGCTGAGAGACTCTGAACATACTTGGATAAGCTTACTAAGGCACCGCTGAAGCCACAGCAACGCCTCTTCGGCCTAAGAACGATGGTGATACCAGATCTTTTCCATTAGGCCGAACTAGGAAACGTGAATATCAGCGTTCTCCGCAAATGCGACCGTTTGGTTCGCTGTAGAGTAAGGCAGTGGCTCAGCCTTCCATCTGATGTGCCAAACGCCTACATCCATGCAAACGTCAAGGATGGTGGCCTTGGCATTACTGCCTTAAGGTAGTATGCAGCTTTAAAGCTCTTACAGCGCCTGGAAAAGCTGCCTCTGGCAGACGCAATGTCGCAGAACACTCCAGAAATATTTCTAAGGGGAGAAATTAAAAAATGCAGGGATAGATTGCTGGACAACGGGCAACCATTTTCTACTAGTGGTGAAATACGGAACAGATGGGCCCAACAATTATACGGGAAGGTCGATGGCAAAGGTTTAAGGGAATCTGTCAAGGTTCTGCAGCAGCACATCTGGGTGCACGATGGGACTCGATTCGTCTGAACGTGACTTTCTACAAGCTTGTAAGCTGCGAATCAATGCCTTGCCATCCAAGTCACGCACAACCAGAGGCAGACCTGAAGATAGACAGTGTCGGGCGAGTTGTCACAAGGCAGAAACCCTTAACCATGTCCTGCAGCAATGCCATAGGACACATGTTGGAAGGATAAAACGGCATGATGCAATAGTATCTTTTGTAAGCAGGTTGCTGAAGGTACAAGGTTACGACGTGTCAGTAGAACCAAGAATAAAATCGGACCATTGCTTGAGAAAATCTGACATTATAGCAAAGTTGAGTGTTACGGCAATGGTGCTTGATGCACAAGTGGTAAATGACCAGATCAGTCTGGATGATGCCCATCAACGGAAGGGCCACCATACAAGGATTAGCGAGCTTCTACATCTTTAACAAAACCACCCACGTTTAGGGACGAGCGGGGTAGTTGACGTGGATGAAGCTGGAGGGAGGAAGCCGTCTACTCACCTGTTACATGACATAATATCATATATGGATGTATATGATTGAAAAAAATCTCAAATAGTAGCAGAACTGACAAACCTATTTAACCAACTAGCAGAACTGACAATCTTGCAGACAACTGGCTGCGGCGGGTTAGCGCAAATCTTAGCAAATACACTCTCTGGCGTCATGCGGCCGGAGAGGAGTGGCACACAAGCTTGGAAATCAGCCAACTAGCATTACACACACACACACACACACACACGCAGGAGTACAAACACAAGTCAAACAAACCTCAAACACAAGACTAATCACGGAAGGTCTACCGTCCTCTGAGGAATCGGCTCGTCTGCCGCCTCGAGGAGGGTAACCTCTGTAATATTTCTGGTTGTTCTTAGGCGCGGATAACGTTGCTAAGGCCAAGGGAAACTTTGCTTTAAAAGGGCATTACGTTGTAGCCGCGTATCCTGAACTTAGTTCGGGGCGAGACGCACGCGGCGACATGTATCCCATCCCCGGCCTGGCGCACATCCGAAGGACAGTCTAAAAGCGTCAACTGCTCCCACTGCAGTGCGTCTCCTGCGGCGGATAGCGAGAGGGCGCTGAGAGGTGAATCGATATCTCGATTCGCCTCTTTTATTTTTATTTTTTATTTTTGTGTGTGTTTAATTATTTTATTTTGTGCTGCTCTTCTCCACTATCTTTTTTTTCTTTTTTGGCCGTTTTCTGACACCCTGGACTCAACAAATTTGGCCGAAAGCAACACGCCGCCGTCACTCGCGCATTTGCACCACAGTCAATTCTTAAAAGCAACACGCTGCCCATCAACTTAGGTATAAATCCACTTCAGTGGTATTTCATAAAATGCTGACTACGTAGTATCATATCTTGTTGCGAGATGCGGTGGCTCGTCGCTGCCAATCACAAATCTGCATTTGCTGCCGCTCGCAAAACCAACACGCCGTGAGCAAAATAAAGAGAGCGTAGTTGGGACGTGATGCGCAATTTAGTCCTCTTGCTAAAACTTCAGCCTCTCACGTTCAAGTTGTACATCCACCTCCTCGTGGTACTCCTGGTAACGTCGCTTACTTTGAAAAGTAAGATTCGGTAATGCGATGGCTGAGTGATGTTATAACGATCGTGGTCCTTGGGGTTGCCAGCCCTACCAACCCTTGAAACCGGTGGTTTCAGCCAACCTCACCGACATGCTTCCCGCCAACATGGACGCAATGGAGGAAGGAATGGAGGTTCCGATGGCCTCGCAGGCGATGATGGAGCCAGAGGTAAAGGAACAGCCAGAATCTGGCGAGCAGCCAAAAGCCTCGGAGGAACCAGTAGCCCTGGAGGAGGAGCCAGAGGTTCCGGAGGAGGTGGACAGCCAGGCGATCGACGTCGACGACATCGGCGAGGAGACGGCCCCGGACGAGGACGGAACTGGGCAGCAGTCCGCGGTCGTACTTAAGTATAAGGTATAGATAAGTTTTTGGATTCGGGCAGATGTTATTATCACTGTCCGAGGCAGGAACGAGAGAAAAAAGTCTGTTTTATTTTGTTAGAGCGTCTACCTTTAGTTAGGACGCGATTTCCTTTGTTTTAGAGCGTCTATTTATTGTGCGGACGCAAAGCTTTTGCTTACACTTTGTTTTAACTATTTACCTTTGTCCGGACGCGATCCGCTGGTAAAAGTTACATATATTCTTTGTTCGGACGCGATGCGTAGTCTGTGAGGACATTTATAAGATTTTCCTTTGTTTAGGTCACGGACTATTGTTCCGTGATAGTATCTATAGTTTATTAATTTATTATTTTGCCGTCCGAATACCCTTTATTTGTTTTAATATTACTTTACTATAGTATGTTGTGCAAAGAAAACAACGCGAGACGGGTTTCCTTTGTTAGCGAGCGATAACAAAGGATCGCAGAACATGCGGCGTGCGCATGCGCGACGCAATGAGCATGCGTCGAGCCGCCGTGCGGCGTCGAAAGAGTGGGAGAAACGGTATAAAAGCGTGGGAGAAGATTCGAGAGCTCTCTAGTCTTCTCTTCCGGGCTCGCGTCGTAACAAGTACGTGCGTAATAACGACGTTCGATATACTGCGTCATAACCAAAAAATTGTCGCGCAATTGCGTCTAATGACTAAATTACTGCAATTAAATTGTATCAACCAAAGTGAGAGGTGGAAATAAAGTTTATTAATTATTATTTTCATTAAAAAATAACCAAAAGGTGATTTTTACTTACCCGTGTCCTGGTGCGTCATTTCCTCGAAGAAGTCCTGTGCCGGATGAGTTCCTGACGAAGTGGGATATAAATCCGAGTCCGTAGAGCATCCTGAAAAAGTTACCCGTGCTTTAATTAGTGGAAAAAGTTAATTACGTGCGTGAAAATACGCGTATCAATAAGTGCGTAGCGCGTGACGTCACCGATCCTGTCGCGACAAGTTAGCGGCAAACAAAGGAAAGGGGCGTTGACTAAAATGACCGTTGGTGGCGTGACGCCCCAACAAAGCAAAGGAGGCGTGGCTTCTGGGAACTAAGGAAAAGCGAGGAGTGGGGACGGAGGAAGACACCGAACAAAGGATCGGTAAGAACAAAGAACAGCACCGAACAAAGGAACGGCGAAAACAACGAGCGACAAGGGAGAAGCAGAGCAGCGGGGCCCGAAAACAAAGGAAACAATACCGGGAGCCCTTAGAACAAGGAAATCCTTGCTTGTTGACGGTAAAACAAGCTGGCGACCGATAAATTAAAGGTAAGAGAACCCTTACGAATAAAATCCAAAGCAAATTCTCACTAGTCGTCCGGTCACACCCTAACTAAGGCGCCCAACGTATGTTGACGCTCTAGATATATCGACTGACATCAGGGATAACTAAAAGCGGCCTACCATTGGTCAGGAACGAGCGAAGTAAAGAATCTACAAGCGGCTTAGGCCCAGATTGGGAAACAGAGTCATCTGTGAATATTAGAAACCGCCTCCCTACAATGGAGGACTTCACAAAGCTCGTTCCTTCATCTTTCCATCTCATTCTTGAGAGATCCTGGTGTTAGTCACCAACAAGACCGTCAGGGTGAGGAGCAGCCTGGAGTGCCCGCTCGTCATATCAGCTCCGAATGACGTTTTAAAACGAAGCGAAATATGGATAGTAGTTATGAAGAAGAAGCCTCGGAGGCGAACGATCTCGTTACCGTTTCTGGCGGGGCGTCCGCTGCTTATGTGGCGAATGTGTTAGGAAGCGCGAGCGGCGCTCGAGTCCCACGGGCGTCGTCGGACGGGCGATGGAACCCAATATCCATTCGGGTTCCCCAGCCCTTTTACATCCAAGGAAGTATTGATGCGGTTATTGACTGCTCAAAATGCTCGGGAAAAAAACAAATTATATGTTGCATTGGTGCAAAGCAACTGAATGAGCATGTTCTAAAAGAGCACCCTGCGTGCAAATTAATTGGATATGTGACCGATGTCACGGAGTCTTTCCGAAAATCCACTCGTGGCGTTGCCACTACCCTAAATATAAGGGTAAGTCTTTAAATTCATTGGCAATACACAAATGTGAAAGCTGTCCAATGTGCTTTGAATAAAAAATCGGCCTTTCACAACATGAACGGCATGCCCATTTAAAAATCAGGAATGCCAAAAGGACTGCCGAGGCCGAGAAGGCGGCCGATAAAAGCGGCAGAAAACTCAATACAAAATATAGTGGCAAAAAGATCAATATTAAGTTGATGGAATTCTTTCCAGGAAAAACTAACAAGCAAATAAGCGACGCAAGGCGTCGCCTAAAATTGCCAGCCGCTTCGATTTCATAATGCAATGCGGATTCCATACAGTACAACTACCCGCCATCCTAGCCAATATCACGGCTGCAGAGCCCCTGGTTCAAGGAGCGGTCTCAGAACAGGGACCCTCCTCAGAGTGCGAGAATTGGAAGGACTGGTTTCTCCTCGAGAGGCTGGACACGCGAGAGACGCCATCCAGTGTAGACGACAATCTGCCAACGATGGCAAAATATTCCGAGAAGGCGTTGGAGATCGAGAAGGAGCTTCGTGCTCTTCCCCATCTTGATCTGAGGAAGAAAGGTCGCAATCGCCTGGTAAGGATATGCGGCGCGATCGAGAGTTTAAAGAACTTAATGGAGGAGAAGGAATTTAATAAGACCCTTAGGTACATCCAGGTCTTCTCGCTGACGGTTAAGGAGCTCTGGTCTCGCCTGACCTCCTGCGAGCAGCGGGCCGACTCGCTTGAGAAGGCGAATACTTATTTCAAAAAGCGAGTCGGGGCCTACGAGAGGGAAAGTAGTAGGATGGCGAGGGAGCTGGAGAAGTTTAGGGCTGGTCCTACTCCTCCGCTTCATTTTCCCCATCCTTTTCTGGGCGTAGGTCGCCAAGGGGGACTCGCCAGGAATAGAAGTAGAGATGGAGGACCTTCGTTCTCCCTCTTCAAAGGGGTCTTCGGCCCCTCCTTCGGGAAATGTAACCGGGAAATTGGTGGGCCCCCCACCGAGACGGGTGCCGGTCCGGGTGCCGGTCAAAGGCTGATCGTTGGGTCAGTCTCTTGATCGATACCCTCAAGGGGTTAGAGGGGGTCCGGGTCTACCGGCCAGTTAAGCCCGCAGAAATGCGGATGTTGGGTCTGGAGAACTCCGCGACCCCCAAGCTGTAGCGGAGGCCATGGCCTCTCTGGGGGACTGCCTGATGGGTGAGGTTGTGACCGGCCAAGCTACATAGATTACTCTAACTAGGCTTACCAATCGCTGGAGACCAACGGTTTCGCCATACAACGGTCGCCAGTTGCTTTGACCTTGACAAGCAACAAGGTTGTGGTCAATCCTTCGCGCTGCCCTCGGATATCTTGGTTCTCCGACGATACTTCAATTTCCTCGTCGGCCGTTAGACATCCAGGACTTACAACGCACCCGCGTTTTCCCCTATCCTTTATCACCCGTTTTCTTTTATTTTCAGATACCCTCGCTGGACACCATTGGACATCGGACTGCTCGATCGGGCTTATGGACATCGGATGGATGACGAGACTGGACGGACGTCATCCGAAGATATTATTCGCCAGGTAAGGTATCAACTCAATTACAATCTGTTTGTGTTTTAGTTTTAAAAAAAAATATAAAATATATTTTCACAATGTTGCACATGTCACTATACGGCATAATGCCTTTTACACTGTTTTTCGTTACAGGCCTTGTCAGGATCAATGGATCCTTCGCGCACACGCTTATCACAAGATCGCGCGATTAAACCTACTAAAACTATATACATATATACACTATATACATTTCTTTATCTTTACACGTTTCAACGCGTTATACATTTTTCCTTTATCGTTTCGCGTTTGAGCGTAGTTCTTGCTCGGAAGAATACTCGCGAGAAGACTCTTGTTTTTCGCTGAAAGCGCACGTTATATACCCCGTGCGGTTGTAAGCTTCCCTCCATGGAGACACTGGCCAATCCGACGCTCGGATTCTGGGAGTAGCGCCGAGCCAATAGCGTGGCCGCTGCGCTCTTTCAAACTGCGGGATGAAGGGGTGGAGGGGTGTGGTCTGTGCGTGTACTTTCCAAATGAACGGTGTGCAATTGAACGGTGTGCAAAATTACGGTGTGCAAAATTACGGTGTGCAAAAGAACGGTGTGCAAATAAACGGTGTGCATCTTTCTGTGTCCAAATGAACAGTGTGCAAAAGAACGGTGCGCAAAAGAACGGTGTTCAATCGAACCGTGTGCAAAATTTTGTGTCCATTTGCAACGTGTCCAATTGTACCGTGTCCAAGTGCACCGTTCCCTTCTAGACCCGGCAACGGCGGAACCGGGGGTTACTAATCCTCTTTTATTTTTAGGTTTAACTCCGCCGACTCCGTAGTCGCGTTCGGTCGTTCGTGTCGTCATTGTTCGTCCGTCGTGGTCGCGGATTAATGCGTAATAGGTAGGCGTTTTCTTCGAATGACGCTAGTCTTAATACTAAGGTGGAAGGTATCGTGCCGAGGATATGAATGGTAGCGTGGACGTTAAGATCGCGGCCGCTAACGATCCGCTCCGGAATATCTGCCGTCCTCCCGGTGTAGTTAGGCTAGGCGATGTAATGGTGGATCTACGTTGCTTGACCTCCTTTCCACCGTACTCGTGGAAATAATATGGGTAATCTTAAAATTAAAATTGAAACTGGCGAGGAGTGCCAGCCTGGCTAACCGCTTCCAACCAGGTGTGGCGGCTTCAAGGGAAGCATGGGACGTGCCCGTCGTCGAGTTGCGAGTCCGCTCGGTCGCGCGCTTGGTGACGACCTTCGCTTCCTCGAGAGCATCTCGCCAAGATGTGCCCGGGCGAGTCCGTGACGCAACACGCACCGGTGCGCAGTCCCAACGTTGCGGCTTTCCTGCCGTCCGAATTGTTTACGCGTTGTTTGGTAACCGCGATAACATTTATGCCGGCTTTATTCTACCGGGAAGAATCATACGTTAAACTGCAAGAGGAAATAAAACGCGAAATTAAAAATAGCGTCGGAAATAACGCCGCGATAAATTCCGCGATTAGGCGCGCGATTAGATCCGCGAATAGTTCCGCAAATAAGAGTCCCGCGGTAAATAATGGAATTCGCGGAAATGCCCCAACCCCAACATCAACCCCAACCCCAACCCCAACCCCAACCCCACATTGAGCGTGACTCGGGTTCTTCTTTGCCGTTGCAACAAAAGCTTCGGCAAGTTTCTTTTTTTCCTTGCTTACGTCCACGGGAGTGAGGATGCTGCAGCTGAACATGAGGCGTTCGGCTTTAATAACGGGTGAGGTGCGTCAGCTTATAGTTGAAGAGGAACTTGACGTTCTGTTATTGCAGGAACCACACTTCAAAAAGCAAGGCTCGAGCCACACCTTCGTCGGTTTAGAGATGGGAATGAAGGTTGCCGCTGTGCGTTTGCAACGTCCGTGGGCGGCGGTGGCGGTCTGTAACCCTAAATTTCAAATTATGTTTGTCTCGTAGTTTAGCACTATCCACTGCACCTGTGCGGAAGTGCAGGCTCCCGGTTTCTCCTTTTACGACGCATCGTGCTATTTTCAGTACAGTGACGAGATTTAGAAGCACCTTAGGCACCTCGAAGAACTTGAAGACGACTGGCTGGACACTAACCGGGTAGAACAGACTCGTTTAAGGTGCGGTGAAGCCAGCTGTTCTAGGGAAAGGTCCCTAAAGGTTCCCGAAAAATAAACCAAATTTCTGAAATTATAATGAAAGACAATTTGATAGAAGACTTGTTACTGCCACAGGAGATTCGGACCCCCAGTGGCGGGCGTACAGACTTTACGGTCGCTGAAATCGGTGCGTCCTTATCAAGCGTAGGGCCTGCTCTCTCGTTGACGACGGGCAAAGAGCATCAAATAACTACCGTCATAAGCAAAACTGTTCCGGATACTAGAGATCCATCAGAACTAACATTTGTGGACTGCGCCTCCACAATAGAGGAAGAGCTACAGCTGCGGCCGGATGCTCCTGGACTTGAACCTGAACCGACTGCCACATCAACGCCCGGATATATAACCGGAATTAAGAGAAATGCGAAGAAGGCTTCGCCGAATGCTCCCAGCGAGGATTCTGGCGCGAAACTATCGGGTGTTCGGTCACCTTGGGTGGTATTGAGAAAGCTCAAGACTAGACCCAGGAAAAGGAAACCCAAGGAAGGATCGCCTGACATTGAAGAAGATCAAGAAGAAATTTTTTCCACCCCAGCGTCTTCTGGCTCCGAAATCAATTTGGAGGTAAGGGATAAGACTGAAGAAATAAAAAAGAGCCGCAAAATACTACTTAGCTCGGATGCGCCACTTAGTGGGGAGAGCTCGGACGTAGAATATACCGGCACAAAATATTTAAAGCCAGCTTCCACAAGGTCTTTAAGACCCAGAGGTAAGAAGCCTCAGACAGCTCCAGTGGATTTCAGTGAGAAAATTATGGATATATCTCCTGCCAGAAAAGCCAGCAACTCGGACCGGAGCTGCAAATCTGGAGGTAGTAAAGGGAGCAAAACCAATAAAACATCTAAAAAATCCAATGCGCCCACAATTGAATCCTCTTCGGATGAGGAGGACGAGGGAGAGGATTTTGCCCCAGAAATACTGAGGATTATGAGCGCCACGAAACTTGAGGCCAAGGGACTGAATAGCCTTAGGAAAATGGAAGCATAGCGTTCCAGAAGCAAAAGCACTCCCCTCAGCGGGGAAATAAGCGGGAAAATGAAGAGGAAACTTGCTGTGCTCACCGACGTTGTTAATACCCTCATTTTCAAGGTGGAAGCCTCTGGGGATTCGGATACCTCCTGTTGTGCTCGTAGCCGCTAGGGAAGGGACTTTTCGGGATTCGTTAGCCCAAAGGATTAGGATCCACGCACTAGTAAAGACACTCCGTACTTTACAGTCAAAAAGAGGTTTATTCGCTAACACTGCAATACACTCGTTACTTAATTGCGACTTCGCAGGTATAATGTACGAGCGCGTACGTATTATAATCTTGGTTCTGATTAGCGGTCCCTCTCTTCGCGATCGCTTTCTATATATACTAATTTATCGGGCAGGAAGGAGTGTGATGACCCTGACCGGAGTCACGTCTCGTGCTCTGTTCCTGATAGCTGTTTCGTCAGCTTCTCGGAACTTCGCCGTGATTTACTTGTCTTTCGTCACGTCTTCTTTTATTCTCTATTCTATTTTATTTAATTATTTATTTCTTAATCTTCCTTAGTTAATCTTTATCTCTTAATCTTTTCCTTGTTCTCTTTTCTTACTGTTTTATTTCCTTTATTATTATTTTTCTTTAATATTTTATAGCTGGTCGGGTTACGACACTCCAAACTCAAGTACATGAATCTCCTAGTTGAACTAGAAAAAAATAAATTTGAGGATATAAGGAAAAATAAGGAGTTGGACGAAATGAGACACATGGTTGAGACTCTCAGAAAGGAAGTCCTCGAACTCAGAGACAAGCTCGACGAGGTCGAATTGGATAGACAGAAAGAGAGAGAAAGGTGGCGGTTAGAAAAATCCAAATTAAAGAGAGAAGTAGCGACAAGTCTAAAAGAGAACGACTCTAAGAACGTTAATTTAGAACGGAATGCGGATGCGGCACAAGGGACCGGAAGTATCAGTCACATCGTAAACAAGAAACTGGACTTAACCTCTATGAAAACCCACCCGGAGCATCAAAGTGACATTGTTGAACTTCGGCAGAATCCGGAGGTCATGAATCCTGTATCCTCACGGTTATTGGAGCCAAAATCTAACAGAGAGAAAGAGGTTAAATCCAAGCTCGCGGAAGTTAATAAACAAATCAATGAATTATTTAAGGTAAGAACTGAATTGAAGAAAAAAGAGGACTATAGTGATACGGGCGGGCCTAGGATAGACCCGCAACGGAACAAGGAGGCACCGCTACTTCAACGTACCCCCAGAATCAAACCTTGAAGCCGGAGGCTCAATTACTAACCAAGGACAAATCTTCCCCAGCGAGTAACCACGACGGGGGGTTAAGCAGAGCAGTTCCGCGACTGCGGACATCGAGGTAAACTTACCTGCGGAGGTCATCAAGGAGCCTGACCAAAAGGGATCACAACCAACGGTCCTGACCGAGAAGAGCGAGGTCCAGGTCAGGACTGGAGACTCAGCAGTCAGCCCGGTGCCGAGCACGTCGGGTGTGCTGGACAGCGCGCGAGCCAAGCCGAAGCGGTACAGGTCCGTCTCGAGAGAGATCGGCAAGGGGCCGGAAGGTGAGGTGCTGTTTCGCAGCGTCTTGGAGGTGGTCGGAGACTCGGAGGACTCCGGAGACGAGGTGAGCCGAGCTTCGGGAACACTTTCAGCACAAAAGTGCAGATAAGTGTAGACTTAATAGAGGGTGATTATTTACACCTTGGTAGCGGGAGCTATACTTCCGACCTAACTTTATTAGAGTTTTCGTTTATTTATTATTCAGACCATTGAGGTCGGGGTCTTATTATGTTATGACTTCTTTCATTTTAAGTTATGACCCGTATTGTGTCAAAGGTTAAAGTCAGTTGTGGCGATCGAGTCGCAGGATTGACCAAAGATAAAGATAGATCATTTATTTTGCGCATTGAGCGTTTAGCATTAAGTTCTGTTTTTTATAAGAGAGAAAGTGCAGACGAGTGCAAATATTGTATAGTAGCGATCTGCACTTTAGCGACTAATAGTTATACTTTTGTTTTGCGTTATATTATTAATAGATTTTATAACGATTTTCTTATTGCATTGCGTTGTTTTGTGGTTTTTTTTACACATAATTTAGTTATATGCGTACCATATAAGATGTGCGTATGTGTGACTGCGTGTGCGAGCGTAAGAACAAAGGGATGGCGCTACGCGCATGCGCCAGTGGGCGTGTCCTCGACGAAGTGGGGAGATGGCTATAAGAAGCGGTGCGTCGAGGAAATGTGGATTCAGTCGGCGGGACTTAGTCGGTGGAGCTCTTTCGGCGTGAATAGTGAGCTTAGTCAGTCGGTATTCAGCTTAAGTGTTGAAGCTTCGCGAATTTGTTACGGGAATATAATAATTGTATTTTCCCACGCTAAGACTGAGTTCCGCGTACCGCGAGCGAGATCGCGAGTATTAAATTGTTTGTGTGTGTGAGTGCGAGCGCGTTGGTAATGAGTGAGATTATATATAAAAACAAATATATACAGTAAAAATATATTTATATATTTTCCGACATAATTCAGTGCGTTATCGTTACTTACCTAAAACTATTTTCCAGTATCCTAATCGTACGGGGAAAGTAAGGTTTTCGGTCCTACGGGAATCTGAAACAAAGAAATAAAAGAAAATTAGAGGGTTCGTGAAAGTCATATTAGTGGGGAATGATATTTACCTGCTTGCGATCAATCCTCGTGTTAACTCGTATCCTGGTGATCATCTACGTCGTTGCATCATCCGGGGTGTGTCCTGATCGTCGGCATCCTGAAACAAAAAGGGAGAGAATGATTAGAAGAGAAAAAGAGAACGAGCTGCGTAACTGCGCAGTACGGTGACGTCATCGGCGACTTGTCCGTGCAGGTTCGGCGGCCATCTTGGTGGCGTGACGCGTCGAACAAAGAAGTTGGCGTGGTGGGGGCCGAGCGGCGTTCCTCAACGGAAATTTCCTTGACTGCTGGAGGTCAAACAGTCTGGCGACCGTTAAATCTGAAGGTAAGAGAACCCAAAATAATATCCGTAGTGATTCATGTCATCGACCGTCCGGTCACAACCTAAGGTCATTTCCAGTGTACAGATAGCTCCTCCTAGTCTTGAGGAGAAAAGGAGTGGAAGAAATCTTAATCAGGCTGGAACTAAATTGTCTGAAAAAGTCTGGACAAATGTTCGGAGGAGAGGAGTGGCCAAGACCAAGCAAGTTAAGTTGGATTCGGCTCCCTCTACCCCTCGTCAGGCAAGGAAGCAAAGTACAGGATCTGATAAGTTGATGATCAGCGGTCCGGCTGATTCCAAGCCATCTGTGGTCACCCGTAAACCCCCCAAAACAGCGGCGGTTATGATTACGGGCAATTCGGAGAATTTCTCATACGCCGAGGCTTTGAACAAGACGCGCGGCCATCTCTTTGAAAAATCTGAAAATAGAAAAGACCAAAGTTAGAAGAGCGGCCAATGGAGGTCTTCTAATCAAGGTTATGGGACCTAATGGCGCGGCCAAAGCCATGGACCTACAAGGGAAACTACATGAGGTGTTGAAAGACAAGGCCAGGGTGACCAGATCTGTCACCCAAGGGAAGATCCGCCTCATTGGCCTCCACGACGCCACTTCACCTGATGAGATAGCTCAAGCAGTCATGGGCACGGGAGGTTGCATTCGGGATGATATTAAAGTGGGGGTTGTTCGACCTATGAACAACGGCCTGTTCACCGTATGGATACAGTGTCCTTTGGGTGCAGCCGTTAAAATGGCCAACAGGAGAAGAGTGAGCATCGGATGGACTCAAGTGAGGGTGGAATTGTTGAGCTCGAGGCCCACCCAGTGCTTTCGTTGCTGGAAGTTCGACCACCTGAAGAGCAACTGTCGATCCGGGGACAATTTCAGCAGACTCTGTTTCAGATGTGGTGGTAAAAGGCACGCGGCCAGGAACTGCGTTGCTCCTCCGGCTTACAAGATTTGCATGTCGGAGGGTAGAGCTCACGACCATAGATTGGGCTCTGAGCTCTGTCCGGCGGGACAGAACTCTACGAGAGCCAGACCCGCTCCTGCAACAGCTGAACCAACAACTGTTCCTGGAACCTCGTGGGGGGAGGAATCTATGAGTTTAGATGGACGTTAGATTTATTCAGGCGAATATCAACAGAAGCAGACCATCGCTGGATCTTTTGATGCACCACTCGAAAGAAATGGGTGTAGGATTGTTGTTGGTGTCGGAACCTTGTCCTATTATTAATACGACCAACTGGTTCATAAGCGCGGATGAGAGCGCTGCTATTCATTGCGACATTGACCTCTTAAAGTTTAGGTGTCGACTGACCAAGCACGGAGCCAAGTTTGTGGCCATCTACTGCGGCCCATACTTAATTATCTCGGTCTATATCTCTCCTAATATTGGTCTGCACGAGTATAACACCTGTCTCGATGACCTATCGGGAGTTCTCGCGTCGAGAGTAGACAAGGTCATTTTGGCCGGGGACTTTAATGCGTTGGCCAGTTCATGGGGCTCACGGTCAACCAACAAGAGGGGCCTCTTGCTAACCAGATGGGCTGCGGAGCGAGACCTAAGGATTATGAACGTGGGTCTCACTCCGACATGTGTTAGACCACAGGGGAGTTCCATTGTCGACCTAACCTGGGCCTCCCCAGACACGATGTCATTCATAGAGGAATGGAAAGTAAGGGAGGATTTGGAATCTCTATCCGACCATTTATACATCTCCTTTAAACTTCGCACTGGGCTACCTCTCAATAAATTGGTACACAGAAAATGGAACTTGAGGAAGTTCGACAGCGACTTTTTTGAGACTGCGCTTGTCTGGAAGAGTCGCGAATCTGACGTTGAAGACAGGATGGATGTCACCCAGATGAGGAAGTGGCTGGACAGCGTCATGGAAAAAGCCTGTGATGCCGCAGCGCCAAGAATCGGACCTCGCCGACCGCGAAGAAGTGCTTATTGGTAGCAAGACTCCGTGGCTGAACTTCGGCGAAAATGCAATGGGGCTCGTCGTTTGTGGCAGCGAGCTAGAAAGAAGAGGCGTTCTGCGCCTATCATCAGCGACCTTGGAGCGGATTATAAATCTTTGCGTAAGAATCTGCGTGCAGAGATTAATAGACTAAGTCCGTTGCGTGGCAAGAGTTACTCGACTCAGTAAACAAAGACCCCTCGGGGCTCCCTTATAGGTTAGTGTTAGGAAAACTTAGACCTGCGTCTCCTGGCATGACGGAATTATTAGATCCGCGGGTTATTTCAAATCTCTTGGATTCACTTTTCCCGAAGAACAATCTTCCGGATCCTATCGGTGACTGGACCGATTTCGTCTGGTCGGATAAGTGGGCAACCTCCGCGGACGAGGTGATCAGGGTTATCGAGAGGGTTTCAGCGGCTTCAACTAAGGCCCGCGGTCCTGACGTCTTCCGTCTGTTCGTTTGGAAATGGGCAAATAGGGGGATCATAGGATGGGTGGCACATATTTTTAACCTATGCCTGAAGAGCAGGGAATTCCCCCTAGCATAGAAATATATGCCAATCTGGTACTGATCCCAGAGAATAGTAAGCCTTCGACCTCCGACATTCCTAAGGCTAGACCAATTTGCCTAATTGACGAACTCGGCAAGGCCTTTGAGCGGGTATTAGTAGACAGGATCTTTGGATGGCAGCTCGAGCACCCGGAGGCTAATTTTTCTGAGAACCAATTTGGGTTTCGGAGGAATCGGTCCACCTGCGATGCTTCACGCGGGTGAGGGAGATTACTTCCTCGTCCGTCAGAGATGGTGGTGTCGCCGTGGCGGTGTCTTTAGACATCCAAAATGCGTTTAACAGCATTCCCTGGAGGGTGATACGAAGGGCCCTTAGGCGTAAGGGCTTCCCATCATATATTAGACGGATATAGACTTGTACCTGTCGGATAGGTCCATCGGTTATGTTGGCATAGACGGCAAAAGACACACAAGATTGATAGAGGCCGGGGTTCCGCAGGGATCTGCCCTAGGTCCGGTACTGTGGAACATCGCCTTTGACAGCGTGCTGGGCCTTGCGGACGATGAGGACAATGCCAAAATTCTTTGCTATGCAGACGACACCCTGATTGTGATTACAGGTGGGGATTGGCGATTTGTGTGCCTAAGAGCCAGTATCTTGGTAGTTAGGACAATCATTAAAATCAAGAGTCTGGGTCTCGCTGTGTCCGCCGAGAAAACAGAGGCAATTCTTTTCCATCGAAGAGGTCAGGTTAGTTTGCCGAGTTGCATAATGGTGGATGATACACCAGTAAATTTCTCTCCCTGCATTAAATATCTGGGAGTTCTTATTAATGTAAGATGGTCATTCAATGATCATTTTAGATACGTTAAAGAAAAAGCCAATCGTGTGATTCGTGCTCTGAATCGGCTTATGCCGAATCTGAAAGGCCCAGACGAGAGACGCCGTCGCCTTTTCGCTAACGTCGTTCTCTCGGTGATTTTGTATGGTGCTCCTGTCTGGAGGGATGTAATGTCTGTTAGCCGATTGTCACCCGCGCTCTATAGACTACAACGCACTGTAGCACAGCGGGTGATCTCGGCGTATCGGACTGTGTCCAGCAATGCGGCTCTTCTGTTGGCTCGTCTGCCTCCACTGCGCTTTTTCGCCTTGACCCGCAAAAGAATGTTCGAAAGGATCAAGGCACACAGGGAGGACGGTAGTGTCAGGAAGGAAATTAAAGAGACGGAACTCGCGGGACTATGCGAAGAGTGGCGCGAACAACTGGAGCGTCCTAACACCCCAGGTGAAATCACAAAAGTGGCGGTAGTTCCTAGACTGGAGGCTGTGATGGACCGTGATTTGAGTGGCGCCATGACCTTCCACATCACCCAGCTGATGACAAAGCACGGCTGTTTCGCAAAGTTCATCCATCGCATCGGTAAGAAGGCGGACCCGATTTGCGACTTCTGTGGCGACGACATTGACGACGCATGCCATACTTTCAAGGTTTGTCCTGCATGGAATCTACACAGAATTAGGTTAATGAGGGAATTAAAATTGAAGTTGGCGAGAGACTTCTCCCTCGGGGATATAGTAGACGCCATCATCGAATCAAAGGCTGCCTAGAAGGCCTTCTCAACGTTCGCTGAGGAGGTGATGAGGGAGAAAGAGGATGAGGAAAGACGGCGGAAAAGAGCAAGAAACTCTTCCTCTTCTTCTTCAGCCGATAAGAACGAGTCTGGGTCAGAATAACAAGACAGCTCGGTAAGTATGAATTTATACTCTGTTTCATTTCTCTTCTTTAAAATGGCATGTCTCCTCTGTCTCGGAGTCTTGGGGTGGGTGGGGTTATTTTAATGTTAAAAGGAGGGTTTAATGATTTATAGGGGAGTTATTTTTATCTGCATTCATATGTTTGCGATTAACGTAAATATATAGTAATGCATCGCTAGCTAATTTTTCTAAATTATATAGGATATTTGCAGGCTTTAGATATGAATATCATATCATATCGATTTCCTTGCATTTTGTTAAGGGTTTGATACTTTCTTTGGGGATTTAGTAACATCATTAAATTGGAGGGTGGTAGGCAGGGCTGGTGTTTTAAAAGAGGTGAGAGGGGTTGTTGAGTGTGGTCAGGTTTTCTCTCTTTTCTTTATTTCTTTTCTTTTACATACATAAAGGGGGGATGGGCACGCTTCGAGACGGATTTGGTGTGCGGGTCGGACTTTATAAGGATGGGCGCTCTATGGGGCGCAGGATTATCGGGGGGCTGGAAGTCATGCGCAAGCAGTACCCGGCCCCCCGACTCCAAGGCACAAGGTAGGTGCCAAAGGAAGGAATTTTTAGTGGGTACACCCGTCACGTTCATCAGTGACAGTGTGGTGAGTCCCACAGTACCTGACCGTACGGGCGATCAGGTCTGCGTAAAGCATTTTCTCCGACCCTCGCAAAAAAGGCACCTCGATGCGGTGTTTCATTCGCTGAGGGGGAAGAGACACATCGTTGCTGTGGATGCCAATGCTCATTCGTCGCTCTGGGGCCCCCAGAGACAGATGATAGAGGTGCGAAACTCGAAGACCTAATCCGGGCATATGGCATAGAAATGTTCAACGATGTTGGTCAGGCGCCCACCTTTTGGACGGCAAGAGGTTCGTCATTCGTCGACGTGACCTTGGCGTCGCCCTCCATGAGCCAATTTATCGGTGATTGGAAAGTGAGGTGCGACTGGACGACCAGTGACCATAACTCCGTTGATATCAGGCTGAAGGTGCCGAGAGGACGGGGCGGCGGAGGCACTGCGAACACGAGGTTCGACATACGTCGGGCCGATTGGGAGCGGTTCTCCGAGAGCCTAGCTAACCTTTTAAGGTCCAGACTCGAGGTCCTCGGACTGCAGTCGGCGGATGATGTTGAGAAAATGGCTGACACGCTCACAATAATTCTAAATGAGACGTGTACGGCATCAATGCTTAAAAAAGGAATTTCCGGAAGTCCAACGTGTGGTGAACGAAAGAGCTCACTATCATCAAGCAAAAGGCCTATAGGCTTAAGCGTGCCCTCTAAAAAGGACGAGATAAATCCTCATACCCAGAGAAATTGTTAGAGTACCACTCTATTTGCGGAAATATAACAGAGAGGTGAAAAGGGCGAAGCTCGTCAGATGAAGGAACTACGTCACGTTGTACGGCAACTCGGAGGGGGTTCGTATAGCAACAAGCGGAAAGACTCCAGGCTGAGAGGGTGCTCAGCACACTCCGGCGTGGCAAAATTTCGACAATGAGCTTAGAAGAAACAGCCAGCTACCTATTGGAGGTGCATGTTCCAAATGACCAGATTTTAGAGGACACCCCTCAGCAGAGTGCATTAAGGGAAAATGTACTCACAGCGCCTGACACGGCCGATGCCAATGTAAGAACTTTTAAAAATAATAAGGCACCAGGACCTGACCTAGTTGAGGTAAAGGTGCTGAAGACCGCGGTTAAAGTGATCCCTGATCAAATCACAAGACTTTATAATGGGTGCCTCCAGTGGGGCGTCCTGCCCAAGACCTGGAAAATGGGCTCGCTTCAAGCACCATTGAAGAGCGAAAATAAGGACGAGAAGGACTCTAAATCTTATAGGCCCATATGTCTCCTCTCCGTGATAGGGAAACTCTTTGAAAAACTTATTAAGTTTCGCCTTATGGACACGTCACTGGCGCCGGGTGGAGTCTCTGATCGGCAGTTCGGTTTTATATCCGAAAGGTCGACGGAGGACGCTGTCGTGGAGTTGCGTCGTATGGTTTCTGCCTCTGAAAAAAGGCATGCCGTCGCGCTGCTGTTCGACATCTCGGGGGCCTTTGATAATGTCTAGTGACCCCTTGTATTAGAGTTGTTGAAATCGGGAGATTGCCAGCGGAATGTTTTCGGAGTAATGCAAAGTTATTTTGACGACCGCAGAGTTAGCCTCTCATATGGTTCTTCAGAGAAGATTCAGAGGTTTTCAGACGGGCAACAAGAGGATGCCCACAGGGATCTGTCCTCGGCCCAACATGCTGGAACCTAATGTTCGATGGTCTTCTAAAACTTTTGAAGAACTCGAACATCCTATTTGCAGCGTACGCGGACGATCTTGTGGTAATCGTGGACGGGAATGCACGAAGAGAAATAGAAATAGAAGGTCAACGCGCGGTAGACTTTATAAACAATTAGTGCAGGTTTGCAAAACTTCAAGTCTCGGAGCGAGAAACTGAAGTGATAGTATTAAAAAGCGATGCGTTAAAACGGAAACTGATCGGAAGAAGAGAAGGAGACAGACCGGAAGATCGTCGACTTTACAAATAAGCCGCCAATTATTAAAATAAATAATACAAAGGTAGTTTTTAAAGAAACGGTTAGATATCTCGGAGTACACAGAGATAGGGGATTGAAAATAAGCTCGCAATATAGAAAATTAAGTAATAAAACCGGGCTGCTTTTTCAAAGATTAAGTAAATTAGCGAGATCCCAATGGGGACTTAGATATAAAGCGCTCTCCGCAATATACCGGGTGTGTTTGCACCAGTAATGACTTACGCCATCGCGGGGTGGGCCGATTTGTGTACGGAGAGTGACTTTAGAATACTTAAACCCGCGCAGCGTATGGTTTTAATTTCGTTAACCGGCGCCTATCGAACGGCGCCTATCGAACTGCGGCCTGAAAATTGCTTTGCGTCGTGGTCGGGGCAACACCCGTCGACATACTAATAAAGGAATATGCGACGCGATAAAACGTGCGTAAGAAAAAACTCGCGAACATCGGAAATGAAATTCCCGCGGGATCGAAAAAGAAAGACGCTTTTGAAATAATACGGAAAGAGGCGATAGGCATGTGGCAGACCAAATGGACTTCTTACAACAAAAGTCGTACCACATTTGCCTTCTTTGATAAAGAGCGTAATAGACTGGACGCACGATCCCTTCAGACTGATCATTGGGTCACGCAGGTCCTCACCGGACACGGAAATTTCCGGGCTCGTCTTGCCTCGTTGGAACTCGTGGATGATGCTGTGTGTATCTGCAATGATCAGAACGACACGGTGCAACATTTTTTGCTGGAGTGTCCTTTGTTAGACGTGCAAAGAGTCGCTTTGCGTGAAATCGTCCCAGATAGTGAGTGGCGATAGCCGGAGGTGGCGCGCTTCTTCGTGTCTTCTCCAGAGGTCTTCTCCATTTTCGCGGATTTTTGTCGGGAATACCTTTGGCTAAAAGGATGCGAAAAACATGTAAGTTAAAAATGGGACTGTTCAACCAGAGTAGGTCGGAGGCGTCGGTCATGGGGTAGCGGCCTCGTAATCTTCTCGAGACAACCGCACCTCCGGGCAGATTAAAGTAGTATGTAAGATAGAGGTTGGTTAGGTAGGTCCCTTCTTAAGATTAGATTCGTCCTTTCCACCCTTTCTTATCAAATTCCACCCGACAGGGTCAGAGCGTGTGTCCGGGAATCGGGACATAATGGACAGGCCTTCCCGTGGTTCCCGTGGGCGCGGCGGGTGAGATGCGGGGTCACGTCTAGCCAAACACGCGTATTGTGTCCTGCGGCGAAGCGTGGCCCCTAGGAGGAACTGATAGAAGGAGCAGAAGGGCTCGCCCGTTGCGGCTAAACTGTCCATCCTGCGAGGCGATCCCGCAGGCGCTGCTGGATTTTTCCATTGCCCGTCTCGGGGCGGTTTCGATAGACGGAGATATAAGTGTAGCGTGTACCCGTGAAAGATGGAGCATGAATCGCCGTCTTTGCGATGGCGGTTCAAACACTAACTATCCCTATCTACTCTCCCCAGGGGCTGCGATTATCTCGGTAATTGCAGTACGGGTTTGGCGCACCCGGGGTACCCGATCTCGTCCCAAGCCAAAGTGGGAGGCAGCGTGCCGAAGGCTGCATGGCCGCGGGGACATTAAGCAGCGTTGTCTCGAACGATCCCTCCGGGGCACCGACCGACACCCTGTAGTAAGTAGGCTTACCTGCACAATGGAGGCTCTGTGCAGGTGTACTGATTATTTCCTCCGTACTCGTGGAAATATCATAGAGAATAAACAAACTACAATTAAATCTATAAATATAAAACCTAGAATAACGAAACCAAGTTTAAAGTCCAAGACCCTAGAAGCCGAAGATAATGGTGTAAATCCGTAAGCGACGAGGATCTGTAAATCGATCACCACTACAACCGACGCCGACGTTGCAGAGGTTGGAGTCTACCAAAAGTTCGGCTGAGTCGTTCTTGCTCTTTTTGATGTTAGAGATGATGCGCGAGACCCTTTTTCTGTTGAAAATCCAATAATGGAAATAGGAGAAAGAATAAAACTGGAAGAGTACTTATTTCAGGATAGCAATAAAGTTAATAGAAACGCTATGAAGTATATTCTGTCTAAATGGTCTCTACTGAAGAGTATGCTACAGGAAGCGATTCTCGAAGAAGAAAAGTTGAAAGCAGTTAATGAATGCCTACGTCTAACTCAAAATCTTACTCTCAGGTTTTGGCTGGCGGTCCAAGGTGGCAACAGTCTGATTTCTCTGAAGCAGAAAGAAAAGGATTAAAATTTTCAAATGAAGTAATTCTGTTAAAACCTGTGAATGAAAATGATACTAGAAGTAATGAAGAAATAAAAACGGCTGTAATAAAACAGTGCGATAAAATTAAATCTAAAATAAAGGTTAAGAACGTAAAGCAAATGAGACATAAAGGAATTGTTATGGAAATAAATAGTAAACAGGACACTAAAATAATAGATCAAATAGATCTAAAGGCAATCGGGTTTAAGATAGAAAGCCCGAAGAAATATAGCCTGTCAATTATATATGATGTTGAGAAAGATTTAATGAAAGAAGAGCTTAAAGAGGATCTACTTAATAAAAATCTTGATGGAAATCTTGAAACTGAGTCTGCTAAATTAAAAGAGAAGGTTATATTTAAGTATAGTTTTAACACGAAAGGAAATCAAGTAAACTGGATAGTTCAAGTCCCGGCAATTATCTTCAACAAAATTGCAAATAAAGGTAGAGTTTTTATGGCATGGAGATCATATAGTGTAAAAGAGTTTGTAAATATTATCAGTTATATATAAATGTCATAAATTTGGTCATTTCGCAAAAGCTTGTACCTCCCCTGAGCAATCATGTGAGAATTGTGGTGAGGGAGGGCATTTTAAAAATAACGAAATTTGTATAAACTGTTCTAAAACGCGAAGAAAAGAGTACAAACATCCTGTTAAGAGTAGGACGTGTGCCGAATACCTTAAGCAATTTGTACTATAGATTTGTATTATAATAAATTAGATTGGACATGAGGGTTGCACAAATAAATGCACAAAGAGCAATGGCGGCTGCAGCCAATCCGGAGATTCTGATTAAGGAGCTTGATATTGACATTTTATGTATACAAGAACCGTATGTATATAAAAACATTGTAAGGGGATATTCCTCTCATGGATGTTCTATAGTATAGCCTGGTGTAGAAAACCCTTGGGTGGCTGCAGTCATTGCCAACGAAAAGATAGAAGCCTTTCACCTGGAACATTTTGATACCCCCTGATATATGTATGTTTTCAAATTATATCTGAAAGAGAAGAATTCTATGTCATAAATGTATATTGTCAGTTTTCATTGCAAATTGAGGACATTTTAAACGACTTAGAAGAATTAATTTTAAGGTTAAATTCGAATAAAATAATTATTATTATACTATGAACGCGAATGCATAATCGAAGTTGTAGTATGCTGAGGAAACGGACGAGCGAGAGCGTAGAATAATGGAAGAATTCTTAGTGTCAAATAGATTATACGTTATAAATGAAGCTAATAGTTTGCCAACTTTTGAGACTACAAATGGCCAGTCTAATATTAATATAACTTTAATAAGGGAAGGTATGATTGGTTTCTGCACAGATTGGACAGTTTCGTCGAAATGTACCACAAGTGATCACAATTTGATTATTTTTAATGTATTAACAAAACCTACAGTTAATGTATTAACAAAACCGGGTGACCTTCGTTTGGACACGTAACGATTGGACACCGCTCGATTGGACACGCACTATTGGACACGTTTTATTGGACACTGCTCGATTGGACACCGCTTGATTGGAAACCGCACGATTGGACACTGCACGATTGGACACGCACATTGCACGATTGGACACTGCACGATTAGACACGCATATTGCACGATTGGACACGTACATTGCACGATTGGACACGGCACGATTGGACACGGCACGATTGGACATCGCACGATTGGACACCGCACAATCTGTCATACCGACAACTTGCAGCGACACGAGTATGCTCTGTGGTCATATGCGCATTCGTTTTCGTTAAAGTGCATAAAATTTAAACGCAACAAATGTGAAAATTATAAACCCATGTGGAATTTCAGTTTGAGTTGCAAAGTACACGCAGACTGCACCCCCACACCCCCCGCCCCCGCCAACATCCCAGCCTCCACCCCGCCCCCACCCCCTTTACAAACCCATGTGGAATTCCACTTTGTACTTTACAATACAAGCGGTGTTCAATCCTGTGGTGTCCAATCGTGCGGTGTCCAATTGTGCGGTGTCCAATCGTGCGGTGTCCAATCGTGCGGTGTCCAATCGTGCGGTGTCCAATCGTGCCGTGTCCAATCGTGCCGTGTCCAACCGTGCCGTGTCCAATCGTGCCGTGTCCAATCGTGCCGTGTCCAATCGTGCAATGTACGTGTCCAATCGTGCAGTGTCCAATTGTGCCGTGTCCAATCGTGCAGTGTGCGTGTCCAATCGTGCGGTTTCCAATCGAGCGGTGTCCAATCGAGCAGTGTCCAATGAAACGTGTCCAATAGTGCGTGTCCAATCGAGCGGTGTCCAATCGTTACGTGTCCAAACGGAATACGCCCAACAAAACCTACAGAACAGTAAATAGAAAATTTATTAAATATGAATGTTTTAATATAAAAAAGGCTAACTGGGACATTTTTAGAAATTTACTGAAGAATGAATTCCCAACTGATATGGTAAATAACATATATAATCTAAATCTGGAAAAAGCAGTGAAAATGTTTAATTATAGTTTAGACAAGATCTGTAAAAAATCGATTCCAGAAAAAAAGCATTGTAATCAGGCTGTTCCCTGGTGGAATTAAGATTTGGCTAAGCTACGCAAAGAATTAAATAAAATAAAAAAAAATTTAAACAGAATTACATAGAAAGCTTCGTTTGATTAATTATCTAGAAAATGAAATAATAAAGTATAAAAATATTAGAAATAAATATGTTGCTGAAATTAGAAGTGCAAAACAAAAATTATGGCAAAACTTTATAACAATTAAAGCAAATAAGGACCTATGGAACATCCCGTATAAAATAGTAAGAGACAAGATTAAAAAGAATGAGATGATTACATCATTATCCTAAAAGATGGGTCGAGCATTTGTACATGACACAATTAAAGCATTTTTAGATAAATGTATCCCAAAGGATGATAGAACAATGGAAACTGACACACAAGACATTATTGACATCGATTAATAAATATAAAAATTTTAACACAGGATGAGATTAATATGGACGAAATTAAAATGGCTATAAATAAGTTAAAAAATAGCACGGCACCTGGAGTGGACAAATTCACAACGGAAATAATTAAACAAGTTTGGAATGTTAGCCCGCAAGCTATTTATAATTTGTTAAATAATTGTATGAAAAATGAAGTCTTCCCTCGATTATGGAAAACAGCAAAACTAAAATTATAATTAAAGATAAAAATATAAATAAAAAATTATTAAGTTCTTACAGACCAATTTCACTAACTCCTACATTGAGTAAAATTTTTGAAAGAATAATTGCGCAGCGGCTCCAGATGAGCTATAGACTTCAGGGTTTAGAAAGTTTGAATCAATACGGTTTTAGAACGGGTAAGTCAACTGAAGATGCTATTTTACATTTAACAAGGAGTATAAGGTGTACAAATAAAAAATATGTTGTTGCTTTATTTATTGATATCTAGGGTGCTTTCGATAAGTTATGGTGGCCAGCAATTATATATAAATTGACAAACGCAAACTGTAGCTCTAAATTGATAAGAATAATTGCATTTTCGTATTTTCGAAATCGTAAGGTAATTATCTGCTTCAAATATAAGGGTTTCTCTGTCAAAATGGATGTCCACAGGATTCGATATTGGGTCCTATTGCATGAAATTGGTGTATGGACACACTTTTAAGTCACGTTACTAAGAAGTTTGTAGATACACAGATTGATGTTCTTGCGTATGCCGATGATGTGGTAGTTCTGATTAAAGAAAATTCCAGAACAGCATTAGAAAAAACAGCTGACGACTTGATAAAGGTTATTATGGATTGGTGTCTTGCTCATAAGTTGCAATTGGCGGCAGATAAAACAATTGCAATGCTTGTGAAAGGAAAATTTGATAAAAATAGACCTCGCATAATAAAGATACATGGAACTAAAGTAAGATTTTCTAACCAAACAAAATATCTTGGAGTTATTTTGGATGATAAATTAAGTTATATTAATCATGCTCGATATTTACGAAACAAATTAATAAATATAGTAATGGCAATTAAAAGAATAGCGAGGCAAGAATGGGGAATCAAACAACATGGTAGACGAATTCCTTATAATATGGTAGCGATGCTAATAGCAACTTATGCATCTGCAGTGTGGCTTGATAGAATTGGTAATAGCATGGTTAAAAGGCATTTAATAGCTGCGTGAAGAACATTGTTGCTAATGATTACTGGAGCAACAAGAACGACTTCAACAGTGGCAATGCAGACTATTGCTGGAATTGCGCCATTGGACCTGAGTATAATTGAAAAAGGTATAAAAAGTAAAGTTAAAAGAAATCAGACAGTCACGTGGGCAAATTATACATATACGGAACAAGAACTAGGTAATAGTATAAATATTACAGAAAATAAAATAATAAAATTGAAATAGAGATCCAATGTATTTGACAACAAAGATGGGTAGAAGATGTTCATGGAAGACAGACTTTTGATTTCATTCCGGACTTACAATTTTCCTGTATAAATCCGTGGTTAAACCGAGCCGAGAGTACATTTATTTGTTGATGGGTTCAATAAATAGTACGTTATATAAAAAAGGTGCAACAATGTCTAATAAATGTCCAGTCTGTAAGGTCCACGAAGAAACTTTAAAACATATGCTATTTGAGTGTAATGGGTACCAAAATATACGCTATCAAGAAATTAAACAAGTTAAGAAAATTAATCACGAATTAATTGAAAACAAAGAAAAATTTGAAAAGTTTAATAAATATGCTAAAGAGCTTTTTAATATACAGAAATCCTATGTTTAGCTGTAGAACTAGGTTCGCCACCACGAGGCTAGGGACGGGCAACGGCAGACAAATATCTGACGACTAAGAGACCCAAATAGAAAAGAAAATTAATGATAAAATTAAAGTAAGCAATAAAATTAAATAAGATATAAATTAAGATACTCCAAGCAAAGTATGAAAAATATAGATAAAATAGATAAATAAGGTGGTAATAAGCTAATAGCTCGAGCCGCATACAAATGATGAATTTAATGAAAAAAAAACAATGCCCTTAACTACTGTCTAGCGAAACCACTGCCAACGGAACTGGCTTGGAAAAAATAGCGGGGAAAGAAGACCCTGTTGAGCTTGACTCTTAACTTCGGAATAAGAATTGGCTCTAAGGAGCGGGGCGTGTCGGGCTTGGTCGGGAAGAGGGTCTGGCTGACGTGCCGGGCCTGGGCGAGATGAACGGTCGGCGTTCTCGCGCCGGTCCCGTGCCTTGGCCTCCCGCGGATGTTCCTTGCTGCGAGGCTTCCGTGGCGGCGCAAGCCGTCGTGGTCGTTCTCTTCGGCCACCATTTAACGCTCAGTGCAGAACTGGCACGGACTAGGGGAATCCGACTGTCTAATTAAAGCAAAGCATTGCGATGGCTCTCGCGGGTGTTGACGCAATCTGATTTCTGCTCAATGCTCTGAATGTCAACGTGAAGAAATTCAAGCAAGCGCGGGTAAACGGCGGGAGTAACTATGACTCTCTTCCCACGGCAGTTCCTATCTTGCAATGAAAATCGGAGCAGAACTGACAAACATGTTTTAACCAACCAAGCTAAACTAGCAAAACTGTAAGTGACTGGCTGCGGCAAGTCATCGCAAATCGCAGCAAATACACTCTCAGGCGTCAAACGGCCGGAGAAAAGTGGCACACAATGCTTGAAATTGAGCCAGCAAGCATTACACAAACACAAACACAAATACACACTGCATGATTACGTCACATGCAACAATACGATCATTTACATACAAGACTAATCACAGTGGGTTCACCGTTCTCCGAGGCATCAGCTCGCCTGCCGCCTCGAGGAGGGTGACCCCAGCAACTGTACTGACTGTCCTTAGGCGCGGATGTCACTGCTATGGCTAAGGTAAGCTTTTTGCTTCAAACGGGCATCATGAGTAGCCGTGTGTCCTGAACCTTGGAGAATAGAGGTTCGGGATGAAACACACGCGGCGGCTTGTATCCCATCCCTGGCTTGGCGCACATCCGAAGGACAGTCAAAGAGCGTCATTGCTCCCGCTGCAGAGCGTCTCCTGCGGCGGATAGCGATAGGGCGCTAAGGGAAGCGAGTCAAATTATTGATTTGCTCCTTTTTTTCTATGACATTATTTTTGTCTTTATTTTATTTTATTTTTTTTTGTGTGATAAATATCTTTGTGTGCTGCTCCTCTCCATTACATTTTGCGCAGTTTTCTTTTGGCCGTTTTCTGACGCCCCGGGCTCAAAAAATAAAACCGCCTAAAAGCAACACGCCGCCGGCAACCACATCATTCGCACTATTAGTCGGCCCTTAAAAGCAACACGCAGCGAGCCAACTTAGGCATAAGTCCACTTTTGTGGTACTCCCTAAGGCGCTGACTACTTGGTGTCATAACTTAGTGCGAGATGCGGTGGCTCGTCGCTGCTGTTTACATATCTACTATTGTTGCCGCTCGAAAAGCAACACGCCGCTAGCATACTTATTAAAATTTAAAAGCAACACGCCGCTAGCATACTTAATTGAAATCGAAAGCAACACGCCGCTAGCATACTTAATTGTAATCGAAAGCAACACGCCGCTAATGTACTTGTTTAAAATTGAAAGCAACACGCCGCTAGCATATGCGCATTTGCGAAATAAAGCAACACGCCGCGAGCGAGCTTTTCAACTATTATATTTTATTTTATTTTATCTATCCTACTTTATTTTATATAATTAACTTATTTATTTATTTATTTATTTTAATTTGAATTTATTTATATATGTTATGCGCATCGGTCAAAGCAACACGAATTCTTTGCACTACTGCTTTGATTCTCAAACCAGCGTGCCATGGAAAATTGTATCTTTACTCCAATGGGTGGAGAGTCATATTACTAAAGTGATTATGTCTCCTCCAGAATAATCATGCTTCTCGCAAAGACGTCCGGGTGTCACTGTTGTATTGAGCTTGCGTCAATCAGCGCAAGTAATGTACAACAGGCAACCCTGGGGTCTGAGCAAGCTAATGGTTGGGACGTTGATGCGATGCAGACCTCCCGTTAGGTCCTTCAGCCTTTCACGTACCCCTTGGATCTGGTAAGGAAGCATATGTTGCTGGATACAGGATGCGGAGCCTCTCCTGTGTCAAGTCGATTTACCTCCTCGTGGTGCCCGCTGAAAACGTTGCGCCAGTAAGCGCAACCGGCTAAGCGATCGTTGGCAACGCATGCTCCCTCAATGAACGAACCTTTGGCTGCACCTACACCCGCCAAGACGAGGGACCATGCGAAGCGCACTAGGTCAAGCCTAGGAAAACTTAGCAGAAGTATTAGCGAGGACAAGCGTTGTCCAAATAAAATTGATTAACGAAAACAAACCGGCACCAAAACACAGGACACAATTTTCATAACGGAAGGATTCAAATGTGCAGATCTTACTTATATAAATTTAACACTAATGAATGGAGAAGAAGAAGAAGCCTCGGACGCAGGGGCTTCCGGCCTCGAAGCCTCTGTGGCGGATTTGTCCGCTGCTGATTAGGAGGCCAACGTTGATGACAATGGCATGATTCTGGCTAATGAAAATGAATACATAATAATGTTTCCACTCACGCATCCAACAATAGGCTGTCGAGTTTGCGACAACCGGAGAAGAAGGCTCGAATTTCTAAGCCTAAAAGACCTGGACGAGCACTTGAAAGAACAGCGTAGACAAACAGTGCTAAGTTGGAAATGCGTTAGATGTACAAAAATGCTTCCAAAACTGCATGGAGTGAGGTGTCACTACCCCAAATGCAAACAAGTTATCCCAGCAAAGAAAGAGTTTCAATGTGCAGCCTGTGCAGAATCGTTTGACACGGCACTAGGGCTATCCATGCACGAGAGGCACAAACATGCAGAAATAAGAAATAGGAAACGAAAAGAGCAAGCAGAACGCCCGCGTCAGAAAGCAGGGCGAAATCTTTCAGTTTGGACAGAAGAGGAAGTGGCTTTACTGGTACGGTTAAACAAGCGTTTTAAAAATGATAAATACCCAAACGTCAGGATAAAAGAACATCTACCCCAAAAAACCCTTAAGCAAATTAGCGATAAGAGAAGGACGCTGATAAAAAATGTCAATGTACCACCAGAGATTAATGAAGATAGCGAACAGGGTTTCGACGTGGAAATTGTCGAAATACAGAATCCAGAGCTTGTCGTACCTGTAGAGGCACAACAACCACCAAACGAAAACATGAATATCTGGAAAGACACAATTAAAAACCACATAATACAAAGCAATATAAATGCAGAATATTTCAACAACATAAACAAAGAACTAAGGGATATTGTCTCTACAGAGGCTATAGAAGCTGAAAGGCTCGAGAATATAATACTCCAATTGGAAGATCTTATCCTGAAAGACGAGAAAGAAAAGTGGGAAACAAGCCACTAAAAAGGAAGCAAAAGAAAGACAAAGAATGGCAAACCATAACCAGCGGAAAAAATTTAATTACGCAAGGTGCCAGGAGCTATACAATAAATGCCCCAAAAAGCTAGTAAATTGGGCAATAACCAATAAATTTACAAGCACACCAACGCTCCCCGAGGCGGAGGATATTCAAAACCTATATCATGATCTCTGGAGTAGGGAAAAAGAAAGAGCATCACCCCCGCAGCGGGTAACAGACCAAACCAACGATGAAACAATATTAGCGCCAATCGTATTGGAAGAAGTGCTCCAAAGGATTAGAAAGACTAAATTAGAGTCAGCTGCCGGCCCAGACAATATCAAAAAGATTCATTTAAAGAAGGCTGGTACCCTGCACATACTAGCAAAGTTATACAATGCCCTACTAGCAGCCGAGTACTACCCGAATAAATGGAAAATTAATAGAACCACATTGATCCCCAAGAAAGGAAAAGACAACAACAATGTAAAGAACTGGAGGCCAATCACAATAGGATCCTAACTAGGAAGGATTTTCTTTGGGATCTTAGATGCGAGGATGAGGTCCCAAGTGAAACAAACGGCCCGACAAAAAGGCTTCACAAAAGAGGATGGATGCAAGGCGAATATAAACCTCCTATAAGCTGCTCTATTCCGCATGAAGGCAGACGAGGGAGGAATTATAACGATCGTCGATATTGCAAAAGCCTTCGACACTGTACCACACTCGGCCATACATCGAAGCCTTTGCGAAAAAGGCATCCCAACATCTTTGGCAAACTATGTTAGGGAGATGTACTCAGGATGCAAAACGAGAATTAAAGCGAGAAACGACAAAGCGATCGAAATTGAGCTAAAACGAGGAGTGAAACAGGGAGACTCTCTATCACCACTCCTATTCAACTTAACTATAGACCCAATCATCGAGGATATAAATAAAAACACAACAGGTATTAAAATACAAGAAGAAAATTTATCAATCCTGGCCTTCGCAGACGATGTAGTCCTCTTAGCAGGAGACAAGCTTGAGGCAAAGCGACAAATTAAGAAATTATACATCTTCCTCAAAAATTTAGGAATGGAGCTTTCGATAAACAAATGCTCAACATTTGAGATAAAATCGGCGCACAAAACCTGGTACATGAGAGATCCAGGCATTATGGTCCAGAATCAACCTATACCATACTCGGGTCCTGAACAAGCGATCGCATACCTAGGAGCCAGACTAAAGCCGTGGAGCGGCTTCCAGAAGGAGGCAAACGCCGAAACGATAATAAAAGCAGTGGCTAATGCAGGTAGCCTAAAGTTGAAACCGCACCAGAAAATTAACTTAATAAGAACGTACCTCCTGCCGCGGTTTATACACGAGCTCATAGCCAGTCCGCCGCCTACTCGGGCCTTAATCAAAATCAACCACGAGATCAAGCAAACAATAAAGCGGATTTTACATCTGCACCCATCTACTACGGATGGTCTCATATATTCGTCAAAAAGCCACGGGGGCCTCGGGATACTAAGAATAGAAATAATTGTAAAATTGGCATCACTGAGAAGTAGCATCAAATTAAAAAACTCTGAGGACCCGGTGCTCAGAGAAGCGATAGACGAATTGGAAGGGCGATACAGGAAGTACGCGACGTCCCTCCAGATCCCGTGGTCATCAACATTGGAACAAATCGAAGAAGCAAGGAAGAAAATAAAGAGAAGTGAAACCGAGAAATGGGAGCAGCTGGTTTCACAAGGACAGGGCGTGAGAGAGTTCAGGAAAGATAAAATCGGGAATGCCTGGCTATACGACCCATCACTACTCAAGCTATCCAGATTCTTGGACGCCTTGAGATTGCGAACGAACACATTTGGGGTGCGAGTTGCGCTTAGACGGGCAAACCCAGACATCAATCACATCTGTAGACGATGCGCGGGGCAGCCGGAGACACTGAGACATTTCTTGGGGAACTGCACGCACACAAAACCACAGAGAATAAGGCGGCACGACGAAATCAAAAACCTCCTAGCGCATAAACTGGCAAGAACCTACGCTGTCTTTATAGAACCGACAGTTAAAATTGCAAACGAATTGAAGAAGCCGGATTTGGTAGTGATAGACCAAGAAAGGCTGTATGTAATAGAAGTAACGGTTCGATACGAAGACAGAAACAGCATAAAAGACGCTTTTAAGGAAAAATCCGACAAATATACAGAAACAGCAGATTTCATAAAGCGAAGGCTAGGGTGTCAGTCTGCGGAGGTACTCCCAATAGTGGTAGGGAGCAGAGGTGCAATGCCGGCACAAACACAAGCAAACCTCAAGAAACTTGGCTGCACCAAAAGCGAAATGAAAACCATATCACTTATAGCGCTAAGGTCCTCAATCGAAATAGCCAACGCGTTCATCGACTACGATTAGATACAATAACTCTATTCACGTATAAACATATATTTAGTTATTTACTTACTACATTATAAATTATTATTTTAACTAACTGACTTTCATGTATTTATTTATTTATTATTTTACTTATACCATTTTATACATTTTACTTCATTTTACCCTTATTTATTTATTTATTTATTATTTTATCTCTAATTTTATCCAACAAACCTAGTTATTAAGGACAAACAGCAGCTACCGGCTGGAATATAATTAGAAAGTCCGCCCGGCCTTATACACCGGCGGTGCGAGTCGTTCGGCAAACCTTTTACATGCCACGGCGGCGAAGCAACGAGCCGATGCGGCGCCCGCTGAGCGGATGTCTCCTTGCGGCATTCCCTGGAAACATGTGCAAAACACGTGGCTAAATCCGCCTTTCTTATAATAAGGACTTCGCTAGCACTAATTTTTCCAAAAACTCGCGGTAGCTCCGTTGGCAGTGGCAGACAGTTTTAAATTTTAAACATTGACCAATTTACTTTATTTTATTTATTTTTTCTAACTCGACTTTAATTTCATCATATTCTATTCCATAAGTAGGCTAAGTGTTAAGTTTTAGCCCAACAAGGGGGTGAAGCCTTGGAAGTAGGTACCGATGACATGTACATCGGGAAACAGGATTTAGCCAAATGCCTCGTCACCTAATTAGTGACGCGCATGAATGGATTAACAAGATTCCTACTGTCCCTATCTACTGTCTAGCGAACTACTGCCAAGGGAACGGGATTGGAAAAATTAGCGAGGAAAGAAGACCCTGTTGAGCTTGACTCTAGTCTGGCACTGTAAGGAGATATGAGAGGTGTAGCATAAGTGAGACATGGCAACATCGCCGGTGAAATACCACTACTTTCATCATTTCCTTACTTACTCGGTTAGGCGGAGCGCGTGCCCCGAGGGCTTCGCGCCCCGAAGATCACGATGTTCTAGAGCCAAGCGTATCAAAGTGGCGTGAGGCCTCGGCCGATCGCCGTTAATACTTCCGCGTGATCCGATTTGAGGACACTGCCAGGCGGGGAGTTTGACTGGGGCGTTATATCTGTCAAAGAATAACGCAAGTGTCGTAAGGCCAGCTCAGCGAGGTCAGAAACCTCGCGTACAGCAAATGGGCAAGAGCTGGCTCGAAGTTCAGTACGCATAGAGACTCCGAAAGCACGGCCTATCGATCCTTTTGGCTTGAAGAGTTTTTAGCAAGGGGTGTCAGAAAAGTTACCACAAAGATAACTGGCTTGTGGCGGCCAAGCGTTTATAGCGACGTCGCTTTTTGATCCTTCAATGTCGGCTTTTTTTATCATTGCTAAGCAGAATTCGCCAAGCGTCGGATTGTTCACCCGCCAACAGGGAACGTGAGCTGGGTAACCGTCGTGAGACAGGTTAGTTTTACCCTACTGATGACTAGTCATTGCGATATTAATCTTGCTCAATACGAGAGGAACCGCGTCCGTCCGTGGGATTAAGCCTGTACGCCTCTAAGGCCGTATCCTCTCTAGTCGAAGGTGGCAATGATATCTCTATAAGTCTTGTAAGTCAAAAGGCTCAAAACAATATGACACTACTAGGCGGCTGGTCCACAAGCCGGTCGTCGCACGAGCCTGGTTTGCCGTACGGCGCCATCGTCCGTCGTCGGCATCTCACCGCTACGACGGCACGGCGTCTAACAATCAATGATGGGTTTCACAAGTTCAATGTCGAGACTCGGAATCATCTGTAGACGACTTAAGTACCTGGCGGGATGTTGTATTCGGTAGAGCAGTTACCACGCTACGATCTGTTGAGACTCAGCCCTCGGCTTGGGGATTCGTCTTGTCGGTTAGACGAGACCCCACTCGTTCGCCGTTTGTCAGCAAAAGCAACACGCCGCTAGCAGAATTTTATATTTCTCGCTCGTCGGCAAAAGCAACGCCACGTTGAAACATAGTAGAAGAATATACATTCTGGCATTACTCATGCTTTAACGCATAATGAAATTATAAAAAAAACGTCATTTTCGCGTTACCAGCGTCGTACCGCGTCGATACGTATCGGTTGCGTGCGTGAGAAACGACTTATCACCATTGGAAATACTGACCGAGATATGTATTGCATAAATTTCGAATAGGCGCCGGAGGTGCGCCCGTCTAGTCGCACTTTCAAAATTTTTGACCAAGAGTCGACCGGAGGTCCGCTTGACCCGTCGGACTTTGAAAATTTTGTTAGGTTGTGACCGGACGAAGCGTATCCTCGCTTCTCCCGTCGCAAAAACTATCTTATTCGGTTGCCCGCGCCTCCGCGAGCACGCGTTCGTCCAACCGGCGACACACAGTGTCGCGGAACAGAGGTAACGTCCTACCTTTATCACGGCCGCCAGCTACTTTGTCCTACGCCAGTAGCAAGGTTCTCCACACGAACGCACCCTCCGGGTCGGTCCCATACGCTGCACCGATGCCACGGGTCGCAGGAACGGGGAGAAAGCCCTCCCTGGTAAAGCCCCTGTCCGGACCTCGTCCTCTCGGCACCGGGATCTCTTCTTCGCCTTGTCGAAGCTCCGGAAACGCGAACGACGCTCAAAGAGCCACGCCACGCGGCAGAGCGGCAAGAGACTGGATCGCAGCTTCGCGTTGGAAGGTTGACCACTCAGAGGATCGCCGTAATGCCAACGAGAGATATCTCGAGAGCACCAATAAATGACACACAGAACTCGTTTCTCGTTCGAGTATAAAAGTATGTAAAAAATACCAAGTTTATTTCCGTCTTGTACAGCTCAACATTGATCGCGTGACACAAGAATCGAGACTAAGATCTATTACGCCGATCCCGCGGGTACAGACTACGGGAACTCCGGTTCGGCCACCGCGCATTTAGCGATACTCGTCGATCGACCGAACTTCCGCACGGCTTTCTATACGACCGATCACCCTATCGCGGGTGGTTGTAATCCGACCGACCTCTCACAAGGCTAGAGCCCCGGTTCGACCACCTCGTTTGGTGGCTCCTCTCCGACTGACCGATTACTTAGTCGCGTGGAGCACGCACCAAACCCGACTCAAGGATCGTCAAGTCTGACCCAATAAACTTATCTCGTTCGGGCCTTGCAATATGCCCGAACGCACGCCTGACAAGCCGATGCGGTTCACGAGTCAAGATGCTAGCAAAATAAAAAGAAATCCAATCGTATGAACCGAAGAAAAGAATACTTTATTATATCGGTTTCACGTTAAAGACAATTTCACCGACAAAAAATATATATATATATATGTAAAAATAGAACCTATGCTTGACAGATCCGTGAGTGAGTTGCCGCGTCCTTTATACTACAAATATCAACGCTAAATCGTCAATAAGCGCAATCTTATTGCATCTAGTCGAAAGGAAAATCCGAAACAACGAGTGTCGTTGTAAACGTTGTAACGATCCGCTCCCCCGCGACCGTTCTACCCGGCCGTCATCCGCCGGAAGGCTGCCGCCCGGCGACCACCCGCCGGGCAAAACGCAGCGGCGCAGTGCGCCCCGTTTTAATTATTATAAACCGCGTTCGAATCGGGCCGTTGTAAGGCCGCCGATGTTCGAAGCCAGGGCCGTTGTCTCGGCGCTTCCGAGGCGCTCCGAACACCGACGGAAAGCGCCGAGCATCGGTCCTTGCCGCGCGACCGCCGGAATACCACCGAATTCGTTCGGTGATAATTACCCCGATTAGGGGAACAATCGGGCCAACGAATATCGCCGGAATTACCCGAACGGGTAAATTTCCCGAATAAAAAGGGCGACACGGCCCCGAAAAAGACAATCCGTTTCCTGCTCCGCTCAGAGTCTGTACGACGCCTGACACGAGCTCCGAAACCCCGACAGCTTCTCCGAGGAGAGAGAACCAGAGGTTGGGCGCACCCAGCCTCCGCCGAGAGCTTTCGGCATCTCCGAAGAAGGCTTCCTTCAAAAATCTTTCCGAATCTTTGAGGTCGGGCGCACCCGGTCTCCACTGAGAGTTCTCAGTAGATTCGACAATCCGACCGAACCACGCGACGACGTTACTCCACGGGTAGGGAGTCACCTGCCGCCGACGGGAGCTCCCGTCTAATCGTCGCATCCCGCTGACATCCCGACCAAAATATCGCGATATCTTAATTACCGCCACGGTAATCTTACGCGTCTCACGAAACCGACGCTCTCACGGCGCGCGCCCGCGCGCGTCGCGCTCTCGCGCCTCACGCTCTCCGGCCTGACGCTCTCTCACCGAGCGCTCTCGCGCTCCCGCCCGCGTGCCCGCACGCCCCGCGCCTATCGTATTCACGCGTATACAAACGCTCGCCCGGCGTTTAAAGAGCCGAGCAGGACGTAAAAACGCGACAACAACAAACCGGCGTTCAAATTCCACGAACTTTAAAACGCGAAATGCTGATTGCCTTTATGTGAGCTCGATCGAATAAATAAAGCTTTTCACCGTCCGATCCGAGCCGACCGCTGCATTACGAATCCGCATTTCTTGCACCCCGGCAATATATATAATTATACACGCCGCTTGCATTCACGTTCACGCATAACTCGTACACACTGTAAATACCCACGCCGCTTGCATTCACGTTCACGCATAACTCTTACACACTGTAAATACACACGCCGCTTGCATTCACGTTCACGCATCATTCTTACACATTGTAAATACACACGCCGCTTGCATTCACGGTCACGCCTAATTCTTACATACTGTACATATATCTAACGCTTGCATCCCCGTTCGCGCATATCTCTTGTACACTGTAAATATACGCACGGGCCATTCGCACGCACACATTCTTACACGTTGTAAATATATACCGATACACGACATATACGCACACCGACACACACCGTTCACACCTATCTTACACACCGACACATTCTCATTTTGTACATGCATTCTAATTAATTAAATAAACAATTACACAGCATACACACACGTCTGGTTATCTCGTACCCCCTTTCGAACCTTGATCCCGACTGAGCGCATACGAGCCGTGCTCGGAAGGTGGCACGTTACATTGGCGCCCGAACAGGGACCGTTCTTGACCTGACCGTACGAGACAACCACCGTGAGTTTTTTTCGCAGTACAAATGAGGATGCGATCGTTGATGCAACTCGCGTCGAAAAGCGAGCTCGCGGACTTCGCGCAGAAGCGCGGACTCGACGCTTCCGGTACGCTCGAGGATATTCGGCGCCGGGTGCGAGAATATTTCGACCGCCACCCTGAAGAAGACACCGAGATCGAACGCACCGCCGTCGCCGGCCCTAGCGCCGACACGTTCCTCGACGCCCGCGAAGCACCGCGCACGCCCGTCACTGTGACGATCCCGGTACCGCCGATCCCAGTCGCCGCCGGCCCTATAGTGGAGGACTCCAAGGTCATCGGACAGATGCGGAAGTGGGGATGCCATTTCGATGGCAAGGACCCCATGGCGTTCCTCGAACGTATCGCGGAGCTGCGGGACGCGTACGGTTTCTCCGACCGACAATTATTACGAGGGCTACCCGAGCTACTACGAGGAGACCCCCTGCTGTGGCTCCGCAACAACCGCGAGCACTGGCGCACCTGGGACGACTTCGACCGAGATTTCCGGGGGCAGTTCCTGCCCCGCCGCTACCAGGCTGCCCTACGCCGCGAGATTACCGATCGCCGACAACGACCGGGGGAGGCATTCGCGAAATACGCCACGGAGATGCTCACGCTCATGCGCCGGTCGGGCGGATTCAGCCGCGACGAACAGGTGGACCGGCTCTATGAGAACATGAGTCCGGAGTACAAATTTTACGTCCGCTACGACGACGCCACGAGTGTCGCCGAACTCCAAGCCCGCCCCGCGGACTACGAGGAAATTGAGTCGCAGCGGCGAGAGCACGCCAGGGCCGCGCGGAAGGCCGAAGACAAGCTTGCCGTGGCCGCCGCCTACAACAAGGAGGAATGTTGTTGGCGGTGTAAGCAGAGGGGCCACACCCGATTCAACTGCAAGAAACCACCGCGGAAATTTTGCTCGCAATGCGGCCGGGACGGAGTCTTAACGAAGCAATGCCATCCGCCGCCGGGAAACGCGGAACGGGCCGGAGCCACCACAGCCAACGCCGCCGCTCCGAGCCCCGCATAATTTACAACTCGCGGCCGCACATTCGCATCAACATCACCGGGCGTCGGTACCTCGCATTACTGGACTCCGGCTCCGAGGTATCGTTCGTCAACGGACAGATCGCGGAACGGGCCCGACGACACGGCCATCCGTACTGGGCACACGCCGGCACTATCCAGCTCGCCGACGGCACGATCGCCGATATACCCGGTACTGTCCGCTTGCCCGTGCGGCTGGGCTCCCGGATAATCGAGCACGACTTCTCCATCCTCACCGCTCTGGAGAGCAGCGTGTTAATCGGGGTAGACCTCTGGGCACGCACGAACATCTCCGTGTCGCCACCACCGCGCCTCGCGCCAGCTGACCAGGCCCCGACCTGCGGGAAGATCGGAGGGTTGGCCCCCCCGACCGCCTCCGAACGACAACGCCTCGAAGTATTTCTCGCCGCCGAACTCTCTGCATTCGAGGCCGTACGGGGGCCGACGAGGAAGATGACGCACCAGATCCGCCTGCGCCACCACACGCCGATCAAACAACGCTATCGACCTCGCAACCCGGCCATGCAGGCGGTGATCGACCGAGAGGTAGCCGAGATGGAGGCCGCCGGAGTCATCGAACCATCCAAGAGCGCGTGGAGCTCGCCCGTCGTAATTGTCAAAAAGAAGGACGGCAAACACCGTTTTTGTATTGATTTCCGCAAGGTGAACGACGTGACCGAGCGTGATGCCTACCCGCTTCCCCAGATCACTGCCACACTGGATAAGCTACGAGGGGCCCGGTACCTCACAACGCTCGACTTGAAGAACGGGTACTGGCAGGTGCCGCTAGCACCGGAAAGCCGCCCGATCACCGCCTTCACGATACCCGGAAGAGGATTATATCAATTCACAGTAATGCCTTTCGGACTGCATTCCGCCCCGGCCACGTTCCAACGACTACTGGACCAGGTTCTCGGGCCAGAACTGGAGCCGAACGTGTTCGTCTACCTCGACGACATCATCGTCATCAGCGAGACTTTCGACCGACACCTCCACCTGCTCACCGAGGTATTCCGACGACTACGCGAGGCCCGCTTACGATTAAATCCAGATAAGTGCCGCTTCTGCGTCGAGCGACTCAAATACCTGGGGCACGTGATCGACCGAGAAGGAATCCGAACGGACCCCGAAAAGGTGAGCGCCGTCGCCGATTGGCCGGAGCCACGCACGGTGAAACAGGTCCGCCAATTTCTGGGGATGGCATCCTGGTACCGGCGATTCGTCGCCAATTTCTCTACCATCGCCGCCCCGCTCACACGGCTCACCAAGAAGAACGCCCGGTGGACCTGGGGGACGGACGAAGAAGACGCGTTTCAAAAGCTCAAGCGCACGCTTATCTCGGCACCTGTCCTCGCGTGCCCGGACTTTACGCGCCGTTTTGTCTTACAGACAGACGCCAGCAACAGCGGCCTCGGAGCCGTGCTCACACAAAACTTCGAGGACGGGGAGCGCGTCATCGCCTACGCAAGTCGGACACTTAACGGGGCCGAACGCAATTATAGCGCCACCGAACTCGAGTGCTTGGCCGTCGTGTGGGGAATCCGCCGAATGAAGGGATACCTGGAGGGGTACCCCTTCACCGTACTGACCGACCACCAGTCGCTACGATGGTTGCAGCGCCTCGAAGCGCCGACAGGGAGGCTGGCCCGATGGCTTTTCGAACTGCAACAATACGACGTCGAAGTCAAATACCGCCGAGGAGTACTAAACCGCGTAGCCGATGCCCTGTCGCGCCCGCCAGCATCCTGCGCCGCGACGCCGCTCCGATGTCGCTGGTATCGACGCCTCCTCGAAGGGGTAAACCAGGAACCCGCACAACATCCCGATTATCGTATCGAGAACGGCCGCCTCCTCCGACATGTACTACACAGCCTCGATTTCAAGGAGCACCCCGCCGACCAACAGTGGAAGGAATGCGTCCCGAGAGAGCAACGCGCTACGGTCATCCGCCGGTATCACGACGCGCCTACCGCCGGACACTTGGGCATCGCCAAGACCATCGCCCGACTGGCAGAGAGGTTCTACTGGCCCGGGATGTTCAAGGAGATCGCGAATTACGTTCGAACGTGCCAGAACTGCCAAGCGCACAAGGTCGATCAGACCGCACCCGCCGGTGTCTTACACGCCACCGACATCCAACGCCCGTGGGAGCACGTCACCGTTGACCTAGTCGGGCCGCTTCCGCGCTCACGTCAGGGCCATACTTGGCTCTTCGTGATGCAAGACCGGTTCACGAAATGGGTGGAACTGGCCCCGCTCCGGCAAGCTACCGCGAAGAATACCACGAAGGCCATCACGGAACGCGTGATACTCCGCCATGGACGCCCTGACATCGTCCTTTCGGACAACGGGACGCAGTTTACGTCCGCCGCTTTCACGGAGAGGCTCCAGGAATTCGGCATAAAACATCGCACCGCGCCCGTGTATGCACCGCAGTGCAATCCGGTCGAGAGGACAAACCGGACTATCAAGACGATGATCAGTCAATTCGTGGAGAACGATCATCGTGCCTGGGACGACCATCTGCCCGCGCTCCAGTTCGCATTCAACACTGCAGTCCACGATGCCACCGGATATTCGCCCGCGTACCTCAATCACGGGCGAGAACTCACCGCACCGCACCCCGCCGAGATACCGCTCGCCGCGGCAGACGAGCCGAGCGAGACTTTCCGGCGACTTCAAGAGGCGTACGAGCTCGTCCGGATCAACCTGGCTCGCGCCTTCCAAAGGCAGGAAAAATACTATAATCTACGCCGTCGGGCATGGAGCCCACGAGTCGGCGACTGGGTATGGAAACGCGACCACCCGCTCTCCAAAAAGGCCGACGACTTCAATGCGAAACTCGCGCCGAAATTCATCGGTCCTCTCGAGGTACGTCGGGTGATTTCGCCCGTTATCGTCGATCTCCGAAGTAAGCACGGAAAATGGTACCGGCACACGCACGTACAACACCTGAAGCCGGTGCGGGGGGAAGAAAACAAAAACATCAACAACAAGGCCGAGGACGAACCCCCCCACGACAACAGCGACAACGAAAATAATGACGAGGATTGAAAACGACCGATTATTCGCCGCTAAGATGTCGAAACAACAGGACGTGCTAGCCGCAATTAACGAGCTCCTCGACGACCCCGACTACTGGGGCGAGGTATTACCGCCGCCACCTAAACTCGAGCAACCGCCGCCAGCACCAGCTCCGCTACCGCAGCCACGCCCGCCCAAGGTGGGCACGATAATTCAGCGATCGGACCACGTCACTCGCCGAAAAATGGCGATGCTGATGACTGTGCCGCCGCCGCCACCATCCAGGCGAATCCGGAAGACGACGACTACCGAAACGACAAACGGCGCCTCCACCAGCGCCACAGAGCAGCAGCCGCAACTCCTGTTGCCCGCCGGCCCGCTCCCGCCACCACCGATCCGGGTCCAGATCGAACCTGGAGTAGTCGTAGACGTTCCGCATTTCTGCGTCCACGTGGCCCGCAAATACAAAGCGCGCACCCCTCAAGGACGCTGGGTATTGCGATTTTCGCGCACCGGACAGTTGCGATACCACCGTAAAATAAATTAATGCCTCAAATTCAGGCATAATAAAATGGGGGGGGGTGATGTAACGATCCGCTCCCCCGCGACCGTTCTACCCGGCCGTCATCCGCCGGAAGGCTGCCGCCCGGCGACCACCCGCCGGGCAAAACGCAGCGGCGCAGTGTGCCCCGTTTTAATTATTATAAACCGCGTTCGAATCGGGCCGTTGTAAGGCCGCCGATGTTCGAAGCCAGGGCCGTTGTCTCGGCGCTTCCGAGGCGCTCCGAACACCGACGGAAAGCGCCGAGCATCGGTCCTTGCCGCGCGACCGCCGGAATACCACCGAATTCGTTCGGTGATAATTACCCCGATTAGGGGAACAATCGGGCCAACGAATATCGCCGGAATTACCCGAACGGGTAAATTTCCCGAATAAAAAGGGCGACACGGCCCCGAAAAAGACAATCCGTTTCCTGCTCCGCTCAGAGTCTGTACGACGCCTGACACGAGCTCCGAAACCCCGACAGCTTCTCCGAGGAGAGAGAACCAGAGGTTGGGCGCACCCAGCCTCCGCCGAGAGCTTTCGGCATCTCCGAAGAAGGCTTCCTTCAAAAATCTTTCCGAATCTTTGAGGTCGGGCGCACCCGGTCTCCACTGAGAGTTCTCAGTAGATTCGACAATCCGACCGAACCACGCGACGACGTTACTCCACGGGTAGGGAGTCACCTGCCGCCGACGGGAGCTCCCGTCTAATCGTCGCATCCCGCTGACATCCCGACCAAAATATCGCGATATCTTAATTACCGCCACGGTAATCTTACGCGTCTCACGAAACCGACGCTCTCACGGCGCGCGCCCGCGCGCGTCGCGCTCTCGCGCCTCACGCTCTCCGGCCTGACGCTCTCTCACCGAGCGCTCTCGCGCTCCCGCCCGCGTGCCCGCACGCCCCGCGCCTATCGTATTCACGCGTATACAAACGCTCGCCCGGCGTTTAAAGAGCCGAGCAGGACGTAAAAACGCGACAACAACAAACCGGCGTTCAAATTCCACGAACTTTAAAACGCGAAATGCTGATTGCCTTTATGTGAGCTCGATCGAATAAATAAAGCTTTTCACCGTCCGATCCGAGCCGACCGCTGCATTACGAATCCGCATTTCTTGCACCCCGGCAATATATATAATTATACACGCCGCTTGCATTCACGTTCACGCATAACTCGTACACACTGTAAATACCCACGCCGCTTGCATTCACGTTCACGCATAACTCTTACACACTGTAAATACACACGCCGCTTGCATTCACGTTCACGCATCATTCTTACACATTGTAAATACACACGCCGCTTGCATTCACGGTCACGCCTAATTCTTACATACTGTACATATATCTAACGCTTGCATCCCCGTTCGCGCATATCTCTTGTACACTGTAAATATACGCACGGGCCATTCGCACGCACACATTCTTACACGTTGTAAATATATACCGATACACGACATATACGCACACCGACACACACCGTTCACACCTATCTTACACACCGACACATTCTCATTTTGTACATGCATTCTAATTAATTAAATAAACAATTACACAGCATACACACACGTCTGGTTATCTCGTACCCCCTTTCGAACCTTGATCCCGACTGAGCGCATACGAGCCGTGCTCGGAAGGTGGCACGTTACATTGCGTGTCAGGCGTCGTACTGTATACTAAACTGTATTATAAAATTAATTAAACATACTTTATATTTTATAATGATAGATATTATTTTTTATTGCGATAAATATTAATCAGAAAAATTCTCATAAAATTCTTTCCATACCATATTGTCCCACGATTACCATGATTTTCGGTAAATTCTAAAAGAAAATGCTCTCCGTGCACGAGAAAGAGAGAGAGAGAGAATGTCAAAAAATATTAAAAAAATTAGTTGTATTAATTATTTTTCAATCATTTATACTTAGGCGTGTTCATTTGCAAAGCGCGTCTGCCAACGCTTCGTCGCGCGGTCGCGCGCGTAGCAACGGTATAACATTACGCTGTCGTTTATCGCCGCGCGCTTAGTGACCACGCCACAGTGGGCCGTCCCTTCTCTCCGCGCGCTTGTACTGGCCGAACTTTATTAATTAATTTCTCTCTTATTATTGAGAATTTTGCAAAATGGTAGAGGACTTTTTTACTCGGTTTGACCTGCTCTACCTGCACATGGCGGGTGGGGGGCGAATTACCGGACACCCTGTATATTTTCGCTTATTTTTGTTATCGATTTATTACGTTATTTACTTCTTATAATATTGTAAAAAATTTTCCAGTTCACTTGATAAGGACCAAAACCCATAGTCGAAACGTTGTGATCCATTATTAATCAATAAATTGCCAGTTTGGTCGATTAAACCTACGTCTTTTATTTTATCTACTGGCGACATTCAAGAATTTAACATTATTATTACAAATCATGATATTGTTTACAAATACAAACAGAAATGGTTGTGTGTAACGAAATTCGTTGAGCCGGCATCTCTCGTTGTAAGTCAAGTGCACATGTACTCCATGGATTTTCAGAATTGTTTTAAAACAAAATTTTGTACGAAAAAACTATATTCTACGTTTAACTTATATTTTGCATGAAGAATGCCCACAACTTCTTTGTACCACGATTTACGATATACTGTATATACGCATAAATACATATATATATATGTATATAACACACACACACACATTCTAAAATATATTATTATTTTTATTAAATCTCTATAATAGCATAAAATAAAACAATTAAAATAGTTACGTTATTAAATCTAATTGTTTTTTAAATTTATAGCTGTTAATAGCTTTTTTAGGAACTGATTGTGAGTTTAAATTAATTATATGTTTGCAGTGGTTTCTTTCTTCACGCGCGTGATCACATTACACAATTTTTAAAATATATCCTACTTGAAAATTAATCGTGTATAGCAGCGTATGCATTGTCAAAATGACTTGTGAAATAGAGAATCGGGCTTAATATCGTACTTACGAGACCTGATCAATATCACAGATAAGTGAATCTTTACGACAATGTGTACAAAACTTCAATATTAATTTTACACATGTTCGTTCTCTGGCGGCTGCAAGATTAAAGATATTATTAATATAATAATAACTAGCATACCTAGGTATAATTAATAAAGATAAAAAAGCAATAAGTTTAGAAGCTATAAGTTTATTGTACTCATTATAAGAATGAAAGGAGTCATATGAACATACATAAGTGCAGAACCGCTTTCTTTTCACATTTTAAACACTCTTTGTTAACGACTTTAGCAAGAACATTTTATTGAAAAAAATTAATTTCTTACGACTGTCAATTTCTTTTTGCTAATCTCTTGTTGCGTAAATCTATCAATTTAAAATCTTTAGATTTTTATTTATAAAAATTTCTTACAGAATTTTTGCTTATGCTCCTATTAACTACTGAAAAGACATGGAGAATTCCAAAAAAATAATTATTTGCTGCACTTTTTTTTAAACGAAGTGTTGCCAAAAACTTTAACAAACGTATTTATAAAAAAAGAAACATTTTTGGATTCATGTATATACAAATTATTTTCATTTATACGATGAGTACAATATGCTTCTAAAGTTTGGCCGTTTACTTCTGAAACATTTAGTGTTTATAACGGACTCGTGTGTATGCTTATATTATGCTTATTTTTAGTATCTCAGAACAAATGTACTTATACCGAATTGAAACAGACTCTGTCTACAATTTACTGTCCATATTTACTTACTCCTGGTAATGCAAGCTCATCCAAATCAATTCTGTCGTCTCGATGATGGACTTTGTTACCACCGCGTAAGGACTGGAAAAGGAGAAGACAGGAACACTCACAAATGTACCTTTCTCGTAATTATATCGTTTTTTATTGCGTTCAAATCAATCTTACAACGTTAATATTAGCGCTCAACCATAGATAGCTAGTCGTTCGTTACTAAAAAAGAAACTAAAAAAACTCGCGCCGACTCTAGCGCGCCGAGCCCCCTGTTCTCGAATTAAAAAATAAATAACGACAATGTCTCCATCTGCAGAAAAGAGTCTCGTTTTGTAACATCTTCCCACCTAAAATTGCGTCCTTGTGGATCAGGGAGCAATTTTATACGTTCAGAAGATAAGATCAGAATTCTGAACGTTTTGGTTTTTTAACGATGCGACCATTTCGGGTTTTTAACTCGGAGTCGGTTTTATATCGGCTTTGATCGGTTCCTTCACTTTCTCTGGAAGTACTATAACCGATCCTGGTAGTTTTTGAGATTAAGTCGACGGGATAGTCAAATCAAAATGCTTTTTTAAATTATCATCGCTGAGCTCCATTTCCAAAGGAATTAATCTTTGAATTGGACGAATTAACTCTCCACCGGTAGTCTGTAATTTCACGACTCGTACATGGCCGTCTCTTCCTGGAAAAAATTTTTTGATCCTTGCCATGGGCCAATCAAGTTGACTTTTGAAAGTCATTTGCGACAAGAACAATATCGCCTACCGAGGACGGAGTTGTAGCGTGCTTGCGTTTATTTCGTTGAGATAGTTGTTTTAAATATTGAATGCAGTAACGCCTCCTTAACTCTTCTTTTAATCTCTGGCGATAACGTAGATTTTTCGATAGGTGAGACTTGCCAATTTGATCTAGGTCTGATACTCCTTCTTCTTGAATATCTCGAAGGAACATTGCAGGTGTGATTGCGACCACTTCATCCGTTTCTTCTGTCATATAAGTTAGAGGTCTTGAATTTATGACTGCTTCGCAATCGCATAATACCGTATTCATCTCCTCATAATTGATTGATGTTCTTCCTAATGTTCTCTTTAATAAATCTTTTAAAAGGCATATGAGGCGCTCCCACCATCCTTCCCACCAAGCAGCTAAAGGTGGATTGAAACGCCATTCTATTTCATTAATGGCGCCGTATTGAGAGATTTTCCGCCAGTTGACGTTTCGTAGCAAATTCGATGCTCCCACAAAATTCTTCCCATTATCACTGTAAATGACAGAAGGTCTTCCTCGACGTGCTATAAATCTTCTGAAGGCTTCCAAAAATCCTTCCGTCGACAATGTTGAGACGAGTTCCAAATGAACGGCTCGATAGATAGCGCATGTAAAAAGACAAATATAAGCCTTACATCCATCTGACAAAAATAGTGGTCCCGCATAATCGATGCCTGTCACCTCAAATGTAGCGGCATCTTTAACTCTATTTTCCGATAAAACTGTAGGCGGAGCTTCTATTCTTTTTGCAATGTATATATATATCTGCGGCATATTACACATTTATGGATTACAGACCTCACTGCTTTACGACATTGTAGAATCCAAAATTTCTCGCGTAGATTGTTCATAGTGATGCTTATACCAGTATGATTAGGTTTTATATGTGTATAGTGAATGATTTTCTCTGTTAGCAAATGTTTTGGGTCGAGAATTATTGGATATCTGAAATTGAGATTGTCTTGTCGGTTAGAGATGATTGTTCGCGTACGAAGAAGCCCTTTATCTTCAAATACATTCAATCCTTGTAAACGCGGATCTTTTTCTCCATTGAACGACTCCTCTTGTGCCAATCGACACAGACGCAACTCAGCCGAAGTTACTCCTTTAGCGGTTATTTCTTCGCTTTTGACCACGCAACTTCTCTTGCAATTGGTAAGGAATCTCAACATCCATGCAATCAGGCGTAAGATTTTAGGGTACGACGAGTATCTTTGCAAGTACCACGGAATATTACTTCCTACAGAGTTTATAGTAAAATTGCTCATGGTCATATCTCCTTCAGTATTGGAAACTGTCTTCTTTTTTAACCGTTTTGAAGCTTTGCAAAGTTCCTCGTTAATCAATTTTTTGTCAACTTCCTTGTTTTTTGTTGGCCATTCTTCAAGCGGTGACCTTAACCAGAGTGGACCCTCCCATCATTTTGACTCGACGAGTTTTTTCGGATCGCAGCCGCGAGAGGGCAAGTTGGCAGGATTCAGTTTTCCGGATACATATCTCCAGGATTCTGGATCAGTGAATTTCCTTATTTCTTGGACTCGATTCCACACAAACGTCGCCCATTGTTTTTCTCTGCGTATCCAAGATAGAACAGTAGTTGAATCGCTCCAGAAATATCTTTTAATGTGTATATAATTCATTGCCTTATCAAATGAATGCATCATTCTTGCTCCAATCGAAGCGGCGAGTAACTCAAGACGAGGTATTGTTCTTTTCTCTTGGGGCGCTACTCTCGATTTTGCCTCCACCAGATGCACTTGGACTTCAAAACTCGATTTTACTCGTACGAATAGAGCAGCTGCATAAGCATCTTTGCTTGCATCCACAAAGATATGAAAGGACATAGAGTCTTCATCACGTTGCTCGCCGAATATCCACCGAGGGATTCTTATAAGTTGAAGTAGATTCAACTGCTGTAACCATTCAAGAAATTCACTTTTACTGTCTGCGTCAATTTCGACATCCCAGTCTATACGTTGATTCCAAAATCGCCGTAACATTAATTTTGATTTTAATAACACAGGGCAAGTAAAACCGAGAGGGTCAAACACCTTATGTGTCCAGGAAAGAACCATTTTCTTCGTTATCTTCTCCGGGATTATATCAAAAAAGGTCTCGATAAAGCTAAGGTATCTTTATCAGTATCCCATAGAATTCCGAGGACTGTGGTTTGTCCATTCTGATTCCTCATACCTGTATATTTCCATTTTCTCAAATCAAACTTAGCTTCACTTATTAGGGAAACGGCTTCCTCTTGAAAAATTTGAAAGTCTGTATATGAATCGACGCTAGTGATGCAGTCATCCACATAAAACGATTTCGCTAGTTTTTCGCAAATCTTCTTTCTGTGTAGAGAATCGGTGGAATTGAAACTTTGCTCAACATGTAACTCAATAGTTGCTCCTAACAGGAAAGGACTACTGGATACTCCAAAGACTACACGCTGATGTCTATAGGTTTCGATTCTCTCTTCAGTATCCCACCACAGGAATCTTAAAACGTCTCTATCTGATGGTACAACACTTATTTGTAGAAACGCTTTTGCAATATCCGCTGACACTCCAATCTTCTTTTCTCGGAATCGATGCAACATAGTTGGGATGAGTTCGATAAGATTAGGACCCGTTTCCAAACATTGATTCTATGAGGGCCAGTCTTTCGTTTTAGCTGAAGCATCAAAAACGGGACGGATTTTCGTTGTACTTTCTTCTTTGACATGTTTGTGGGGGAGATAATAGCCCTTATTAGCAATTTCATCGGCCGGTCTTTCTCAATAATGCCTTTTGCCAGCCAATTGTTAAAAATTGCATCACAGTCCTCGAATAAATTTTCTTGTTGCCTTTTCGTTGTTGATCTTAATCTCTTCTCGGCAATATCTCTGTTGTCCTGTAATATCGGATGATTTTCCTTCCAGGGTAATAGAATCTCATAACGTCCTTCATCGTTAATTCTAGTTGTGTCCAGAAATAATGCTTTCACTTTTGCTTGCAGTGCATCCTTAGTTATATTCTCCATGGGATCGGTAATTCCTAAAGTATCTAGTCTCCACACATTTGATAAGTCAGCTTCCTGCGTCATCATGGACACAACCATCAAAGCCGCATCTTCCTTACAATCGTCGATTAGATTTTTACCCAATAGAGTCCAACCAAGTTTAGTTTCTATAGCGGTCATGCTGTTGTCCAATTGAAGAATGTTTCCGTGAATAATTTGCCTGCTACGTTAGCTCCTATTAATAGAGTAATAGGTTCTTTTCGTTCTCCAGTATCACTTAACTGCAGGTGATGTTTCTTAAGTACTTCTGTCCATAGACCGTTGTCCATTTTAGGGGCATTGTGACATATGACATCTTGTTGAAAAGCTATAAAATTGCATTTATATGATCTATCCAAATTATCCACATAAATTCGAAAAGCCTTATGATTTTGTGGTGCAGTCTTGACTCCTCCGAATAACAGATGCACCATCGTCTGCTCACCAACGGTCTCATAACCAAGCTCTTCCGCTATTTATCCTAAAATAGTAAGACTTGTGTGAACCCGTGTCAATGACAGCGCGTACATTCATAGCTCCTTTAGGACCATGCAATTTAACTTTTAACATGGGCAGAGATATTTTAACATCTAAAGATAGATTAGTGAGACAGCTATTTTCCTCGTTAAAATTTTGCTTGCTTGTCACTTTCTCTTGTTTCTTTTCCGCGACCTAATTCGCTCCTCCATTGTTCGCTAAATTATTGCACATCAATAAGCAATGACCCTTTTTACATCAAGGACATCTTTTTCTACTACGACACTTTTTATAGCCATGTCCTGTTTTCAAACACTTGAAACAACCATGCTTATCCTTAATGGCAGTGACTCGTTGATCCATGGACATGCCTCTGGCTTTCTCGCAATGTAAACTGTTATGACTCTCTTCGCAGAATAAGCATTTCGACAAGCTAGCTTCCTTCATGGTAAGTAGGCCTGCAGCTGTAACTATATCTTGATCTTGACTATTTTTCGTTTTCTTTTTGCTTTTGTTTTTCATCAGATCATCATTAGTATCAAAACACGTCCTAGCCATATAGATGAGTTCCTCGCTCTCCACTTCTTTCCCTAGAAATATCATTAAATGTGTAAGACGGTCTTTTGCAGTAATATCCATATTAGAAACATTCGCTGACGTAATCATTGCTCGTTGCCATGTTCGCAAAGTTTCCTCTGGCAACGAGGATTCAACCAATGGGAATAACATAGCTGCGCACATATCCGTTGTTACACCTAGAGATTCAAGCGCACGGAGATGCGTCTCTAACTTGTCATAAATAGTTACGAGCGACAAGTTCTTATTTTTATTCAAAACTAACTTTTGAAGCTCACGTACATAAAATTCTACCAGCAAATCTTTTTTACCGAATCGGGACTTGAGGCTCTGTATAGCCTTTTCATAATTATCGGCTGTTGGAGGAAAACTATTGACAACTTCGAACGCGCGCGAATCTTTTACCGTTGACTGTAGCAAATAATGAAATTTATCTTCTTTCGACAGTGTTGTATCGTCATGAATTTTCTTAAATGTACTCCAAAAAGATAACCAGTCTTTAATTTCACCTCCAAATTTCATCAATTCGATCTTTGGTAACTTTAATGCGCGTATACTTTCTTGAGATGGTGCAACCATTGGCTGTAGATGCGGTGTCGGCGTCGCTGCGTTCCTTCTTTCTGTTAGATTCGTCAACTGTATCTTTGCCTGATGATACTTTGCCGTATACTCGTCAGCATTCTCCATTTCTCTAGAGAGGACTTCCTTTGTTTCACCGGCTTCAATCATTGCATTTTGTATCCTGTGACTCAACTCGCCAAGTTCTAACGCCTTTTCTCGAACTAACGCAAAATATGTTTGTAACGAGGTTATATCTAGCGACTTTTTCCCTATCTCATCTTGAAAAGAGTTGAACGCCCTCGTGAACGTGCTTCATGTGATTTTTTACGATAATTTCAATTTATCCATTGTTCTGGGATAACTTTTTCACAGTCGTTTCTTCGAAAAAACGGTCAGTAACAGTACAACTCAAGTCCTGTCACGGTCGCCAAAATGTTACCACCGCGTAAGGACTGGAAAAGGGGAAGACAGGAACACTCACAAATATACCTTTCTCGTAATTATATCGTTTTTTATTGCGTTGAAATCAGTCTGTCTTACAACGTTAATATTAACGCTTAACCATAGCTAGTCATTCGTTACTAAAAAAAAAACTAAAAAAACTCGCGCCGACTCTAGTGCGCCGAGCCCCCTGTTCTCGAACTAAAAAATAAATAACGACAATGTCTCCATCTGCAGAAAAGGGTCTCGTTTTGTAACAGACTTGTTGATTGTCCCTAGGAACAGCTGACTCGGCAAGAGGCGCGCACAAGATGTTTCCGACCTTGTTGAACGACTGATTTAAGTTGCGGATAGTAGTACGAAAGGTTAACCACAGGTCTATGTTACAGAAATTAGTTAATACAATCTGACTAAATCTTCTGATGACCTCAATACATTTGTACTGTTACAATAAAAAATCATAAAGAAATGTAAAAAATTATCTTTAATAATGTGTAAGAAATATACGAGGGCTGTTCGATAAGTCAGTGACTTTTACAAGAGATGGCACTCAAATCGCAGTCTAATTTTATTTCTGATATTTATCATATTATTTAAGTAAACACACCAAGTTTCAAGTAGATCTGTCAAATAGAAATTTTTTGACAGCGTTCTAAAGCGGATAAATTTGTATTTTTTCTAAAATGGAAAAAAGTGAATTCCGTGTGCTAATAAAACATTACTTTTTGCGTGGAAAAACCATTAAGGAAACTGAAGAAAAGCTAAAAAAGTATTATGGGGACTCTGCTCCGTCGCATGGAATGGTTCACAAGTGGTTCACTGAATTTCGTTGTGGTCGTCCAAGCACGAATGATGCTGAGCGCCCGGGACGTCCGAATGAGGTCACAACTGAAGAAATAGTCAATAAAATCCATGATATTGTATTGAACGACCGTCGAGTGAAGATACGCGAGATAGCCAAGATGGTAAACATCTCAAATGAACCTGTTTTTAATATTTTGCATGAACATTTGGGCATGAAGAAACTGTCGGCCAGATGGGTGCCGCGCTTGCTCACAATCGACCAAAAACGTAATCGCGCGACCATTTCAAAGCAATGTTTCGACATGTTCAAGCGCAATCCAAGCGAGTTTTTGCGGCGATATGTAACCGTAGATGAAACATGGATACATTATTACACTCCAGAAACAAAAGAGTCGAAACAATGGATTTCTCCTGGCCAACGTGCTCCGAAAAAGGCAAAAACGGTTCCATCGGCTGGAAAGGTCATAGTCACAGTTTTCTGGGATTCGCGTGGTATAATCCTTATCGACTACCTGGAAAAAGGAAAAACGATCACAGGACAGTATTATGCCTCTTTATTGGATCGATTTCACGCTGAGTTGATGGAAAAGCGACCCCATTTGGCGAAGAAAAAATCCTCTTCCATCACGACAATGCACCAGCTCACACGGCTGCAATTGCCATGGCCAAAATTGTCGAATTGCAGTACGAACTGCTTCCTCATCCACCATATTCTCCAGATTTGGCCCCTTGTGATTTCTTTCTCTTTCCAAATATGAAGAAATGGCTCGGTGGAAAAAGATTCGCATCGAACGAGGAGATCATCGCTGAAACAAACGCCTATTTTGCAGCATTTGAGAATTCGTATTTTTTGGAAGGCTTAAAGAAGTTGGAAAACCGTTGGGCAAAATGTATCGAGGTAAAAGGAGATTATATTGAAAAATAAATCAAATTTTGGTAAAAAAAAAATTCTTTCATTTTAAAGTCACCGACTTATCGAACAGCCCTCGTATATAAATTAATTAAGCATAAAAGTATAGGCAGTAATATTGAATATCAATTTACCTCCATAAAAAACGACACAAATAATAAATTGTCACGGTGAATAGATTCATTGTCATCGTCGTAAAAAAGCTGTAGTCACTGCAGCAAGTATCATATCGTTTTTAGTGTACTTCTTTAATGTAACTTTTTTACAGAATTCTTCTAGAGCATCCTTCGATCTTTTATCTAATATATATTTTTTTATAAAGTCCATTAATAATTTTTGATATGTTTCTCCAGTTGGTATTAATATAATAAAAGCTAAAAAATAATCCTTATTAATAATTCATTAATTGATTACTAAAAAAATAAATTAAATGGATAATAACAACAATTATTATCAATTAATTAATTTATTTTAATATATATTATAGTATTAGTATATGAATCATCATCTTACCTGATATCCATGAGATGGAAAGAACAATAGCTACGAATAAATATAACATTTGCTTTAAGATTCGCATTAACATAGTAAAATGCATTATGAATATTTAGTGACTTTCTATCCAAATTTCAATAAGATTCGAGATCGTAGTTTATTTCTCCAACTTTTTCTATTCGGCTTTCGTTATCAATATCGCGATGCGGTATCAATCGCCTGCAAAAAATATCTTTTATTTTTATATTTATATCAATATCTTGTTGTACTTGTCTGAGATAGAACAGATTTTAAGCAAAACAAAAAAGAAAGAAAGATAGATTCAACGATGAATCGTCAGATTGAGAAATACATTTATGGTAGCATGAAATTAATAAGAAAAATAGACAGATATATAAGAATAGTAAAAACGAACTGTGATCAAAAACATTAAAGAGAAAAGGGCAATACTATTTGGTTCTAATTAATAATATGTATCATTGTCATTTCTCTAATAAATTTTCGGTTAGAGCATAGATAACTATCAAAATTAAGAGTAATAACACATTTATGAAACTGATATTATGTGAAAATTAATAATAATATAGACTCTTCTTTTAAATGTGTGTGAAATTGAGCGAAGGACAAAATGTGTTTATATTTGTTATCGATGCTTTACAAGGTTACAATCGAAATTGCTTTCAATGTTTTTCTATTTGCTCTCGATAAAGCTGGGAATATTTTTTTGTACTTCTCGCCAATAAACCAATATTTAAAAAATAAAATTAACATAATTCTACAAATCATCAGCTCAATAATTTTACAAACGATTATTACGATAAAAATCCTTAATTAATAAGACACAAATTAAGACAATAATTATGTATTCTGTAAAGTTAATCGATTCTATTTTCTGATCGATTTGATATATATGTTCGACAATATCTAACGCAGTATCATAATAAAGAGATCAGATTAAATTAAAATTGGAGTAACATAATACCACATACTCCAAATAATATGTGGCACTTAAATGACGTGTGTCCATGTTGGCGAGTCTTCAGAATTTCAAGCACGAATTCGACGATATGTAAAATCGCAAAAATTACATATTTGTGATTTTATTGTACCGAAACATAAAGGAAATATTAAAATAATTGCAGACGAGACACTGAAGAAAAACTAGGAACGTAAAGCGATATATTGAAATTCTAATAATTGATTTTATAATATTAATTTGTCGATTTTACCAGTTGGTGATAGAAGTCGTTGTTCCTGCGTTCACTATTCATACACAATACGAACACTGTATGTACATACGAAAGACGAAGTATGACTGTTGAAAGTTTGGACGAGATATTTGTAGAGTGTCAAAGTAGGCGAGAGACTTGTGGTCTGATTGGTCCTTTCGTCTGAATCTTATTGGCTATCAAAATCGCACGAAATTGATTAAATTCAAATGTTCAAGAATCAGCATATATATCTTTTATATCTTTTTCGGTAGAAATTTCGACATTATGTTGAAATCTTTTATCTTTCCGTCAATCACTTGTAGATTTCTTTCTAATAAATGTTTTGGTTGCTATTTATTCGAGCATTATATATTGATATTCATGTAAAGAATAAAAAAACACAAGAATTTCTTATGGTCGAAGAAAGTAACGAAATTATTTAACTAAGATAATTTCTGTTTACACTCTTTTCAACATTAAATCTCAAGCTATGTATAAGTTTTGCTAAATATCTTTAAAAAAAGAAAATAAAACTAAAAAGTTGATAGATTGCACTTAGAGCCAGAAATTTTGTTATTAAACGTATAATATTAATCTAATCAACGCTATGGAGGAATCTTCCAATTTGTACATATATAAAATGTAAATATCATTCGATATAAAAATAAAATAAATTTTTCACAAGCAAGAAAATAGAATATTTTTAATTGAAGCGGTAATTTTTAATTTTTTAAACTACAATGGGCGAATGTGTGATGTGACTGTAATGTGACCTCAGTATTTAAGAGTGATTTAATTAATTGATTATTTTCAAAATAAATACATATTTGTAATATTAATTATATATTAATGATTTTTTAACATTTTAAAATAAGTTTTTATATTTTTAGATTATTCTTTATTGCATAGAAATTTGAATTTTTTTCCAATAATTTTAAATCTCGTTTCGCACTAAAAGCGTCGAATGATGTTGATTGAATTTTATTTCGTGCTGAAAGTTGTAAACCTATATAGAACCTCTTTTGTACACAAATTTGATTTTTAATATTTTCATGAAAATTTTAGAAACTATACGAGACCGCCGATTAAAACATAATACGGCATAAACAAATGACAATTAATGCTTCCATATATCAAAATCAAAGTCACCGAAGATGTGTTTAATAATGTAAAAATTTTACCTTATATTAATAATTACCTTACATTCGATACGATCTATAAATTATATTTTCAATTTATAAGAGAGGAAACGGTCTTTTTTTCATCAACTTTGCAAATTGCGGCGACGGATGTAAATAATAAGTTTTCTTTTTCTTAATATTAATGCATAATTGATGCTATTTAGGACTCCTTCAGTTTCCTTATATAAGAAATGTAAACGTCTCATTTAATATACAGTTTAAACAAATTTTTCCACTTTACCTAAATTCTAAGTTACATGCAACAGAATAAAAACCGATATATTTATATTACATTTAAATGATAAATGAATTATTCTTCATGCTGATTCTTCTAATCGATAATTATTTCTGTGATATTATTTCCAGTGACAGGCATTTTGATAGTAAAAATGTGGATTAATAATTTGTCAAGATTCTAAAATTTGTATTTTTTTTAAGTATAATCATACAATTTATTACACACAAAAAAACAATCATCAATAAAAATACAAATAAAAATATAGTGCATAAATAAATGTCGGTTTTAAACAAGAATTTATATTTATAAAAAATTGTGTTTACTTAATATAATAAATCTTATCAAAATATGTATAAATTAATATATATTTATATAATATTATATATTTATATAATGTATATTAACAAATGCAATATGTACTAAATTACAAAAAGCATATTTGTATGAGCTATACATTTTTTGATATTGTCAATATTGCTAAATATATAATAATAAGAGCATACAATATTTTAATTATTCTTATTCTGGTATAATTTAATAGAATAAAAATACAATTTATATAAAACTGTCGAAATGATAATCATTTTGTAAGGTATCTTATCAGTTATTTATTTATGTGTAATTACGTATTATGCGTAATTAATTATGTAATTATGTGTAATATTACAATTTATATTATAGCACAACTTGCTGACGATTGTTGATTATTAATAAAAAGTTTTATGATATAAATATGATATAAAAGACTATTATATGTATACATAAATTATTATATTTAATAAAAAGTTTGGTAATTAATTAATGAAAATTTTCTTTTTCCACTGTTCAATTGATACTTTTAATCATTCAAAGAATCTTTGTAAAAAATGAACAAGAAAATATATAGAATACACATAATGAATTTAAATTTGTATGCAATAAATACATAATACACATTGTTAAATAATGTTAAAATATTAACTGTTCTAAAATAAATATAAGATTCATGCAAATAACGTCAAAAACTTCTGCGATTGCGTAATATTAATGTCCAATCAACGCTATTTAGAACTTCTTCAATTCTTGTAATATATAAAAAATGTGTGTGTGTGAACATTAGCTTAAAATAATTTTTCACTTTGCATAAATTCTACGTTGAGTGTAACAGATTTAAGATCGATAAATTTATATTACATCTAATTGGTATAATTATTTTTCATGACTAACCAAATACTGCGATATTATTTTCATAGGCGTTTTAATAATGAAAACAAGAATTAATGATTTGTCAAGTTCCTAATAATTGTATTTTTCTAAATAGTATTGTACAGTTTATTATGCAGAAAACATTCGTCAATAAAAATACTAATAACGATATAAAATTGTACATAAATACGTGCCAATTTTAACGTAAGAAATTACTTACAAAAATTATGCTTACTAAATTTTAAGAACCTTACAATCGGAATATGATATATTCATAATGTACGCATACTTGTACAAACTATACATTTTTGGACACTGTTAATATTGCTAAATAAATAGTTAAAAACATAAAATATTTTAATTATTTATATTTTAGTGATTAAATAAAATAAAAAATCTCTATATGTATAAACGTGTCAAAATTACAATCGTTAAGTTACAAAGTTTCTTATCTATTATACATTTATTTCTATGTAGAATTATAATTTATATTATAGTAACCTGCTGATAATAATTAGTTGAGTACTAATTTGAAAGTCTTATAACTGTTATGTCTAGAAAATATTTAATAAAAAGTTGAATAATTTATTGATTACATATAAGATTTTGTCTTTTATAGATTTATTAAATTCAATGTTAAATCTATAATTTGTAAAATAAAAATTATATTTGTTTGTGTTATAAGAATAAAAACTATTTTTTATTATTATTTTGACTAAATTTTTACATTTCGAGAAAAACAAAACTATAATTATAATATAAAAAATAACTGTGTAATAAATTAAAAAATAAATCACATTTGTTGCAACACTTCATTTTTATTGTCTTCTTGATATATTAAAATTACCCAAAATAATTTTGATTTATTAAAATTACACAATCTCACTGATTTCTTTACAAACCTTGAGAAAAAAGTCCTAAAAAGTTTAATTTATTTATATTAAATTAATTAAACTGAGTAAGAGATAATTAGTTTTTTAAATTAAAACAGATTTTTATTTTTGGAATTATTATTAAATTTAGTAATTAATTTTTAGTAAAATGATAAACACTCTAACCATATTTATTAAGAAAAACAAATTTTAAATAATTTTCATGTTAAATCTAGTTCTAACATTTAAAACCTATTATTAGTAATCAATTTCTTAATATCAGTTGATAATGATGATATACATTAATATTTACACATAAATAACTAAGAATCAAAATTAGTTGAACTGTAAGAATCAGTATCACGCTGTAATATTGAGAAATAACAACAAAGAACATTGCTGGGAGTGTGCAATCATCTCCTTGTAGATGTCTCTGCTCTCTAGTAACCATATTAGTTTACTTACTTCTTATAGATGTCGTGTGCATAACAGCGCGGATCTATATTGATTTATTACTTCTATATTGTTCTGCTACTTCGTGCAATAACCGCGAACTTCTTTGTATACTGTCTTTTACTAATAAAGAGATTACTAACAGGTTATGGGCCCAGTGTAATTCCACTGCGCAAGTAAGTCGAATTCTTTTGTGTGTACACGGGGCATCCACGTTGCGATCGTGGTTCACGCGGAAAATCGTGAGTGCGAAATTTTCAAAGCCACACGAGGAGGCTGTTGGATACAGCACGCGGTATCGTGAGACGTTTAGAGCAGTGTTTCTCAACCTTTTTTCATGTGTGCCCCCTTTTCTAATATCAATTTTTGTGGCGCCCCCCTTGCAATTCTTGTGTCGAGACATTGAAGAAACCCATAAAAATTGGAAGCACAAAAACAGGAAATTGACTTATTAAAAATTATTATAATTTTAGACACAATATCAATATGTATATTACTATAAGTATATTTCCATACATACATATATGCTGTGTCATAGATTCTACACATTTTTACGTTTCCTTATTACATTTTATTTTATATTAACGTAGTATCTATATTGAATGTTTCAGAATGCATATTATGTTTTTGTTTTAATTTTTAATAAATAGATTTTTTCTTCAACCTGCATTTTTTTCGTGCCCCCCTTCGAATATCTCGCGCCCCCCTAGTGGGTCGCGCCCCACAGGTTGAGAATCACTGGTTTAGAGGTTAACACAGCAAGGAACGATGGAAGATCGTCAATAGCTGGTTACGCAGCTCCGCGAGCCTCGTACTCGCGATGGAAGTTTGAGATGCAAGCTTCTGGAATCAAAATCCGTTGAAGACTTGATTGACGGAACAAAAACAGAACCGACGGAAACTGCTGATGCGGCTTCTAAAGCCACATGGCGGAGGAATAATGCGCTGGCAAAATCGTTAATTTCGAAGACACTCGATGAAGATCATTTTAAGGTTATCTCGACGTGCACCACTGCGAGGGATATGTGGGTCGCCTTACAGCACCGTACGAAGAAGCGTCGGCGAGTACAAAGTTGCTGGTTAATAGGATTTTCATGGTTACCGATGGTCAGAAGGTATGAACGTATCGACATACATTGCGGGCTTAACCGAAATTAAGCAAAGACTAAAAAGTCTTGGAGAAACGGTAAGCAGGGAAACCAGGATCGCTAAAATCATCCGCGGTTTACCTAAACCTAAACAATTTAATAGCTTTCGAGAAGTATGGCGGATCACACCAAATCCGAATCTGACAGTAACTGAGTTGCAGGGAAAGCTCATGGACATCGAGAAAGAGTTTGGCAAGGAACAGATCGTCAGTAACAATCCCGGGGATGCACTGATGTCCAGGGAGAAACAACGGAGGACCAAGCAAAAGAGTAAACAGCATAGTCAGTCGAAGGGAAGTGGTAAGAAGACATTGAGATGTCACAATTGTGACGGCATAAAACATTTTGCTAAAAACTGTCCGTCAAAAAAACTCGTCAAGGGTTCGAAGAAAAGCTACAACAAAGAATCATCAGCGGGCCAAAAGGACAAGGAAGCCTTCATGATCGCCCTAAGCAACAGTGATAGCGAGTGCTGGATGGCCGACTCAGGCGCGTATCGCCACATCACCAGAAGAAAGGAATGGTTCTCAGAACTAAAGCGACTGGATCCACCTGAACGGATTAGAATAGGCGACGATAAATACTTAGACGCGACAGCTAAGGGCACTATTGACATATGGACATATGATGGCAACCAATGGCAGGCAAAAATCTGGAAGAAAGTCCGTTATTGTCCTGATTTCAGGTCAGCTAATTTATTCAGTATTGGTGTTGCTGCAGAATATGGACATGAAGCATCGTTCACGAAGAATGGCATGGTTATTAAAGGACCAGATGGAGGCGTGCGAATCGTTGGCGTTAAGAAAGGTGCAACGACATACAAATTGATGATAAAACCAAGAACTATAGGTGAAGTTCAATCGGCTCAAGATAGACGGGCTACTTGGCAACTCTGGCATCAGCGATTAAGCCATGCGTGTCTCAAACAGGTCAAAGCTGTATTAAGGTCGAAGGGAATTATTCGGGAATTATTATTATTATAATAGTCGGGCAGCGAAAGATTCTTCTGTGAAGCTTGCATTTATGGTAAAGTGACGAAAGGGCCGTAAAGTATTCAGAAGAAAGAATGTGAACTTGGGACACGAATCCACGCAGACACGAGCAGAAAAATCTCAACGCCATCGATGTCCGGCTGTCAGTATTTTGTATTCTTTGTTGATGAGAGCACGGGTTTCATCAAAGTTGCATTCATTAAGACAAAGAATGAAGTGCTAAACGCATTCAAGAAAATCGTCCAGGAAGTTAAAACCGAAACTGGAAATAGAGTCGAGGTCCTAAGGACTGATCAAGGAACTGAGTTCACCGGTAAAGAATTCAAGATATTTTTGCAGGAAAATAACATCAATCACGAGATGAGCGTTGAGTACACTCCTCAATCTAATGGTCTAGCTGAGAGATCAATTCGAACATTAACAGAGAAGGCAAGGGCCATGATTCTAGACGCCAAAGTACCGAAGTCACTCTGGACCGAATGTGTATATACAAGCGCCTACTTGTCGAACAGATTACCTAGAGCTGATGGATCAGTAACAAGCTTTGAACTTTGGCATAAGAAGCCAGTTACCATTGAACACTTGAAGTCTTTTGCGTGTCAAGCATATGTACATATGCCAAGACAAAAGAGAGCTAAGTTTGAAGCCAAGGCCTGGAAAGGTATTTTAATTGGGTATGGACAAAGTGACAAAATGTATCGTATCTATGATCCACATTGGCGAAGAGTTGAAGTCGTCCGTGATGTAAAATTTAACGAGGTAAACGAGAAAAAGGATCGCGTAATCTTCACTGAAGATGAAGTTAATATCTATGATGAAGACATCGAAGAGAATAAGTCGACTATCCACGATGAAGAACTTTCTAAAAGCGAACAGGAAGCACCAGTGATAAAGAAACCTGGTCGTCCAAAGGGGTCAAAGAACAAGACTTATTCAACAGTACCTTTGTCTATATCGCTCCAAAGCCGAAACGTACCTAAGATCACTGAAGAATCTGATCAGGAAGCCAATGATGATCAAGAGGATGATTATATTGCTCTTATGGCAATGGATGAGCAACCAACGTTTGAAGATGCACTCAAGAGTGATCAAGGTGACCAATGGCTATCTGCAATGCAAGATGAGTTGGACTCACTTGTTAAGAACAAAGTCTTTGAAGTGACCAAATTGCTGAAAGATAAGAAACCGCTACTAACTGGTTGGATTTTAAAAACCAAAAGAAATCCAGATGGTACCATTGATCGGCTGAAGGCCAGAATTGTGGCCAAAGGCTATGCACAGAAATCGGGACTAGACTACAATGAAACGTATGCACCGGTTGTACGAAGCGAATCGGTTCGAGTACTACTGGGAATTGTTGCATATGAAGATCTGTGCATGGTTCAATGTGACGTAATGATGGCGTTTCTCTATGGAGACTTGGAGGAAGACATCTATGTCCGACCACCTGAAGGCATCGTTTTAGAGAACACGCAAGTTTGGAGACTTAAAAAGTCACTGTACGGACTAAAGCAGTCACCACGCTGCTGGAACACCAAGTTTGATTATTTCCTAACAAAGTTCGGACTAAAACGTACAGAGGCAGATCCATGCATCTACTATTCTCATGGCGACAAGAGGGGGCGAATACTGATCGCTCTCTATGTAGATGATCTACTGATAGCGGGTAGCAGCAACGAGATGGTCAATGAAGTAGTCGAGCACCTAAAGAAAGAGTTCGAAATCAAAGTGTTTGAACCGAATTGTTTTGTTGGTTTTGAGTTGGAGCGTGATCGAGCTAACAAAACTATTAGCTTAAGTCAGATTGGATATTTGAGAAGAGTACTGGAACGCTTCAATATGACTAACTTCAATCAGTCATCAACTCCTGGAGAAGAAAAGTCATCTAGAAAAACCGACGAGACTATGAAGACAATACGTGAAGTCACTTTCCCTTATCGACAAGCTATAGGCTCGTTGCTCTACGCCGCTATGATGACAAGACCGAATTTTGCGTTCCAAGTTGGAATACAACAACATGACTGGAGTGCCAATCTTCAAAATCAGACGATGTGGTGGTAGGCCAGACGGATTTAAAGAATTCAAAAATTCTTGGGAATAATGCACTGTATCTTTCATGTTAACTACAGTATCGATCGATTTGTACTTTTTATTCTCTTCTGGGATTTTTTTCAAGATGATATCGTTAATGTCGTTCACAGATTCGTTTCTTGGAGATACAATAGCTTTTTCACATAACCATTTGTAATTTTTCTGCAATAAACATTCGACATTAGAGTAGATTTTCATAATTAATTCAGTTGTACTATTTACAACATGTTCTAGTTTTTGATCAATTTCTATAAAGCCATTATCATTAGGAATATTACCGTCGCCAAGGTGTAGTAACTGTGTAGGAAAATCATTATCTCCTCTTCCTAGATGAGCTCTCATATTGGTTCGCAAATTAAGTGTCTGAATAGTACTCCATATTGCCGAGGATTTCAAACATGCTTTGACAATATCAGCGCGGATTCCCCTTGCAATTACAGGCAATGTCTGGCGAAAGTCGCCTGCGAAAACAAAAGTTACACCACCCATTAATTTGTTAGAATGTATCAAGTCTTGAAGTGTTCGATTGACTTCCATGTGTGCCCTTTGACTCATTGTGCATTCATCCCACACAATTAAAAAGACCTCTTGTAATACTTTACCAAGTGGTCCATTTTTACGTATGGAGCTAACAGCTTCCTGGTGTACAGATACGTTTAGGGATAATTTGAAAGTAGAATGTGCCGTTTTTCCACCACTTAGTAACGTTGCTGCTATGCCTGATAAAGCTATTTTATCGGGAGATATAACTTTGGCTAATATAAGATTTATGAGGAATGTCTTGCCAGTACCTCCAGGAGCGTCGATGAAAAATACCTTTCCTTCGTTGTAGTCGACAATATACAGTATCATATTAAATGCTTGACGTTGGTCCGGCACTAACTTAAGGTAATTTTTTTCGATGCAAGCATTTAATTGATTATTGTCATATGGTCGTCTCAGTGTTGCTTCCAAAGGATTATGGTTTAAACGATTAGATGGCGGTAAACCAAATTCAGTTAAGTTTTTACCATTTAACTCTAAAAGTTTGTCTTCAATTTGAATCAAACCTTCATTGTAAATATTTTCTGTGAATGGCATAGTAAAATCATTATTTTGATGACGTGTCCTGTTTAGTATATCTTTACAAAGATCTTGTTTAAAAGTTTCCCATAGTTTAAGTGGTTCAGATGGCTGGTAAAATAATAATATAATAACAAATAACCCTCTTAATTTAAGGGCAGATTGAGAAACTACTGCACCCCTTATAGTATTTTCCCAATGTTCGTCGTTTTCTAAAAGACCCCTGTCTCTGCAAGCCGCTTGGTATGCTTTTTTTACTTCTCCATTTACAGTCTTATAGATTCAAATGACGTAGGTCCACGGACATGGTGCAGTAACATCCGAAGGTAAAAGCATTCTGATTGATTTGGATGTATATTATAAACTCGTCCTATTGCAGTCTTTTTTTACTCCGGGATACCCTTCGACATTTTGCCCTTGTTTCCTTCGAGTAAACTTGTTATTGACCCACGTGTAATATTGTGGGACTTTATGATAAAGCAATGTCTTTGCAAAGCCATCTGAGTTACACAATTCTAAAAATGCTGTAAGTGTAGTTCTTGATGGATTTTCAGCTATTTGGCGCATGTTATTTGACGTAAAGTACTCCCTCTGTCCATTTTCAAGATGTACTGCTAAGTGCACTACTGTCGGATATCTCTCATGAATAGGAAACTCTAATAACCGCCACACAGCTTCGGATGTGCTTATGTAAAGTCCATTCAAATAGTTTTCAACTTCATCGTGTTTGTTTTGTATGGATAACGTGGCCTGATCTGAGCCTTTATTTATATATTTCCATATATACTTTACGGCCTGAACTGAGTGGCAATATTCAACATTAATATGAGCTTCAAAATATCGAGATAACACGGGAGAGTAGGGAACGACCCATCTATTGTCAACAGTAATCGTTTTTCCGCGAATATTTAATGTTGCAATATATCCACCATGGTCAGGATCCCTCCGCCAATACATTGGATAACCGTCGTCTCCTGTTGTTAGTCTTAGCAATAAAACTGCGAGGATATCTTTTAGAACATATTCCATTTTTCATGCAAGGAGAGAATGTATTATATTATATTCTCCAATGTATTATATTCTCCACATGGTCCATGGATCATATTCTTTTTAATAATATACAAAATGGGATCTGTTCCTTGTCTGGTAGTTCTGCAATAATGATACTCAATTTCGTCTGGCTGTATTTTTGATTCAAGCCATATGAGAATATGGCTATGGGGTAATCCGCGTTTCTGCCATTCAACACTGTACATATAACATTTAATCGTTCCAAAAATTTCATTTTTTGTGAGCAACTTCAACAATTTTTTCTGTTTTAAATGGAACACCCTTGAAATAATATCGTGTCGATGAAAAGAGCGCTGTGCGGGAAACAATTCTTCTTTTATTTCTGGCCACTCAGGATTACATGTAAAAGTAATAAACAAATTAGGTCGGCCATGGTTACGGACATAGGTCATAGCATCCTGAGTTTTTTCATGCATGTAACGCGAAGAGCCGATAAATGACGAAGGTAATATCACGTATTGACCAATATTAGCAGCTTCTACGTTTGCGTCCTGGTTAACGGCATCTCTTAGATGTATATAATTATCAGTTCGTAACTTTTGTTGATTCCTTCGAATGAAGTCCAATCTTTCCGTAATCATTTTAGCCATCATATCGACACAATACTGATTAAATAAATTTCCAAAATAGTGCAGGGTATTGAAACTATTTGGCCTGATCATTAATCTGTATGCGTAGAACTGCATACATGATACGGTTTTATTTCGGGAATTTTGCTGTAGAATTGTAACGTAGTAACCATCTTCTCCTCTAATAAACATCAAAGGATATTGTAGAGGATCGTAAGCACGATCTAGTTCTTTTTAGTTGCCCATCCCTTTGGTGTAGCACAATATCTCTTGGACCTTTATCTTCATCTACTAATAGCACAGCAACTTCGTTCGTGGTAGGTGAATTGTAACGCCCCCTATGTTCATTTTGTGGGATGCGATCAGCGTGAATTATTAATCGCAAGTTATCAGTTATAGAACTATTTTCAAAATTGTATTTAAAACTGCGAATGTATATGTTGTTTTCATGTAATAATCTTTGCAATTGATTGATTAATTCAATTTTCAAATTTGAAGAAATTTTAGATTTCAGTGAAAGTTGATCAGCATCTGAAATAAAATATATTTGTAGGTATTGCGGACTTTTGCCTTGTTCCGGAAATAAGCTACCAATTAAATGATACACCTGCCCTTGGATCTTGAAAGTGGGCATAAAGTTGCTCTCACTTGTTTAGCGCCAAAAGACGTCATCTAGAATACCATGTTATATGCTCTAATGTTATTTAAAACATCTTTTGATAATGGATGTAACCCTAATAAGAAGTCTTTAATCAGTTGAGGTGGTTCTGAAATTTCTGGAAGCATTACCTTCCCTCCGGCACAACAAAAGCCGTTTGGTTCTTCAATCCATTTTTTCGCATGGCAGTTTGCACAGACTTTATCCATTTTACCTATTTGTATATCCGTTTGTTTAGCATAGTCAATGTTCGAATCATATGCGAACGCGGATCTTGAATTGCGTAAATTAATGCAAGTTCGTATTCTGGAGTTAGCGACACGTTGTTCGTTAAGTCGCTGCGACCTTTCGACACTCGACTCACGTTTTCTTTTTTTAGATATACGTAAACTTGACTGTTGTAAACGTATTTCTCTCTTATCAGAATCTTCCACAGCTTGTCGAGAAGAATGCTAATATATTTTGAGAGAGCCGAGCTTCTCGTGCTTCTTCTCTTTCATTAAGCCTATTTAAATGCATACGCCTGGTATCAGAAGTTTTTTTAGACAGCTGTGATTTTCTTTTAGGCATTTCAAATTACAAATATTTACACAGAAAACACAAAGAATCTCTATTTTTATAAATGTTATTTGCATGCTTGAAAAGAGTTACTACACGTTCGCTTGAAAAGAGCTACTACATGTTCGCTTGATAAGAGCTACTACACGTACTGCCTGCTCGCGCAAATGCCGACGCGATGTTCCATCACTGATGCCAGGGATGCTTCGATATAATCAATAAAATAATTTTCATAACTTAAGCCTGTGCAAGTGAGATAAATTAAGACTTATTAAGCATAAAACATTATAAGAGTCAGTGATGCCAACCCTGAAGAAATTTCTTCATTTCTGAAGAATACTGATTTTCTCTGAAGAAAAAAGAAATGGGTTTGTCTTTTGAAGAAATTTGACAAAGTCATTCTAAATCTCATAAGAAATATAAAGAATTTCGATCCGATCTGAAGAATTTTTTTTTGTGACTTAAAAAAAATTTATCGGTACTAACAACATCTCTGAATCTCTGTTGGTACGTATTTCTTAGTAAGCCTTCAACTTGTGAAATGTCGCGCGAATAGCTAACCTGCTAACGCAGCACAGCGTGTCTCTATTATGTCTATTGTCATAGGTCATAGTATATTGTAGTTTGTAATCATTGGTGTTCTCGATTTATGGTTTATAGGATTATGGTCTGCTGTCTAACACTAGATGTAAATTGTTTGACGTTCGTTTTGTAATATATTCATTAATATCGTGCTTAGTGCACGTTCAACCTTACTTTTTGTAGAATTCAAAAATCTTTTTTATATTACAATATAAATATGCCTCTTATAGAAAAACAAGGGTGCCGACTATATATATGCATAACGATAACATTCATCTGCTCAAGGAACATAGCGTTTAATTCTATCACAACTATCGCATGCGATTAATTTATGGGATTTGTGTTTTGTATATGACTGAAGTGTGAGCTACTCAGTGGCCTTGAGGTTTGTATTTGAATTTCAATTTTATAATTCTTAGTGCTTTGAAGAGTTTCATTTTACCGTATATTTCATCGTGTTTGATTGAACTCGTTTGCAGCCTAGATCAAATTATTTGTTTCCGACTTTGAATACCCGAGGTTATGATATTCAAAAAAATAAAAAGATGGATGTCGATTCAGATTTATCGGATTCCAACGAGGCACATTGTTTAGTTAAGTCAAAGCTGAAGCCGAAGATGTATGTTCACAAGTATAATTTCGAATGGGAAAAGGAAGAAATGTTTAAAGATTGATTGAGAAAAAGCTCTAAAGGTGATCGTTATTTCTTTTGCAAAGTATGTGACAATCACTATACAACTGTAGGTGGTAAATCAAATGTGCTGAAACACAGGAGAAGTGCTAAGCATTCACTCAATTCAAGTATGCTAAAAAAACAACCTCCAATAAGACTAGAATTAAATCTCGTGAAAAACAAAATCATAAATCAGCAAAAAGAAGGAGAAATTCGTATAGCATCGTTCATTGCCGAGCACAGTATTCCATTAAATGTTGCTGATCATTTAACGATTCTGATTAAGAACGTATGTCCCAATTCAAATATCGCAAATATTTCTTGCAGTAGGACGAAATGTACGAAAATCGTACAAAACGTCACAGGAAATCATCAATTTCAGAAAATTGTAAACATCCTCAGGACAGAGAAATTTTCTTTAATCGTTGATGAATATACCGATATCAGTGGGATCAAGCAGTTAACCCTCGTCGCGAGATACTTCCACGAGAGTCATATCATAGTTTTCTTGCATTATTTCCCGTGACGATCGTGACCGCAGAAGCTTTGTACAAATGTATAACTGATTTTTTTAATGCTCATAAAATCCCGTACAAGTGTAACCTGATTGGTTTTGAGAGTGATGGTGCGAGTAACATGTTTGGTCGGCATCAATCTCTTTCAGTACTGCTGAAAAAAGATGTTCCCTATTTATTTCTCGTTAAATGTACATGCCATTCCTTTGCCTTGTGCGCAAGTTATGCATGCGAAAAATTACCACGTGTTGTAGAGGACTTGGCAAAAGATATTTATAACTATATTCAACACAGTTATAAACGGGTGACTTCATTAAAAAAATTTCAAAAATTCCTCAACATTAAGTCACACAAACTCCTCCATCCCTCTCAAACGCGATGGTTATCTTTTTGTTACAAGTTGTGAAACGGCTTCTTGAACAGTATGACGCTTTGATATTATTTTTTACTGATGTAGCGTTTGAAGATAAACTTCTAGCCTCGGATATGATATAGCATCGTTTAAAAGAGAAATACGTGAAACTGTACCTGCAATTTTTGGAGTTTGTGCTTCAATATTTCACAAATTTGAATCTTGAAATGCAATCGGAAGAAACAAAAATACACAGACTATATTCTCAAGTATCGTTGGTTTACAAAACGCTGCTAGATTGTTTTCTTAAAACGGACTATTTGAAAAGCACTATGCTCGAAAAAGTTGAGTTTGAAAACCCGCATAATTTCGTTCCACTAGACGATATTTATCTCGGCCCAAAAGTAACCATAGCTCTTAGTGAAAAATCTGGTGGATTAACTGCTTTAGAATTAAAGGATTTCCGAACAAGATGCCTTCAATTCTACATTGAAGCATGCAGTCAAATCATGAGGCGATTCAACTTGAAAAGTGAGAGCTCAAAGATTTTCAAAGACTTGAGTATCCTCGATCCATCGCAAATGAGTAAATTCAAGTCCGTTGCACCGATTGCCGCGAAATTTCCGAACTTAGTTTCGGAAAATGATTTGAATATATTAGATGCAGAGTGGAGAGAGCTAAGGAATATCGAGGTCGATATAGATTCACAGAAGCCTAGTATCGAATATTGGAATTCGGTATCGCAAATGCAACTGGGTGATGGCACAGCCAAGTTTAAAACGCTATCAAGATTTATGATAGCACTCCATTGTTTGCCCCATTCAAGTGCAACAGTTGAACGAATATTTTCCCAGGTACAGCTTAGTAAATCGAAAATACGGAATCGATTAGAAAATTAGACTCTAACCGGACTTCTTCACACTAAAGCATTAATCGGGAAAGAAAACTGCTATAACTACCCTATCACCAAAGCTTTAATCGATAATAATCATTCTCTAGCGATGTATGAAAAAAACATTAATATCGCGTTGAATATTAGGGTATGCAGCTGTTCCATCAAATTGTTATTGTCATGGGTATAGTTCCTATTTTATTTAATTTGTTATACGCCCCCTGTGATAACGATGATAACAAGTAAATACTGACTTGGGCATTAATTAATAAAATATATCAAATTTAAGTAATACCTAAAGTCAAAACGCGATGTGATATTAAATATATTTGTGATACATTATCCATAAGTATAAATATATATAAAATAATATATTGTATTATTCGTTTCTTTCGATAAAAGTTTTTGTTCTTCGTTGCAATTTTACGGTGATTTTCGATCTCATTTTGGTTACACTTTAATATATAAGTATATAGAGTATATGTGATAACTCTATTCTGATATTATTAAATGTAAGAACAGAAGGATATTACACACTAAGAATAAATAATTCTTCGTTTAGTAAACATTTTCGAAGAACTAATTAATATGCCTTTTCTGCCAATTTATGCATGTATAAGCTTTTTCTTCTTCTTCTGTATGGCTATTTAGGCTTCCAATGCATGTATAAGCGATGTACTTATCACGAGGGTAGCATTATCAAGATTACAAATAAATTTGAAGAAACCTGAAGAAGTTTTCAGCGCCATCTGAAGATTTTATGTCATTGAAGGTTGGCAAAACTGACGCACAATTTTTTTTTTTCATGTTACTATCCCAAAAGAAATTTTCTATACTTTTTGATCGCCTTATATGCTTCCTGTGACCATTTCTTGACTACGGAAAGACAGTTCGCCGCGAAGCCATCTATCGGTGTAATGGCGGTACTAACTGAGAAAATGTAAAGCTCTCGCGAGAAACGAAAAATGCTTGCTGTGCGTTCAAACAGATCTATAGTAAGCTTTTTTATTGTTTTTACAAAAGACAAATATAAAATTTATTTATTACTTATATATTCAGGATTATATTTTGGATAATGTGTGTCCTAAAATTTGTGATGTTAATCATAGATTTAAACCTACACAATCGTCAATGTATCAACTAATTTTATTAATTTCTTTAAATTTGACTAAAATCATTAACAATTTAAATAACTCAATTATAACTCTTAATTCTTTAAATCAATTATAATAGAATAACATCGATTTATATCCTTATAAATTCTTGAGATGTCTACAAAGTTTAATCAAAAAGTCGGTTGTTAAATTAGAATATGGAGTTTGAAGAACACATTTTTTTACGACTTTGCACACGTTCATTTTTACTGCCCGGCTTGTAGACGTTGCAGCACGATGGCACGTAGCCTATGTTACTCAGGAAGATCTAAGCTATCCACCAGTGAAAGATTTTTCCAAATCAGTTCAGTAGTTTCTGAGATTACCCCGAACAATGGAACAAACTTTACCTCTTCATATTAGGAGGTTGCATTGAAAACCGCTGTTTTTTTTGTTTATTTAACATTTATTTCAATAACCAAATATGTAAGTACATTAATCAAAGTATTTGCCCTCGAAAGCTATCACTTTTTCCCACTTTTCTGGCAGAAGTTAAATTCCGCGACGAAAGAATGGTATGTCTTTTGACCCAATCCATTCAGCAACCCAATTCTCGACTTCTGCGTAGTTGTTGAAATGCGTATCTTCCAAAGCGTGTTGCATCGATCGGAACAGGTGGTAATCACTTGGAGCCAAGTCCGGAGAATACGCTGGGTGCGGGAGAACCTCCCATTCGAGCTCCATCAGCGTTTGTTTGACGACTATCGCTACGTGGGGCCGAGCATTGTCGTGGAGAAGAATCACTTTTCGGCGATTTGATGCAATTGATGGTCGATTTTGCATTAAATTATCATTCAAATGATTCAATTGCTGTCGATAACGTTCGGCGGTAATTGTTTCATTCGGTTTCAACAGAAGGATTTCAGAAACAATTTGTATTACAAATCGTTCAAGATTATTGGAAGCAATATCCCAGAAGCATAGTCACGAAATGATGAACAAGCCGTATGAGAACTAAGGAGAGGTCCATTTAGTTAGTTTATAGTTAGAGGTATCTCGACAAAATCAAAGATTATTTGGGAAAAGATAGTTGATGTTAAAAGAGTATTTGACGCTTTAACGTAGTTAAAGTACAACAATGCTTTATATTCTCATATTTTATTGCCAAATAATCACAATGATTTAAGTTTGGCAAAATTAAAAAATTCAGAATTCCAAATGGAAGAGACAAAAAATAATGCCGAAGCGACATTGGATGAAGAGGCTGAATTATTAAATAACCCGATAGAAGAGACAAAAAAATGATACGAAAGTTATATTACAGGGTCAACAGAAAGAAATATTAACTCAAGTTACTCATGAAAATGATGGCTATTACGAACAATATACTACCTATCCCTTATATGAAAAGAAAGCAAATAAAACATCGACAGCCTTATATCAAATGTTAAAAATTCAGAACTCGCCTTTGGGTAATCGTGAACAATATTTAGATTTAACGTGCTTTCCAGATTTATATCTTCTTGGTATTAATGGACAACATGAGACTAGACAAGTCAAACTTTTTGATCATCAATTTATTAAATGTCGTTTGACATCTAAACATCCACAATACAGATTAAATTAACAATACTTATTTTATTTATTGGAGATACAGATATGCGTCAACTAAGTCGCGGAATTTTTCATAAAATGAATGTAACTAATCCGCGAGTTCGTTATACAGCTGCAGAATATTTAGATGCAATGTCGAAAGAATTGTTGGAATCTAATCTGAGTACAATATTTTCGACACTTCGAACGTAAGCCGAGAAGTGATTTAAATTGTATGACGCAGCATTATGGGCCTGCGACATGGTTTTTAACACTAAGTCCGAGTGAATGGTTATGGGAAGATTTAGGTGAATATATTCGTGAAATAAATGGATAGCATGACGCTTCCTTATGCGTTAGCGTACTCGTTGCTAGAGATCCTGTATCAACATTCAGGTTTCTCGACAATAAGTTTCGAGCAATGCTTGATTTCATTAGCCTCCATGGATCATCCAATTGAAGAAGTACCGCACTATTTCTGACGACGAGAATACCAAGGTAGAGGTATACAACATTTTTACTTATTAATTTGGATTAAATATGCACCGATTTTCGATGAATCTATTATTGAAGAAGTTTCCAAATTTATTTTACAACATATAAGCTGCAAAATGTCGGATCAAAATATTTCGCCATTATTGTACAAGCGTATTAATACGCACCAGCGACATATAAATAATGATTATTGTCTTCGATCTAAAAAAGTAGGACGTAAAGTTATTCGTCGGTGTCGTTTTGGATTTCCTCGTCTCGTTACTGCAACTTTGTATATGAGAGATGTAGCAACTTCGATAGCCGGTAGAAAACACTTGAAACATAAAAGTAGACTTTATGATCTTCCTCGAACGGATAATAAAGTTAATATAAATGATTATAATCCTGTTCTTCTTATTGCATTGGAAGGTAATATGGATATACAATTTATTGGTGAAAAATCATCGCTGCTTACCTGGTACGTTACTAAATATCTGAATAAAACGGGAAAAAGTGAGTTGTCTGAGGCTATCCTTGACAATAAGAATAATATAAAGAAATCATTAGCGAGTTTTCTTTGGAATATTGCTTTGAGATTTACGAATAATAAAGAATGTGGAGCTCTCGAAGCAGCTGATACATTGTTAGGTATTCCTTTATACGGAACTGATCGAAATACAACTATTAGATGGATAGATGTTAATCAGATACGATATCGAAAATTAAAAAGCCGCAAAGAAATTGAAAGCCTTGATGCTGAATCTACTGATATATTTGATCCATCTTTGATAGATAATCATTATCCACATAGACCAGACGAACTAGAAAATATGTCTCTTTATCAATTTGCACAGTGGTACAATATCTCGAAGATAAAATCGCAAAATGAGGATATTGAATATTATAAAATACGTAATGGTTACCATCTTAAACAACGACAACGTGGATATCTTATTAATTATTATAAATATGATGTTAATGCACAGCCGGAAAATTATTTCTTTGCATTGTTGCTTATGTTTAAACCATGGCGAAAATTAGAGGATCTTAAAAACAAATGCGATAATAATGCTGAATCTTTTCATAAAGTAAAACTGCATCTTGTAGAAGCATTGCAATATTATGAAAGATTAGAAGAATTGCAAAAAGCATTTAAAACTGCGAGACAATTAGTTCAGCAATGTCTAGATGACGATTTACAAAAACAGCAGTCTCAGGATGATCCTGAAAATCCGATATGTGTTTAAAATATAGAAGCTGGTGAAGCAATGCAAGATTTTAAAGATCTTGGTGATAAAGTAATTCGAGAAATTGATGTATCTGAAATGAAATACAAATGAAACAAAATTAAATACGGATCAAAAACAAGTATTCGATAAAGTTATCAATTCTGTAGAGTCGGATAAATCAATATTAGGATTATATGTTAGCGGAGAAGATAGTACTGGAATAAGTTTCTTAATCAAGACTATTAAATGTTGGATAAAACAAAATCTCAACAAAGATACTGCTGTAGCAGCACCTACTGGTATAGCAGCATTTAATATAGATTGGTTGACAGTGCATAGATTGCTTCAATTACCCGTTGAACATGGTCATACTCCTAAGTATAAACAACTATCTGATCATGTATTGAAAGTTTTACGAGCAGATCTTAAAGATTTTTTTCTTTTTGTAATTGATGAAGTGTCAATGATATCTAATTTGACTTTAATGTATATACATCTTCGACTGTCTGAAATATTTGACACTAGTGATTGCGATGATGTTTAATTTGTTCGAAAGCACATTCTTTTATTCGGAGACTTGCTTCAATTACCTCCTGTACACGAAGATCCTATCTTTATGCATTTATCAGATGAAAAAATTGCTAAACATCTTGGATCCTTAAGTGCTGTTGATATATGGACTAGATTATTTGACTACGATGAATTGACAATCAATATGCGTCAGCAAAAAGATGACTTTTACCGTGAATTACTGTCGAGAATTCGTATCGGTTTATTAACAAAATCTGATAGTAAGATTCTCGAAAGTAGAAAAATATCTTTTAAAGGTGATTCTTTCGAATCTAGATTAAATGAGTTAAGTAATTTTATTAATAATTTACCATCGGACACTGTTTATTGCCTACTTGTAATACGTGTAATGTTCTTAATGATGCAATGTTAAGTCGCATTGCTTCCAAAGAAATATTACTAATTGCTGAAGATACGATTGAATGTATTCCGTATGTAAAGAAGAAAGTATTAAAAATATTGTTAAATGACGATGATGATAATTCTAAAACAGCTGGATTTTCAAAACAAATCACAATTAAAATTGGAGCAAAAGTTATGATTCGACGTAATATCGATGCTAGTTTAGGTCTTGTAAACGGTACAATTGCTAGAGTGATTTTAATTGTACAAGATACATCTACTGATTATGTAGAAAAGATTAAACTTCTTTTACCGTCAGGTTTAGAATATGCAATTGAAAGAGTAAGTGTTAAATTTGAGATGATGGATAAAGCGTATGTTATCAGAAAACAATTTCCATTATCTCTGAGTTACGGAATCACTATTCATAAAAGTCAAGGATTGATAATAATAAAATAAACGGCTAATAAGAGCCAGAACGCATAGGTGAAAGCGCGAGTAAACACAATTGTTTAGATTAAACTACCCTTTATTATATAATTAGACGTTTCGGTCCCGCTTCGGGCCATCTTCAATAACTGTGTAAACAAGTGAATTACATGACATGAGAAAACATTATAACCATAACCGGTGATCGGATTATATAAAAAAAGAAAGAAAATTAAGACGTACGCTTGAATTACGAATAATGAGATGACGAGCAATGTGTCTACGCGGCATCCAGGCTACCCCGCGATCCCCTCTAGAGACGCCTCCCGATCGGTACCCGCCGGTAGGAAGCGGGATGTGCATTGACAAATAATGCACATCGCTGTATCAAATAGCAATATATCAATTGCTGTTATAAAACATTACAAGAGGCAACTCACCAAAGGCAATCGCAGAGCCGCACAGAAAGCCACGAGATCCTTACGCACAGGTCTGAGAAATTGCTTTAACTCACGTCGCACATCGATCATAACAATGTCTATACTGTCAGATATAAATGTCAAACAACAACTGTGGTTCGCATAAACATGTTTTTTGGATTATTGATGACAAAAAGACAAAAAAAAACAAAAAGAAAAAAGGAAAGAACTAAACAAACCGTAAGCTGTCTATAATCGGAATGTAAATTTGTTCTAATTGTTCTGTGTCGGTCTGCAAATTAATGCTGTTCTTTTGTCTCTTTATGTATATCATCTCTGACAGCAGTCTTTTTGCTAAAATCGTCGTCTAAATTCTTCGTCTAAAATTTTTACATTTTCCCAATCGAATTCGTGGTTCGTCAATCTGAGGTCCGTTATTACTGAGCGTTGCGATGTGTTTCTATTAATATGGTTGCGGTGCTCTTTCATTCTGGTTTTTAAAAATCTGCGGGTCTGACCCACATATAAGGCATCACAATTATTGCACGAGATTTTGTAAACAACATTTTTCCGGAACTCGTTGCTTTGTTTGTCTTTATGCACTTTAATATAATTGTTAAGCTTGTTTATTCCCATGTACGACATTCTTATATCTAAGTCACGAATTATTCTGTTGAACTGATCTGAGATTCCCTCCACATATGGAATATTAAAATATGCAATATTTTCATTATTGAGTTTGTCTTGAGTGTTTTTTGTAGTGTTCTTGTCATTGTTAAAAATAAGAAATTTTAGTCTGTCATGAATAGTGTTAAATATGAAAGTTAATGGATAATTATTGTCAAGTAATAGATTAATAATAAAATTTAAATTCTTCTGGTGGAATCTCGGATTAGAGAGAAGAAACGCTCTGTCAGACCAATTATTGTGCCTCTTTTTTGGCAGAGGGGGTGCTGTGACTCGAAGTTTAAGTAACGTCCCGAAAACGTCGGCTTGTGATACCAGTCGAAATCTAGCGTATTGTTGTTTTTTATAATAGTGACGTCTAGAAAGTTGAGATTGTTGTCGGCGCCCTCCTCCATGGTGAACTGTAGTCTTGGATGGTATGAGTTAAAAATCTTTTGTATCTCCACAGTCATGGTGGAGGGCGCCGCCATCGCAATATCGTCAACGTAACAGACATAAAACGGAAGTGTTACAGACAAATTTGCAATCGCTTTCTTTTCCAAATCCTGCAATGTGATGTCCACAATGATTGGTGACAATGGTGAGCCCATGGGGGTTCCAAAGGTTTGTTGGTAATATCGATTGTTAAATGAGAAAAATGTGGAATTTAACACGAGCCGGACTGCTGCTAAAAAATTGTCTCTCGGGATGCCGCAACTTTTTTCTATGTAACACCATCTATCATTGACACTGTCCATTGCAAAATCCAATGGTATGTTCGTAAATAAAGATACCACGTCGAGTGATATCAATTTATGCTGATCATCCATGTATTTATTTTTTAGTTTATTTACTAATTGAAAGCTGTTGGCGACATGACTCTCGGCTACGGGTATGGAGTCGTGAATCATGTCTTGAAGGAATTTTGCTAAGTTGTATAAAGAGCTACCTTTGGAAGAAACTATTATCCTGAGAGGGCAGTCCGGCTTGTGTATCTTTGGTAACCCGTACGCTCTCGGTAATGTCCCATCAGAACAATTCAATGTTTTATACTTTCTCTCAGAAATATAATTATTCTTCTTCCAGTCTGTGAGCAAACTACGGAGGCTATTAGTTAATTTATTACTCGAGTCTTTTTTGATTATGGTATAGGTGTTAGTGTCATTTAGCATGTCGGTCATTTTGTTAAAATATTTATTTCTGTCCATGGCAACTGTAGTATTGCTTTTGTCAGCTCTGGTAAAAATGATGTCCGGAATATCTTGTAAAAATTTCTTAGTGGTCATCACGGATTTGTGTAAAAAAGTATATTGAGGTGATTTTTGATGGGTTAGGCTCGTTAGATTGTTGATTAACGGTAACGTTCTATTTCTGATATTTATTTGTAAAACCGTTGGTAATTTGCTTATGCTATATTCGACACTTTTCAAAAACTCAACAATGGTTTTTTCTCTGTTTATAAATGGCAAGCTGAAATTTTCACCAAGTTGTAGGAGGCATTGCACTTCATATGGAAAATTATGTGAGGTTAAGTTTACAAACCATTTATTTTTTAAACCAGAAATAGAAGTGGTAGGAATATTAAAATTCCGAGGATCGAGAAAAATTTCCGACGGAGAGGATGGGGAGGTGCAGAGAGGAGGATTGAGAAGGAAGTGACTGTGGGTATCGAAAACGGATGTTTGGGTGTTGAATGAAGATGTTCACTAGACGTTATGGTATTATGTGTATCAGTGGTGATGGAGTAAAAATAATGTATCGGGCGGATCTGTTTTCTCAATAATCTCGTTTGTCTAATTAACAGCCAGTCAAATTTCTTTTCTAATCTTCTGCGTTTGCTCACAAAATGGAAATGGAGAGACTTACTTTGTTATTTTAAAAAGTTATTATATATCGAGATCGGTAGTGATTGTGTGATGTGATGTGACAATTCCATGATTGAGTTTGCAAAGTGCGATTATGGTCATCGGTAACTCTGTATTTAGTTGTGGTCAAACCTATGTTGCATTGTCGTGAGTAGCATCTCTAGAAGGATTACATTTAGTTAATTACGATCCTTCATCAGTAATAGCTAGCGAAGAACTATTATTGAATATAATCGTCTAAAACAGACACACAATCCAAAAGCAGAAATGATTACCATGTCAAAAGAACGCCATCGCAAAGTGAAAGATGTTTCATGGGCGTTGCCAAAAGTAGTTGCTTCTGTTCAAAAATCAAGTTCCGATAAAAAAGTTTGACAAAGTACTGCTTGTGTCATACACGGTTTCCAAAATACAGATGAAGTCTCTGCTACACAAATGCAGTATTGCAATATTTATTGCATTTAAATGTCATTAGGCAGCAGTTGTTTAATTGCGATAAATCAGATGTTTTACGTATATTAATGCATCGATATGAAAATGGAATGTGTAATCTAAATACATATGCAATACGGCAATGTTTGGGAGAATATTTTTCGAATACCGCAAAACAAAATGCATCTGATTTTCTTACGACTCTTTGCGAAAAATATGATTGTATAAGAAATTTGATAGAACATCAAGTAACTTCTACTAAACGGTGCAAAACTTGTTGTAACACAAAAACTACTGTTTCTAATAATATTGCTATTTCAATTCCTGTTAATAATTTGAAGAAAAAAGTTATAATCTTAATGATTTATTAAATGTTACGTTTTCACATTAGCATCAATCACACAATGAATCATGTAAACATTACATACTGGAAATTCACAGCGCATTCAAAAAGTTCGGGGACTGATTTTTTTCCGGACATACTAGCTGCACCATCGCTTGACCTATACTGAGACTAGTTACTATGATGCCTCTTGAGTCTGCCATATTTTTTACGCCATCGTTCATTCAGTAGTTTGTGTGCAGCACGTGTTTTTAAGTTTGTAAAATTTTTAACGTTGTCACGATTTTCAAAATGTTTCAGAAAGCCGCGATTAAGTTTTGTTAATGGAGACTGTTAATTAAGAGTTCTATCGAGACGTAATGAATCGCCTTTTGAAGCGGATTTGCCGAGTTAGACCGGGTTTGTACCAATCGGGAGAGTGGTGCTCTAGCGCATTCCTCGTTAATTATTATGAGATTTTTGTCTCAAAAATCGGTTTCTGTGATTTCACACCCACGGTATTCGCCGGATCTGGCCCAGCTGACATTTTTCTGTTCCCGAAACTGAAAATAGCCCTCAAAGCAACTCGTTTTGAAAACATAAATGCAGTTCAAAGCAGAGTGACAATGATTCTTGACACAATTTCTATGGACGAATTTTCTACAGCTCTACGAATGATGGAAAGCGTAGTAGAAAGAAAAGGGTTGTACATTAAAAACCAATAAACAAAATTATTTTTATGTATAAAATTTGATTTTTAATATCAAAATTTAATCGCGGCTCTCTGCTCCATTTTGAAAATCATGACAACGTTAAAAATTTTACAAACTTAAAAATGTGTGCTGCACACAAACTACTGAATCAACGGTGGCAAAAAATATGGCAGACTCAAGAGGCATCATAGTAACTAGAGATCCTTAACCAGAGATCGGACAATGTGCCGTCGTGGGGCGAAACCGGATATGACGTTTTTGATGGCGGTTTATTTTGATTGTTGAATAAATACAATACGATATACATTCGTGCAATAACCGGCACTGCAACTGTTAGGCATTTTTTAATTCATCTATTTGATAAACAAAAAATTATTGAACTAAAGTTATATTAGGAAATAAGTCACATTACCTTACTTTGCACCAGTTCTCACAATTTCATATAATCTCACGAACCTCTCTTTGGAAAATTAGAATATAACATTATACAGCAAAACATAACGGCCGAGGCTGTTTGTTTTCTGTTTAATGTGGTTTTGACGGATAGTTATGGCTAGGTCGGCTAGGATTTCTTGGTTAACTGTATATATCTTTCTCTCTCAGTTATATATATCTTTCTCTCTCACATTTCCGGTTTCACCCCAGGCGACGGAGCCAATCAAAGATCGTTAACGGTTTGTGCGATCTCTGGTTAAGGATCTCTAATAGTAACTAATCTCAGTATGGGGCCATCCCTAAATTACGTAAGGCTTTTGGGGGGTTGGGGGGGGGTCGGCATTTTCTTACGCTTTCTTACGTGAGGGAGGGGGGGAGTTGAAGTAGTTCTTACGTAAAATTTTTAAAAATGTTTTTCTGATAAAATAAAATCTAATAAAAATTTTTTTCGCCAAAAAATCATGAAAGTTTTCAATTTCATTCATTAATTAGTCGTCTTTGTCAACTGATTTTAACTATTTTATAAAAATAAGAAATAAAAAAAATAAAAACAAAAAGTTTAGTGCAATACGCATGACAAAAAGTTTTTAGTTTTAATAAATAAACAAAATAAAGGCTGTAGAAATGATAATAATAAAATAAACGGCTAATAAGAGCCAGACCGCATAGGTAAAGGCGCGAGTAAACACAATTGTTTAGATTAAACTATCCTTTATTATATAATTAGACGTTTCGGTCCCGCTTCGGGCCATCTTCAGTAACTGTATAAACAAATGAATTACATGACATGAGAAACATTATAACCAAAACCGGTGATCGGATTATATATACAAAAAAAGAAAATTAAAACGTACGCTTGAATTACGAATAATGATATGACTAGCAGTGTGTCTACGCGGCATCCAGGCTACCCCGCAATTCCCTCTAGAGACGCCTCCCGATCGGTACTCGCGCCTTTACCTATGCGGTCTGGCTCTTATTAGCCTTTTAGTTTTAATAATAAAAAAATATAATAATAATAGTAATAGTACTAGTAGTAGTAGTAGATATAAATATTGACGGTCCAGATCATGTGAGCCGTCGTCGTCGTTTACCGATTTACTGGAAAAGTTTTTAGAGAAAAACAAGGAGGGGATTTGAGCGTCTTCATTTGTTTTACGTCGAGAGCCGTAGTGTTTGCCGTTGATCGCAAGCTTCATACACGTTGTCGCGTCTTTCTTATATAGTGTGTTTTTTTATCAAGCATTGAGCTTAAATTAATATTGACAATATATTTAATTACTAGTGAGCACAAATATTAATACTTCATGTCATTTAATATAAGCGATTTATATCAACAATTTTTTAAATCGTTTAAAAATGCATTCCCAAATATCAGTGTGTAAAATGCTCAAGTAAAAGCGAATGAAGAGTGGAAAGAAGCCAAAGAACGTTTTAAAAATGACAAGAAAGGATTCGCTGACTTTATTCAACAGCGCATGAACATATATGCGGCTAAAAACGTCAAGCAAAAAGCTACTATTTTGGGTTACTTTGCAAAAACAACTGTATATAGTATGAATTTAATAAGAATAAAAAATAAAAGTGTAATATAACAAAATCATATAATATAATGACACGTTAGTCTTATAATTCATCAATGAATAAAATCTTATAAAGTATTGTTCGTGTAACTATACAAGGAATACATATGATATTAAAAGAATATGACTAACTAAAAGGAATATATATCTAAAAAATTTATTAAATGAGCAATTCTTATGTAACAAATATTTAAAAAAAAAGAATATTATACCTTATATAAAGTTCTCTTAGCTTGAAATCTCTCTGAATTTTTCTCTTATGCCTTTTTCTTCCACGTCGTACAAATTTCTAATGAAAATCAATAACAACTCGTCATTCAGCTTTTCTATTTATTAATCACATAGCAACATTCTAATATAGTGAAGTTGCAATCAAACGTCACGTTAATTGACTGCCAGAAATCGTAACAGCCCAAATACCATAAAATTGTTTTTCGTTTTCATTAAGAGGAGCACATATACATTGTATATGTATATGTATATTATACAGGGTGCGACACTTAATTTTATGATCTAAATTATCTGTCTGTTATGCATGTGTTACATCTAGGTTGATAAAAATAATATAAAATATAATTTAAAAAAAAAATTATAAATTAAGTCATTAATTCAACGTAACACTTTATGATTCTTTCCTGTTTTCGTCACCCTGTGTTCACCGGGTTTACGGGGATACCGGAGGATAGTGAACCACTATTATAATAAATGCTGGTTAATAATAATATAATTAATTATTTAGCTTACTAATAGATTTAGCAATAGATCAACCTCTCAATGCTCCTTACTCTAGAGAATAGAAGTAGTAACTCAGTGGATGTAGTATAACTTGCTTTATTATAACACTTGAACTTTGAATGCAGAGAATACAGTGAGAACATCTTAACCTTAGCACTAGCAGATTATAATTCTGACGGACGAAGAACAACGGCGGATGGTCAGTTTTGCATTAGAATTTCATCAGTTTCCTTTGTCCGTTGGATCGACAATTCGCATAACTCGCTTATCTTGTTGATAAGAGATAATTCGCTGGGCGGATAAGGAGAGCGACTGCATTCCTTGTGGCAGAGTTTTAGCTCCTTATAATGTTCTTCATTAATATAGTTTTATGTTTCGCTCGCATTTATAGAGTACAATGTTGGTTGTTATATTGTACAATTTTTGTTTTTTATTTAGGACGTATATAAAATCCCTAAAAACTTACCTTTTCTAAAAAAGGTAAAAAAAAGTCGCCAAGTACACACGCCATAGTTTTTGTGAAAAACTTTTATATTTACAAAATAGTGTTATTTTAACTGTAAAAAAATCACTGTAAAAAGCTATCTTCAAAATAGTGTTATTATAACCTACAAAAATAATATCAAAAAATTGCGCCAATTAAAAATAAAAACTTATAAAAATATTTTAAGCAAAAATAATTGTACAAATTAGTTGTTTTAATTTCTTACATACATAATGATATCAAAAATTACACCAACTAAATATAAAAGCTTATAAAAATATTTTAACCAAAAAAAGTTGTACAAAATATGCAGTTTTAATTTCCTACAAAAATAATGATATTAAAAAATTGCGCCAAATGAATAAAAATTTATGCTATAAAATATATTTCTTTTATTATTATTTAAATAAAAACATTTTAACTGAAAAAATCGTTATACAAAGTAGTTGCTTTAATTTGCTAGAAAAATAATATCAAAAAATTGCGCCAACTGAATAAAAATTTGTTATAAAATTTATTTATTTTATTATTTCCAATATTAAGAGAAATTATATTTGTTTAGTATAAAAAATTGTTTTCAATATCGATATTTGATAAATGCTTTTTAATATCAAACTTAAATATTTTGTTTAGAAATCCAATATTAGATTTTGCGTTTTAGAAACATTTTATATTTGTCTTTCTTAAAAATGTTGGAAAAGCTTACTGTTTAAGTAAATCTGTCTGGCGTCTGAACGCACTGCAATCATTTTTCAAGTACTATAAACGTGTTTCTCGCAAGTGCTTTACATGGGCACAGTCAGTACCGCCATGACACCGAGAGATGGCTCCGCGGCGAACTGTCTTTCCGTAGTCAAGAAACAATCACAGGAGGCATATAAGGCGATCAAACGATAATACTGATACCTTCTGTTCGCTCGTTATGTTAATGTTAAAAGAAGTTTATTTTTACTTATGATATGTTTTGAAATCTTTGGTTCTGGTTACATACAGGGTGTTAAAGAAAAAGGGTCATATTTTGAGAGAAGGTACTATTGATCAAAATAAGAAAAAAAAGTCTAATTAACATGGGTCTTACAATTAATATCTTCGAAGTACAGGCTGTCTTTCTATTTCAGCTCTTTGTCCTTTTCTTATTGGTTGTGTCACTTCTACAATGCAGTAAACAAAAGAGTACTTACTAGTTTTGCAGTCAGCATTATAGAAGGTGATCTATGTAATTCCCATTTATTGTTATGCATTTTTCAGCCTTACGTCTCAGAGAATCACGCATTCTGTATCTTCGAAGATATTAATTGTAAGACCCATGTTAATTAGACTTTTTTTCTTGTTTTGATCAATACTATCTTCTTTCAAAATATGTGACCCTTTTTCTTTAACACCCTGTATATGCTTATCACAATTAAATCGCATATCGCACGGTCTTAAGTTTTAAGAAACTGGTTTTTGTTCTATTATATAATGTAAATTTCATATAAAAGTATATTTTAAGTAACCATAAATTTAAAAATTATTTTCAAGGCGCTTTCATTTGCATATGTGTGTTTGAACGCGCGATGTTAATGACTTAATCAAATTCACGAGAAAAAACAGTGCTCTTTCATATTAAACTTTTATACTTATCACTTGCTCTTTCACTTTATACTTATTTCCTTTGCTTTTAGAGTTTAAACAGTTCTATAAACGGTCCAAAAATGCTTTCGGTAAAAGGTAGTTGTATCACAACAGGCACTTTTTTACTATATTTTTAAAATTTTGAGTAATTATTTAAATTTTTCTGAAGACGACGGTAAAAATTATAAAATTATTGACCACATAGAACAGGAGATTAATAGCTTTCGAATTTTAGATTTTATATATTACATGGTTTATAATAGGACGGTGTCAACTCACATTTTCGCCTATAAAAAAGAGACGCTTTTTATGATTTTAATGAAAAACGATTTTAAAATAAAGCAATATCTAACAAAACATCTCCAAAAATTTTTAAAGCCGTTCATCATCTAAATTTAAAGATATTATTAAATAAAGAATTGACGATTTTGCCATGTCTGAGGTTGGAAAGAATAAATTCACAATAAGTTGGCAACACCGCATTGTTATGACGCTCTAGAAGTAGACGCAAAGCGCAGACACAAACTTTTTAAATATTATAGAAACATTAATATGCATGAAATGAAACATTAGTTTTGGCTTTTTATTTTAACTTTATTTTAATAAATTCTTTGAAGGAATTCACAACACATGAAACAATATTTAACTGAACAACATTGAATGACAATAATTTTAAATATCATGGATTTTATCAAAGTAAAAACGTAAATATTAATATTTTGTAATTACACAACAGTAGTAAAACTTTAATATTAATCTTTATAAATTAAACAGAACTTTTTATATAGACTACTTTGAAATATATAATTTTAATTCAAGTATTATAAAATATAACAGAATAAAGAAAGAAATTTTCTTTGCAACACTAGATTCGAATAAACATAACTAAAGTAATATTAAATGACAAAATTAAGTAGTACAAGTTTATACAACGAAAAATATTAATCTTAAATATAACACAGCTCTTTTGAATGACTATCATATGATATATATATTATATATTATATTATAAGATATATATTATATATATATTATAAGTGAAACAATTATGGAATAAAATAAACATTAGTTAACATGATCGTTTACATAATTAATGATATTGTTTAATATTTTCAATCTATTTGTTACGCGAGTTTTTTATCAGTCGATTTTTCTGGTAAAAATTATTTCCGATTTTACTCTTTTGCTTATAAATATCCTCTAAAGTATTGTACGTGATTCTGGTTTGAACCATTTCTTTAATCATTCCTTCAGAAATTACTTTATTTAAAACATCTAAAGTTAGTGCTATTTCTGCTACTTTTCGAGCTATTATTTTATTTACTGATTCAGTATAATATCTATATTTGCTGTCGTTAAGCAAATCTGTTGTTGAAATATAGAAATGTACAAGTTTTTCTAGCCCTTTTACGTCACAAACAATGCTTCATAAAAATTGTTAGTATTTTTTTTGGAAGCAAATCTTGAGCTAGCTTTGATAACTTACTGTCCTTTTCCTTTTTGATCAGGAAATTATTTCCGTAGCAAAATTTCAGAATCGGAAAAGGCATTGATAATAAGTTTAAAATCGTCTATCATGGAATAACATATTATTGCTTGAAGCAAGTGTTTGGCATCGAATTGAACATTATGGGCAACTAAGACTGACGGTTTGGATGAATTTGAATGATATTAAGAAATTCTTTGAAACTTTCAAGAGCTTCTTTTAATGGAATAGTTTGTACCTTTACATTACGCTAAAAAAGATCTTTATTTATAACTTTTAAGCCAGTCACAGAAGCATAGGATACAAGATACAACAGATTGTATAGGCTTAATGTATACAGAAAACGTGCGACCTTCTGTTTTCGCAGCAATTTGTAAAATACCCGCAGAGTCTTCAAAACCGGTGGTTTCTAAATCAAAATAAATTATTTTATAGGAGTCGACTGCCATATTTTTCTTGTTTACCTCATTGTTGATATCTACATTGTCCGAATTTCCAACATATATCTCACGACCACAGTTTGGTAGATAATGTATTCCTTCAATTTTTTCTGTTCTTTTAAATTTTCTCGCTTTTTTTTATTTAAATTACAACGACTTTTTGCACTTTGTGATTTTGCTAACTCAGCTCTTTGTGCTAACTAACTTTTTGCTCTTTGTTTATTTTGCTTTATAGTAAAAGATTCTGTATGTTTATCATGCGAGGGATATAATTTAGCTGAAACATGAAATACATATTGTTGTCCATCGTTTTTGGTGCAAATTATTGTAACGTGCCACTTTCCGAGCACGGCTCGTATTCGCTCAACCGGGATCAGGGTTCGAGAAGGGCTACGAGACAACCAGGCGTGAGTTTATGATGAAAAGGTGTTTATTTAATCAATTAGTGCGTATGTATGTACGAATGTGATAATGACTTTATTTACAATGACTAATGTAATACTTCAAAAGATCACAGAAAATTCGCTGAGCGACGAGCTCACGACTAGATCGAACTCGCTTACAATAATTATTAGTCAGGCTAGCGGTGAGGTAAGTATATTCGTGAGATGCTTGCGCGAATACAGTGTATGCTACGACTCCACAAGACCGACTGCCGGAAGAGAAACCGGCCGCGTGGCCGTTCGTGCCGGCTAGGGAAAAGCATTGGCCAAGTGGTCCTGTGAAAGCATGCTTGGTGGGCTATTCCGTGCCCGTAATGTTTGGTGTGGCGCTAGTGTGGTCGTCCGCAAGGCGGGTTTACATCGTGTGTCGCTATACTTTCTTTGTATACGTATTTCTGTATAACCTCATTGACGCACAAAGTCTCGTCGCATAAAACCGTGTTCCCTTTCTGGCATCATTGTATAACATTTAACCAGTTTCGTGAAATAACCAGTTTTTATATCATATTTGGGAAAAAAAGTGAAAAAGCTTGTGCAATAATGAGAAAGATTAAATATGCATTAATTTGGTAAGTGAATACCGAATTTAGTGATATTATCAAATTGACTCAGATTCCTAAAGAATGTCGAAGCGTCAATACTATAATTCCACAGCTTCCATGGATTAGCAAAGATACTGGAAAAACTACTAAGTCTACTGCAAAAATACTAGCTATAAGTGGTAAATATAATTAATTATACGTACTTGAAAGTAAACATAATAATTGCGTATCACAGAGATTGTTTTTACTATTAAAAGGCTTTAGAGCTTACGTATAACATTATTTTAGTTGTAGATAACATAAAAGAACTCGAGAAGATAACAGTAACAACTAATGGAGAAATTAATAAATCTGCAAATAAAGTATTTTTAGCATCAGTTATTGAAAAGAAAAAATCTGACACAGCGCACAAAGTTGCAGGAAAGCATAAAGAAATGTAATAATCAACAACTTGTTAACAGTATCAGCAATTGTAAACCACTTTTTTCTGATAATGAGCAATATTTTAATGATAGGGATAATGATCAAAAACAGAATAGGATAAAATCATTAATCTCGAAAAAACTTTGTAATAAACAAGTCTTGCAGAAGCCTCATACTATTACAAGTGCTATGGCAGAATCTCAAAAAATGTAAAATATTCATCTAACTGTACCATCTCAAGTTGGTTTCGAACAACATGAAGTATCTTCTGAACGATAATGGCTTATTATTGTTGATGGCACAGAACCCTGTAAAAGAGTTGTGCAATAATCTAATACAAAGGCATCTGCATATTGTACCAAGTCCTAGGACAGAATCTCAAGAAATGGCTAAAAAATTCACTCTAACTCCAGTATCATCTCAAGACAGTTATAAAAGTCGTGAAATATCTACGAGTGAAAGTGGTTCATTATTTATTATTGCAGACAACTAATTTATTATTAAATAAGATACCTTATCATGATACACTCAATACTTCAAAAGAATATTGGACAGATTCTTCATTTTATAATCGAGATAAAACGCACACTTTACCACAAGTTGATTATGCGCATATAGATCATTATGACCAATCGGGTTTGATACAAAACCAATCTTCTCATTGTCAACTAGTACAACCGGCATTAACAATCCCCTATGATAACAAAAAAAATGTTGAGCAAAATGATTATTTCCCTGCTGATACTGGTCATCAACTTACAACTGTGTGGTCAGACTATTTAAGGATAAGAATAATAATGATGAGAAAGTGGATGATGATTTGTCAGATGCATCTGATAAAGAAAACTCCAACCAATCAATAAAAGCAATGGGACTAATAATTTCAACAGAAAATATCAACGATTATTTTTTCGACTATTTTAATACATATAAATATTAATCGCCTTTTCCTATATATGTATGTATGTATGTATTTATTCCGTCCCCTTGGGGTTTCGGCTTCCGGTTACAGTTCACCTTTTACATAGCTTAAACCTACTTACAGTTACCTTATCCTAGATTAAAGACTACCTTATTCGCTATCTTAAAACTACCTTAAAACTACTTATTTCTAACTTAAAATTAATTCGCAAGAGAGAGAGAGAGTAACTGCTCTTAAGCCCTACGACTTCCGGTTCCACCACGCATCCCACTCACTCCACATTCAACCTCATTCGGTTCACACCTTTCCCTCCCCTTCTCCACATTCCGTCTTCCTTCCTTCTCCTCCTCCACCCCTCTTTCCTTCTCCAAACTTCTCATCCACCACTCTCCCTCCCCCTCCTGTCCCAGAATCTCCCTCATTCTTTCCCACCAACATCCTCCCTCTTCTCTATCTCTGCATTCCTCCAGCACATGTTCCCATGATTCTATTCCCCCCCCGCAGACTCTGCATAACTTCTTTTCCTCCACTTCCCAATATCTCGCATCCCTCATTTCATTCCCTAACCTAAACCTGGCTACCCTCCTCCATCTACTTTCCCCCCAACCCTTCTTCAGGTACTTCGGCACCCCTTCTCCCTTAACCTCTCCGTACCACCTGTTATACCTCGATTCCCTAATCCTTTCCCATCTGTCCTCCTTCTGTAACTCTCTATCCTTTTGTTCCAATCCTTCATATATTCCCTCCCCTCTTTCCCTTCTCTCTTCCAACTCCTCTACCTTCCTACCCCTAATCTCGAAGAATTTCTTCCTCTCTTCTTCCCAGCCTTTTAACTCCCTTCCCTCTCTCACCCTCCTTTTAATCTCCCAGAAACATTTTCTCGCCCATATTCCTCCTTTTCCTTCCTCTAATTTCTTCTCAAAACCCACCGCTCTCTTCCCTGCCGCCAAACGAAATTTATCCTTCCCTATCTCTTCCCTTACCATATACCCCGGCGTACACCAATCCACCCCCAGCGTCCATTTAATCCACCTCTCCTGCATCGCTTCCATCTCCCTCCGTTCTAACCACCCCCATATCTCTGCACCATATTCCATCACTGTTCCTACTAACCTTTCACATAACCATATCCTTCTTTCCCAGTTCTCCGCAAACTTCCTCTTCCCTATCCCCCATACCTGCCTTATTACCGCACCTGCCTTCCTAACTCTCTCCTTAACGTGTGCCTCCTGCCCTCCATTTCGTTGCAACTTGTATCCTAAATACGTGAACTCCTTCACTTCTTCCACCTTTTTCCCTTTCCACCACCAAACCGCCTTCTTCAACCTTCCCCCCCCCCTCTCTTAAACCTCATCACCTTAGTCTTCTCCACGTTAACCTCCAGCCTTTTCTCCTCTAGATATCCCTCCAACTTCCCCATCATATGTACCATCCCTTCTTCATCTTCCGCTAGGAGCACCATATCGTCTGCATACGCTAGGCAGTATACCTTCTCCTCTCCTAACTTTATCCCCCCCCATCCTCCCCTCCTCAGAACCTCTTCCACATCTGCTATCGCCTTTTCCTATATATCATTTTGATATTTCTACTTTATTTTGCAGTGACTAGAGAAAATATTGCCTTTATAGAGCATTTGCTAGAAGGCATGAAATATTATTATAACAAAACACATGAAAAGGAAGATAAAAGTAAAACAAAATTTAAGGTAATATTTTTATAATGATGATTTTTATAACCAACAAAAAAAACAAATATTTAATAGAAAATTAACGCGTGTATACTTAATTTTAATATTATTATTAGGGTATTTAAACTAATTTCATTTCTTTGTACTTTAATTGTTTTAGATACCTACTCGATACTTTCAGCCAGAGAGTGACATATAAACTGAAATTAAATATAATAATTATTAAAAATTTTGTAAATTAATATAATATTTAAGAAATAATTGATTTTTATTACAGGAAGAATTATTTCGTGGTTGTAGATTTTACTTACCTCGTGAAAAAAATGTCTATTGAGCTTATGGCTGAAAAAAAAAGGATTATTTGATTGGAAGACATTAGTAAGAGAAGTTCTATTGGAAGTGTATGGAGATAATTTAGAAGATCACTGTGCCTTAGGCAGGGGTGACTGTGACATTCTGCTTTTGTCCCTATCTGTGATGCGATGAGAATCGGAGCATATACAAAAGCTCGATAGTTTTGTGGATTTACCAGGAATTGACGGTTTTGTACTGGTGGCGGCGAGTCGCCGTTGAACATAGCAAATGCTAATATACACTGGCATTATGTGGCCGGAGAAGAGTAGCGCTTGTATAAGAGCCGACAAGCATATACAAGAGGTGATCCAGCTGGGAAATGAGGAGATCCGCAGCTATAGATAGAAAGGTGATCCTATAATGAAAGGAAACGAGGTGTCGATTGGGGTCCACCACTTTCGATGGTTCGGCTCGTCTGCCTCGAAGGGTGGCCCCTCTTAAAAATGTACTGGCTGTTCTTAGGCGCGGACGCCGTTGCTAAGGCTAAGGAAAGCTCTGCTTCAAACGGGCATCACGAGTAGCCGTGTGTCCTGAACCTTGGAGAATAGAGGTTCGGGACGAGACACACACGGCGGCTTATATCCCATCTTTGGCCTGGCACGCGTCCGAAGAAGTCAAAGAGCGCACTTGCTCTCTTTTGCGGTAGTGTCTCCCGCAGGGATGAGCTTGAGAGCGCTAGGGCGTTTTACAGCCACGCCCGATGAAGTGGAACGGGGGCGAAGTGAAGCAATTTATTGCTTTGTTTTGCTTCTGTTCTGCTTCATTTTTATTTTTATTTTTATTTTTTATTTTGTTTTATTTCTTTCACCGTCTTGTCGCTACTCTTCTCCAATTTTTCTTTTTAATTCTTTTTGGCCGCTTGACGTCTACAGGCTCATAACATCACGTAGCCTGTAAGCAACACGCCGCCCGTCATCTCAGGCAAGAACCTCTTGGTCTGCGTTCTGCAATTGTAAAGCAACACGCCGCTAGGCAACTTAACATCGATTGCAAAAGCAACACGCCGCTGGGCGTCTTTAACATCAGCCAGCTCTGATCGGCCTTTTATGGTGCGAGGCAGAACGCTGACCACGGGACGTCATATCCTGATGCCTGAAGAAACTGCCGACCGTCATCCTAGGCAATTTGCTTTGCTGTGGGATGCGGTGGCTTGCCGCTGCCAGTTCGGGTAGACTTGGAAGTTTTGAGTGCGGCAAAAGCAACACGCCGCGGGCGGACTTTAAAAATCGTTGCGAAAGCAACACGCCGCCAGCAGCTTTTGTATATGCTTCGGTTTCTAGAGCAACACACAGAAGTAAACTCCATCTTAACTCCTGACGGGGCGGAGAATCCGGTTACCACGGCGACTATGTCCTCCCCAGAGTAATCATGCTTCTCATTAAGACGCCTGGGTGTCACTGCTGTACTGAGCCTGCGTTTATTAGCGCAGGTGATGTGCAGCAGGCAAGCCTGGGGTCTGAGTAAGCTATGGTTGGGACGTTGATGCGATTCAGACCTATAGTTAGGTCCTTCAACCTCTCACGTCCCCGTGAATCTGGTAAGGGGGCACTCGTTGCCAGATGCAGGATGCGTAATCCACAGCCTTTCCTGTGTCCAGTCAACGGTCCGCCTCCTCGCGCTCGGGCAGAATTCGACAGATTAGGCGCCTGCTAAAAGCTCTTCACGCCGCGGCCGAATTTGTGCCTCCTGCAGGATATTACGCGGATCTGCTGGATGACTTTGACCGGCTAACGGGTCACGCAGCTCCGGAAGTCGGGCTTGAGTGCGAGATAATTTATGAAAAAGTAAAAATCAGGCAGAAGCCACAAGTAATAAAAATCGAAATTGTTCCTCCAACTATGAAATTTGTTATCAGAAAAAGACCGGAAGTAATCACCATAGATTAATAAATTGATTATTTAATATACATATCTTGTGTTCTTTCATACACCGCACCTCATTAATATTACTCTTGAGATACAAGTGTTCGTCCGGGTTCGTCAACGGCACGCCATCGCGGTTGCACCCACATCGCCCGCTTACCGCTCGGCCCGCGCGATAGCGTCAACTCCTCCGTCGGCGTGTCCGCACAAAACTCATGCGCGCGATAACGCACGCGCGCCCAACACGAACACCCGGGACGTAACAACGTTATCTGCCGGTAATGGTTGGGCTAATCAGTGCAACGGCTAAGTGTCCGTTGGCGCCACATGCTTTCACGGTAGCCGATCATCAGGCAACGCCAAGCCCGCCCTTGAGCATTGTGGTTGAATAATTGCGGAGGTCCCAAGCTAAGGTGGGAGATAGCGTGCCGAGAGCTGCATAGCCATAGGGACTTGAAGCGGTACGATCGCGAACGATTCCCCTGGGGCACCTGGCGCAACCCCAGTGGTATTTTAGTCGCCTTCTTCAGGTAATGGGGGTTCTGCCTGGATGGACATCAGGACCCGCCGTTCTCGTGGGAACAATATGGACATAACTAAACAAATATTTAAATTTGGGGATAAGGGGGGTACACTGTAAAAAATTTTTGTGTAAAATTACACCTATTATACTAGGTAATATTGAGACCCACTATAATAGGTGTAAATTTCCACGCGTTTGTAAATTAGCAGTATACAAGTAAAATTATTTTCTTAATTTGTAATTAAGCAAATTGCAGAAGTAAATTTACAATATGTATTTAAAGTTATAGAATGGTAATGTAACAATACTTTTTGTAATTGTATTATTAAAAATTCAAACATTGAATTCACACAACAGAGTGTAAAGTTATAGAATGGTAATGTAACAATACTTTTTGCAATTGTATTATTAAAAATTCAAATATTGAATTCACACAACAGAGTGTAAATGCACAAATGTAAATGTAATAATAGTATACGCATTTGTATTATTACAAATCAAAATATAAAATTTCCGTACACCAATTATGTTTACATATATTTTTGTAATAGTGTTTTGCATGTTGCAATATTACATTTTAAAATATTATTTTCACAATTATCAGGAAGATTAGTTGGAAATACACACACACACACACACACACACACATATATATATACACATATATACATACATATATACATACATACACATATATATATATATATATATATGTATGTATGTATATATGTGTACATATATGTGTGTGTGTATGTATTTCCAACTAATCTTCCTGAATAACTGTAAAAATAATATTAATTATATATATATGATTCTCGACATGCCGTGTGATTGGAGAAATAAATATTTTATTCTGTTTAAAAAAATACTTTTTATTGACAATAGCAATAAATAAAAAATATATGTTTAATGCATGTTAAATACATTATTATAATGTAATGTAATAATAATAGTCTGATAATATTATAATTTTTGTTAATGTTATCTGTTAATAAAACTTGCTTACATATTCAAAAAATTTACAGTATATTTTGGAAAGTAAAATTTATAACCGCATATAAAATTTGTTTTACACTAAAAAAAACATTCACAACTATTCCACAAACTCATATTTCCTAAGATTAATTGCTTATCGAAGAAAGAATTGACGTAAGGAGAGAAATAAATGTATTGTTGCAAGGAAATTATTAGCAAGTTATCAGGAAAGTTTTAAAAAAAGAAAAAGAAAAAAAAGAATAACATTAGTTAAAATACTACGTCTAATAATTTTACTCAGTCTGTGGCTTGAAATAATTTTGCTTATTACGAAGAAAAAGAAAAGAATATAGATAATACGAATTTTTTTAATGGACGTCGCAGCAAATATGCAATAAATGCTGTTGTGACTCGTACAGTGTCAGAAATGCGAAATGTACAAAACTTTATACCATCTAAAGCGTTCAAAATGATAGCTGAAAAAATTGTCGATAAATACCCACAAACTTTCAAAGATATAGATGAGGACGGTAAATGTTTTGGAGACGGATCTCATACAATATATTTAAAACTTCGAGACCGAAATTGTTATTTAAACAGACTACATATGAAGAGATGTTTAAGCCAAAGCTTAAATATACCTCTGAAAAAACAAAAAAAAGTTTTGTCCGCTAAAGCTGGGTGCAGTAATTGGCAGCCAGAAAAATATATTGATACCGAAACAGAAGAGACAATAGAAGATAAGGCTAAATTTCTACGTCAAATAATCCACGATGATTCTTCAAGAAGCGATCCTAACATTCAACATAAAATTAATTCATATCTTGAAGCTACATATCCCGCGCAAAGATTGTTTCTCAACAATGTTCATAAAATACCTAGTATTGAAGATATTAAAACCACATGGCCAATACTTTTACAAAAAGAATACATGTTCTGGCATTACGAGCAATTAATGGGACATTCTATAGATCCTCTAAAGAAAAAACTCTTAAAAAAACAAGAAAAAATACTCAGTTACGGACAACATAAAAAATATAAAGATATCATTGATTCAACTATCCCTACACAGCTAAAATTAACAAAAATTATCATGAAACATTTCAAAGAAGATTTTGAAGGATTATTTAAAACATATCCTGTAAATATTTTTTTAATATGTATCGTAATTTATTTTGCTTATAAATGTCACGAATTTGCATTTAATTAACTAAAGTTAATTTGTGAAACAGGAAGGAACATCCTTGGAGGATATACAAGTTACTTTCAGAGGTGTTACGTATAAAAAAAAATATGTGTATCTGCATAGGATTGTTATGATTATTTTAAAAGATTGTTATGATTATTTTACTATATTAATAAAAGTTTAATTGCTTATCGAAGAAAGAATTGACGTAAGGAGAAAAATAAATGTCTGCTAGGAAATTATTAGCAAGGAAAGTTTTAAAAAAAGGAAAAGAAAAATATTGTAATCCTGCTGTGTGCATAGTCTACGTTAAAGTCTGGTATGCTGGATATGTCTCAACGTTAAGAATTATGGTATCCACTCGCACGATAAAATTGAAAACCCGTGTGTACAGCCTGCACACGGTGTCACCATCATCATCCATCTTTATCATCGTTATTCAATATTATTGTTATTCTCGCTATCCTCTTGGCCGATGACTTTATCGGCGATGATTCCTTATCGTACCTGATTCTGATAGAGAATGCTACTGACAGTCACCTCCCTTCTCGAACGATGACGATAGACATGTTGTTAAACTGGATGTTTAGCATTATATGCAGTTGGCTCGCGTATTCGCCATGTAAATATTCAACATGAATCATCTGTATCAAATATATAATAAGGCCTGTCAGTCCACCTTGGCGTGTTTCACTTTTAATTTTTATATAGGAATCTGAAACAAATAAAAATAGTACAAATTATAAAACGAGTATAAAAATGTGTGAAGATATAAAGTGTATGTTATTACAAAAATATGAATAACGTATATAATTTTTTATAATATGAATATAATACTTACTGTTGTTGTATACCTATATTTATTATATATTATTTGTGCGTAGTAATATTTTCTTTGTTGTATTATCTGTAACAAATATATAATAATTAGAGCAATCACAAATATATAATAATTAGAGCAATCACAAATATATAATAATATACTAAAGTAGCCAGTTGCGAAGGATGGAAACTGTTTCATACGACACGTGCTAAACTCTTTCCAGAATACTCCAGGCCATTCCAGAATACGTCGCAAATGCCCCGTCAACAGCTGCGAAGGATGGCAACTACTAGTTGAAAATGAAGTTAAAAATTAGCCTACTCTCTTTTGGCAACCGCAACTCGAAATAGCACTTTTCAACTAGTTGTTGACGGGGCATTTGCGACGTATTCTGGAATGGCCTCGAATATTCTGGAAAGAGTTTAGCACGCGTCGTATGAAACATTTTTCACAATATTAAGCGATATATAAAACGCAAAGAACAGCCATAACGTTTATAGTAATATATATATTGAAAAAAATTATTAAAATATTGTTTTTACCTTTCTTGTGAAAAGTTGAACGTAAAAAACACTCTCTCTACACTCCGTCCACCGTCCAGCGATAGAATATCCCGGACTATTGTCTATTATTTTATTAAATAATTTTCACACTAGGCCATGGCAACAGGTATGGAGATTACTTCTTTGACTATGTATTAATGTATACGAAACGGGTTGGATCAAGTGCTTGATCCTGGTACTAAAAAATAAGGTCCAGACAAAGGACACGCGAGAGAACGCGTTTAAACACGTCCGTTCACAAGCGACAACGGACTCTGAATATCCCGGACAAAGGCTGCCAGATCGCACACGCAGCAGCATGCTTACAGCATGTGGAGGGGATACACACATAGTGCACAAGGAAGGAGCGCGTGTACGTGTGCGGCTTGGCGGGGTCCGATTCGGCGCCTTCCTTGTGTGCGTACTCTCTCCACATGCTGTAAGCATGCTGTTACGGCTGCAATCTGGCAGCCTTGCCCGGGTCCCGGGAATCCCGGATCTGTGGTCTGCGCATAGGCAGGCAAAATGGGGAGAGCGTGGCGCCGCGAGCATCGTCTTTGTTTAACCTTCAGCGAACAACACTGTAAAAAGATTCAGGAAATTTACACAAATAATAGGTGTAAAAATTACATAATTAATCCTGTAAATATAAAGAATCATGTAATTTTACTGAAATTATGTAATTCCACAAAAATTGTGTAGTAGATTTGTCTTTTATTGTTTAAATATATCTTATTTTATATGGAATATTACATAAATGATGGAATATTTTATGTAATTATCCAAGTTTTTGTAATATTACAAAATACAGCAGTAATATTCTACAGCGATACATGGAATATTACTATTGTGTCGTAATATTACAAAATACAGCAGTAATATTCTACAGCGATACATGGAATATTACTATTGTGTCGTAATATTACAAAAATTTGGATAATTACATAAAATATTTAAAATATTCCATCATTTATGTAATTTTCCATATAAAATGAGATATATATACACAATAAAAGACAAATCTACATAATTTTTGTGGAATTACATAATTTCTTTAAAATTACATGATTTTTTATATTTACAGGACTAATCATGTAATTTTTACATCTATTATTTGTGTAAATTTACTGAATTTTTTTACAGTGTAGGAGAGAGGAAGGAGAAAGGGAGTCCTCATCTCCAGCGGATGAATGCATCGAGATGGCTGTGAGTGAGCGAAAAAGGAGTGAGAGTGTGTCGAGCGTGATAAGTGACGGTAGTGCGAGTGTTAAGCGTAAGCGTATGGGTGTGAGTAATGGTGTGGATGTGAGTGAACTGACATGAGGAAAATTGGGGTGAGGCTTCGCAAGTACCTGTTTGCGGAAACGAGCAAAGTCTCTAAGATCGCGAGTGAATATATCTTGAACTGTGTGGGTGAGTACGAAGAGCAAATGATGCGAATGATCTGTAAGAATGAAAGATTGCAAGGGTGACTGGATGAGTGTGTGAGTCGTGTGAGTCGGGATGAGGCCCAAGGTGTGTGTGCGAGTTATGCGAGTGTGGCTGGTGCGAGTGTTGCGAATAAGGTGTGTGAGAAACCGAATGTGGTAGTGAAAGAAAAGGAGCGTAGCTTTGCCGTGGTGGTTAGAGCGAAAGATGCGAATGTGAAAATGACGAGTGAACAGGTGAAGGAGAAAGTGATGCGTGTGGTGATCAAGTCATTGAATGTCCGTGTGAAAGCTGTGAGAAAGACTAGAAGTGGTGGTGTTGCGATTGAGACTGTGAGCGAGAGTGAATTGAAGAGGTTGGCTGAGTGTGCGAAATTTGGGGATGCTGGCTTGAAAGTGGAGATGCCGCGGAAGATAGGACCCAAGGTGATTATGTATGATGTGCCGAATGAATTGACGAATGATGACTTTATGAAAGAGATGTATGAGAAGAATCTGAAAGGACGCGTGAACGAGGGTAAATTTAAGGAACGTGTGAAGATTGTGAGCAGGAATAGCAAGAAGGATGCAACCTGTGGGAATGTGATTGTGGAAGTGATGAGTAAGATTAAAAGGATTGTGTGTGAGGAAGGACGCCTGTACGTAAACTGCCTTCAGGGTGAAAGAGTTTGCGGATGTTATGAGGTGCCATAGGTGTTTTGCCTATGGCCACATGATGAGAGAATGCGGTGAGAAAGAACGTTTGTGCCAAAAGTGTGGACAGAGTGGGCATATTATGAAAGGTTGTAAGAGAGAGTGTGTCTGTAGGAACTGCAAGTTATGAGGGAGCAAATGTGACCACTCGGTTCTGTCCGAATAGTGCTCGGAATATATGAGAACTCTGGCGAGAGAAAGAGCGAGGGTGAATGATGAGTGAATCATGTTTGAATGTGGTGCAGAGCAACTGCCAAAGGGCGTATGCTGTGATGTGTGATTTGGGTGAGTTGCTGTGCGAGCGTCGAGTGCGTGTGGCACTGCTGCAAGAGCCGTATGTGAGAGATAATCGTGTGACTGGTCTGCCTGTGAGTATGGATGTAGTTGTCTGTGATACTAAATCTGTAAAAGCAGCAGTGGTGGTGAACGACTCCAAGATGGATGTGATGTGCGTGAGAGAATGTACGAATGAATATGGGGTGTGCGTATGGATGAAAGGGGGCTTTGGTGAGATGTATGTGGTGTCTGTGTACTGCAGTACGGTAAGAGTATCGAGCCGTACTTGGCGTACATGAGCAGTGTGTGCGAGATGGCCAAGGGAAAGCGTCTGCTGGTTGATATGGATGCAAACGCCGTCTCTCCCTTGTGGTACAGCAAGGGAGAAGGCGGTAGTAGAGAAGGAGAGCTGCGTGGAAGAGTGTTGGAAGAATGGGTCGTTGCGAATGGGATGAATGTTCTGAATGAACCGAGCGATCTTTATACGTTTAGCGGTCCAAACGGAGAGAGTGACATCGATGTCACTCTCGTGAATGATGCGTGTGCGAGGTGCCGGTTTGAGTGGGATATAAAGCATGACTGGAATATTAGCAATCACAATGTGCTGCTGATACAAATGTGGTATGGTGAGGATGCTGGTGCAAATGACGGTGTATGTAGGTGGATTTGGAAGGGTGCAGACTGGGAAGGATACATGTGTGATCTGAGAGAGAGTGCGTCGGAGAATGCTGCGAGTGCGATGGATGTGATGGATGCGGAGAAACTGGTAGAGCTTGTTATGTCTTGGATCCGGATTGCGAATGATCGTAGGATGAGGAGTTTTGAATGTAAGAATAGAAGGAAGCTTGTATGGTGGTCGGATGAGCTTGAAAGAATGAAGAAGAGTGTGAGAAGGTGTAGGCGAGCCTACCAGCGTGCGAGGAAGGGTGATCGTAGGAGAGCGGATGAGAGAGCGAATGAGTACAAGCGCGCCTTGTACGAATACAAGAAGGAAATGTGGAGGATAAAAGAGGAAAATTGGAGAGAATTTGTAAGTGTGACTGGCAATCGGGATCCGTGGGGCGATGTGTACAAAGTATGTATGGGAAAGCGCGGTAGAGTAAGGCTGAGCGGTATGAAAGTTGGTGATAGGACAACGAGTACGTGGAAGGAAAGCGTGGATGTGTTGATGGAGAGATTCTTCCCAGCTGCAAGGACGAATGTCGATTTGAATGTGGAGTGTGAAGTGAGGACGGATGAGAGACAGTTTGAATGGTCTGAAGTGAGTGAGGCTGTGAAATCGATGAAAGTGGGTAAGGCACCTGGTCTGGATGGCGTGTGTACGGAGATGCTGCGTGCGATTTGGCGTGCGATTCCGGAATGGCTGAAGAGAGTGTATGATGTGTGTCTGAGTACGATGCGTTTCCCCTCGGCATGGAAGAGTGCGCGTGTGATTGTGCTGCTGAAGTCCCCTGAGAAAGTGAGGTCGGATCCTGGGTCGTACCGGCCTATTTGTCTGCTGTCTGTGCTGGGTAAAGTGTTGGAGCGAATGATGGTTAAAAGGCTGGAGCGTCTGGTGAGTGAGAGATTGTGTGATGCGCAGTACGGTTTTGTTAGAGGTCGGTCGACCGAGGGTGCGTGGAACCGTGTGCAAGAGTGGGTGAGTGGTTCTGAGAGTAAGTATGTGCTTGGAGTGTTTGTGGATTTCCAGGGTGCGTTTGACAATCTTGAATGGGACTGCGTGATTCAGAAGTTACGTGAGATTGGATGCGAGGAGATTGGGTTATGGGAGAGTTATTTTAGTGAGCGACGTGTGTGCATGACTGG
>OZ020535.1:21716754-21859254 GCA_963971435.1 Lasius platythorax | reverse complement strand
TCTAAAGTTTTAGTCATAAACTAAAAATAACCTTGGTGGCACACTCAGGGGCACCCCTAGTCCTAGAGATATAATCTAAGAAAATTATAACTTTTTAAAAATAGTACTAGCGTGTTTTCGAGGCCTCTAGCACTCTGTTCCGACCATTTTTGGTCGTTTATGGTGACCGGAAGTGCGTTTTTTCCAACTTTGAAAATCTAGTAACTTTTTTGGTTTTCTCATTACGTCTGATTTTGACCGCGGTTTCGGCCTTGTATGATCGCTCTGGGGTACGCGGGGTGTTTTTTGAATATGACTGATCGAATTTTGGTCTTTTAATCGACTTTATCTTCACATTAATTTCGAACATTTCAGTTTTTGTTCTCTTGTGTCTCGGTGTGACGTGAATAATGAGCGGTCTTGGGGGAGGTACCCCGCAGCATGCGAGTCCCTCCGCTTTATCCTCGAAACTGGACGAATTTCGTCTTCGTGTGGGCAGTGAGGGCTCTGCCTTGCATGGACAAAATGCTGCCCAGCGTCGGGCTAAAAGGTTGGCCACGTCCTCGCCTCACGACCCCATGGATTTAGAGTTGGATCCGCCGCCTTTGAGTGACGCTGCTCTGCGGGGTATTAAAGATGAACTGTCTGCGCATGACATTGCAACCGGTGAACGATTGCAGGCCGGAAACCACGTCTGCGGAGGTGCGGGCCGCGGAGAAAGGCGAGACGAAGGATGCGCGCGTGGACAGCGCGCTGGACGACGAGCCAGGGACGGCCGAGGAGCGGACGGCGGTGGACGCCTAGAAGGCCGTTCGACGAGGGGCCGTGGACGAGCCGGAGCGCAGGCAAGTGCCGGGGGGATCCCGACGCGCGGGAGAACCGAGCGAGCGAGCCAAGCGAGCGGACGGCGCGGTACCGAAGGGGTCAAAGCGGTCGCGGGATAGGCGCGCGCGATGGAAGCGATTCCAGGCGCGCGTCGTACTTACACGACGGGAACCTGACCGGCGGTGATCCTGACGATCACCCGGCGACACGCCTGGGACTAACCGTCGGGACGGGGGAACGCGCGAGCGGCGCGGGGCTCGGAACGCGAAGCGATCGCGTGTCCGACGAGAAGCCCGAATCACACTCGTGTGAAATTTTTGTTTATCGCCATCCCTTTTATTTCAGCCTGACGCATGGCGGACCTTCGAGCAAGATAGAGACTCGGGATGACGCGGGACGCGGCTGCATGTCATTTCGTCGACGGGGGCGTCGAGTCGTGCGCGTACAGCGGAGACGGCGTTCGCGGATCGGTCGACGAGTTTTATTTTATTCCTTACATTTTTTATATTCTTTTACGCTCACGCGGACGCGGGAGATGTCACGCGACAGCGACGAGCGACGTGTCGCAATCACGCGACGAAACTACATCCGTCGATCATACGCGATGTCCGGGAGACGCGGATGCGCGACTACGGGATCGCGGGATCGACCGTATCACGTCAGGCGTGATTATCCATTACCTTTACTGTTATCTAGAGCTATGCTCACGCAACGACGACGGCGCGGGTTTGCGGTTTACTACTGTGACGAATTTTACTTTTCTGTTTGTGATTGTTTTATTTTGCGCAACCCGTGAGGAGTTACATTTTATTTTCCGTTATTACGCAGAGAATATTTTATTTTTGTATCGCAATACACCTACCGGTGATTATTTTGATTTATGGTTACGCGATTGCAGCGATGCGAGTTTTATTTTGTCTACGTACAATATTCGATTATTATCATTTTGAGTTCTATTTACGTGATTGCGGCGATACAAGTTTTCTTTTATATCTATGTACAGTATTTAATTATTATAATTATTATTATCATTATAAAGCTTGTAAATATGTATACTTGTTTGTTCAGCGTAATATATGCGGGATGAATGTGAGAGAGTGTGCGAGAGAGCGCGAGAGCGAAGGCGAGAGCGCACGTGTATCGCGCGGCTGTCACCGCATTGGCGGATGAACCGATGGAGGGGCGCGCGCAGCGACCGAGGCGATAAAGACGGCGGACGAACGCGAGACGAGGCCTTTCGTTCGCGAGACACCGCAGAGTCGACGTATAGATCGAAAGCAAGTATTGTAACAGGAATTTCCAACCGAAAGATTGTAACGCGAGACGACGCGACGGGATCGCGATACGCGGATGTGTGCAAGTGACGAGCGGATGAATGAGCGATCGTGTAAGAGCGAGACCGCGCGATAAGATTGTGACGCGAGATCGCGAGACGCGCGCGAGACAACGCGCAGCATTGTGATAATCATTTTGTGAAACGCATGAAGTGCAATAAATATATATATATATATATTTTATATATATATTTTTGACGAAAATAAACGTGTCGGTTACTTACCCGTGTCCGATTCCTGAGTGCGAATCCTTGCGAGACGGTGTGCCGTTCGAGACGACTGCCGTGGATAGATCGAGCGGCGGCGACGACGACGGTGAGCCGGAGACATCCCAGGGAACCTGCGACAGAGAGGAGAGGACGAGACGGGCGACACGAGAATCCTTGGCACTTGGCTGGTCAAAGTGTCTGGCGACCGAGAGAGGTGCATGCGCAAACGCAAAGGGCGGAAACGGTGAGTACCTAGGGTTAAGCTTAGGGTTATCGAACCACCGGTCCGGTCACAACATAACCTTTGCCTCCATTAATGCTGTTAGCAAAGAATCTGCGAACAGAAAAAAGGATTTGGAAGAGGTGATCGGAGCGTATCGGAAGACGACTTGATGATGGCATACATCCATGTCAAGACCGAGCGGGACACGACTGCAAAGATTTGGAGAATGATGAGGTCCACATCAAGGGGGGACCCTGAATCGAACTTGGGCATCGAGATTGCGGGGGCGGTGCAGGAATCAACAAGCGCAGCAATTCGCGGAACTCTCAACAAGTGGCATGCGCGTGAGGCAGACAAGGCCAAGGCCTTGGTGGCTGAAATGGCTGCGTCAATGGGTGGCCATCTTGAGGGCTGTGTTCAGCGTGCCGTCAAGACCCTTGCAAGTTTTAGGCAGGCGCCTGTTAATACTCGGGATGCCGGTCGGTCGTAGGCCGTATGCTGTTCGGGCTCCTGGTGTTGCTGCTGTGCCGCAGCCTCCGAGTGGTCGTCGTCATGAGGGGAGAAACCAGACTCGATTGGAGACGATTGAAGTGGTTCCCGGGAAGAATTTGGATGTGAATATTCCGGACTCAGAGGCGACCTGCAAGGCGGTCCTGAGCTCTATTAAGCCAAATGAAGCTGGCATCAAGATCGATCGGGTGATCAAGGGTTGTAATAAAACTGTTCGCATTGTGGCCGACAAGATTGGTAGACTTAAACCAATGCTGAACAACCTGGGCATGGAGGTGAAAAACGTGGATAAACTCAATCCAAGGCTTCGGATCAGGGATATCCCTTCAGGCACCGATAAGTCGTCATTTGTCAAAGATCTCATTAAGCAGAATCTAGAAGAAATTAGTGAGGACAATGTTAGGTTGGTATATTGGTCACCTGCCAAGGGCAGGATGAGCCCAGTTGCTGTGATTGAGATCTCCCCGGACACAAGAGTTAGGCTGCTCAACCAGAGTCGTGTCTACCTGGGATGGTCCTCCTGCAGAGTCGCCGACCATCTGCGCATTTTGCAGTGTTTTAAGTGTCTCGGGTTTGGTCATACGGCGAACAACTGCCAAGCTAGGGTCGATATCTGTGGTCATTGCGGTGAGGGTCACGAATCTCGTGCATGTCCTAGGACCGGTACGCGTAAGTGCCATAATTGTGTGAGTGCCAAGATGTCTGTGACGGACCATTCGGCTATGGATGCTTCTGCCTGTCCGATTTTGCAGCAAAGACTGGGCGATAGAGTTAAAATGATACGATATTAACAGCTGTTCTCTCTCGTTTTTCACTAATATTGTGACAAGTCGTTAGTTGCTCCCTGCACGGGGGAGGAGGTTTGTCACCTGCTGGAGCCAATGAGCCCTCCCCCGGGCACATGAATCCGGCCGCAGTTACGATCCATGCGATAGCAAAGTAACGACCTATCGTATACGCGACGTCTGGGGCTAGCACCCCCTATCGTTGCGTCCCCTTTCGGGGAAATTTTCATTGGTGCTACGACTAATTATAATGAGAGAGATAATCGGGGAGGTACCTCGGAGCCTCCCCCCAATGAAATCGATGATTTTGCTGGCCCTTCTATACAAAATGTAAATAATAATGTAGATATATTAAATGTTGGCCGCCTCGACGACTTTGTTTATCCTATATGTCTTCGTTCCTTTACATCTAAGATTGGATTGGGCCTTCATAAGAAGAAGAGACATCCGGTGGAGTACAACGAGGACATCGTCGTTGCGCGTGTTAAGCCACAATGGACCGATGAGGAGATCAGGCTTCTTGCGATGGAGGAAGCTGGAGCCCCACCGCAGACAAGATCCATAATAATTATCTACTGGAGAAACATGGTGAAAATAAATCACTAGAATCTATTAAAGGTATTAGGAAAAAGCAGAGCTACAGGAAACTAGTCGCCGAATACCAAAATCAGCTTCTTCTCCAAAGGATCGACGAATCTGTTAGTCCGCCGAGAGTGCATTCGAGTGCTGCGGCGGGTGGTGAGATGCCTGTCTGGGTCTGAGGCTGCAAGAAACTGGTTACTTGCCAAATGTGACAGCATCATACCTGAAATTAACGGTGGCATTTGGGTTCGTGCAGCTATACGCCGTCTCGAGGAAGGTTAATCGCCTGATGGGGCCTTGGATGATTGGTGGAACAATGTCTTCTCGGATCTGGAAGTAATCGGCCGTAGGAGGATTGCTCGTGGCCCTCGTGCTGTCCCGGTTTTGTCGAAGAGGAAGGCGAGACGGGTCGAATATCGGCGCATGCAGCAGCTATGGAGGACTAATATGACGAAGGCCGCTCATAAGGTCCTTGACGGTGATGCCGGAAGCTTGCCGCATCCCACCCTGGCAGCTTCAATTTTGGAAGCCTGTGCTGAAGGCGGATTCCGTTGACCTCGCGCGGCCCTTGGCGGTGAAGGATCCGAATGTGGCTGTGAGAGATCTTTGGTCTCCTATCACGAAGGGCGAAGTGATTAATATTAGACTCCCTCGGACGTCCGCCCCCGGTTTGGACGAATTGACTGTGAATCGGTGGTTTACGGAGGTGCCCGCGATTCTCTGAGCTGTGATCAGTAGGAATAATAGGCCGGTTCTAACTCAGGTCCTCCGAGGGGGGTGCGGGGGTGCGGGGGTATTTCGGTGGCGCGGGGGTATGACGTCACGCGGGGTGGGGGGATCTTGGTGGCGCGGGGTCTGACGTCACGCGGGGTGGGGGGAGATCTTGGTGGCGCGGGGTCTGACGTCCCGGGGGGGGAGGGATCTTGGGGACGCATGTCGTAAAATCTTCGAGGGGTCCTAAACACGTTCGACAGGTGTTTATCTTTGTGGTCGATTTATTTCCTGAGAACTCTAGAATCCATAAAACTGTTTTTTTCTCATTTTTATGGGCATTTTATCATTAGGAAATCATTCGGTAGCTTTGCACCCTCGCGGAAAATCTCCCATAAAACGAGAGTGAAACATCTTCATCAATATTTTTTAAGGAAGAATTGCAACGGCGCCAACGTTCGGCTGCTCGAATTTGTAACCGAACACTCTAGAGACCATTAAAAACAATGTTTTCACATTTTTATGGAGATTTTATCATTAGGATATTGTGGAAAAGAATGGAGACCGACGCTGCGACGAACATGTCGGAACGTTTTTATAGGTGCAAAAGCGCTGACTTTCGGCAGCTGTTGTACCCTCGCGGAAAATCTCCCATAAAACGAGAGCGAAACATCTTCCTTAATTATTAAGGAAAGAATGCAACGCATCAGCGCCAACGTTTGGCTGCTCAAATTTGTGAATCTGTCTCCGCGTTAAAACGTATTCAGCAGTCATCGTTTGAAAGCGCATAGATGCAGCGGCGAAGAAAAGTATAACAGTTATTTTCTTGTGTCAGAAGTGTCAGTGGCATAGTAGTGAGTAAAAAAGAAATGGGAAATAATTTCGAAGCAATATTAGATGAGTCGTCTGACGAAGATCACGCGTTGTCGGATGACAGTAATTATATTAGTGATCGCAGTGAGGTTACCGATATTGACGACAAGATAGTGGACAATTTACAAATCCTTGCGCTCAACGGACGTACTAAAGTTTGTACCATATACTTTTATTATTCGACGGGTGGTGCTCTAGCTCTATGTACTTCGTGTATGATCTCTATGCAAGACGTCGGACTCATGTATGCTGTTCGGAAGCATGTGATTGAATTACACGATGTAGTGGACGGTCGATTCTGTGCAAATTGTAGGAATCCGGTGTATATAATATTTCCGTGTAATATGTGTCCAATTTGTACACATTTGTGAAAAAAACATTAAAAACATGGAAAACATCGAGCAGAACGAACGCGACCTGTTGGAGCGGTCGCGCCAAGTTGCCACCTTGGGTGAATATTTTGAATGGGCGCTGCACTGCGAGGAATTTATCAAGTTGCTTGAAGAACGCAGCCGTAACAAGCGTCCGCGACTCTCGATTGGAAATAGACAATCTTTAGTGGCTAGAATCGCGCGACTCGAGGGTGCAAAAATTCGATTGCAGAAACAGTTTATATCCAGTGGTGGTGAATACAGTGGCAATAATAACGCGGAAAGACTCGTTTGGCGAGAAATCGATACGGCGTTCGAAAATCGTATATTGACCGGGGCGGTGATTAACGCACACTATATTGAACCGCGACAATTTTTGGAAGACGCTAGTAGTGTAGTACTCGAGCAAGTGCAAGACGTTATAAAAATACACAACTGTGTAAAAATAAATACTGTGTTCAACGGTGAGTTTGTGACAGGTGATAAGCATGCCAACAAAAGTATTAACACGAGAAATTATGAACTCTTTCGCAAGTCCGATTTACGCGAGTGGTATGAGCGGCACGTCATCGAAACCACATTGACGTCTCTCGAAGAATTCCAGGAACGTGATAGTGGATGGGCATTGTCACGAATCCTCGATCTTACGGTCAACATCAACAAGTACAATCCTATGCGCGCTGGATGCCATATTAAATTACCGCGAGAAATTATGATGAAGAGAGCGGTGATTAATGTGCGATCAACGGACAATGCATGTTTTGCATGGTCAGTGGTGGCCGCTCTGTACCCAGCTGAAAAAAACGTGGAACGAGAATCTTCATATTTGCACTATACGACAGTGCTAAATTTACAAAGCATTGAGTTTCCGATGACGTTGAATCAAATTAAAAAGTTTGAACATATAAATGATGTCTCAATCAACGTCTACGGCATCGAGAGGAAGAAGGAAGTATCAATTCTTCCGATACAACTCACCGATCGGAAAAGAGAAAAACATGTGAATTTGCTATACGTGGAGGAGAATGATAACGTTGGGCATTTTGCATGCATAAAAAATCTGTCTCGCCTCATAAGCTCGCAACTGAGCAAACATGATCACAAGAAATATATCTGCGATCGGTGCGTATATTTATTGCAATAAAATTATATATTAAAAAATAATTGTAAATAAAAATTGTAATTTTTTCTTTTACAGATGCTTGCACTATTTCAGATCGGAGGACAAGTTGCAGGCTCACATTGTGGACTGTCGAGACATGAACGACTGCGCAATCAGATTACCATGTGATAAGGATAAGTGGCTCAGCTTCGACAACTACGCCAGGAAAGAGCGGCTTCCATTTGTGGTGTACGCCGACTTGGAGTGTGTGCTGAGGAAGGTACCGGAACACACGTCATACTACCAACATCACGAGGTATTTAGTGTCGGATACTACGTGCAATGCTCGTACGATGAAACATTATCCGCGTACCAATCGTATCGCGGCGCCGATTGTATCACATGGTTCGCCAACAAACTGGAGGAATTAGCGCATCATGTAAAGGGTATTCTGTCCGCCAATGTCCCCATGACAAAATTAACGCGAGACGAGTTGGAAACATTTAACAGCGCCACACAATGTCATATATGCGAGAAACCGTTTGCGCCGGACGATACACGCGTTCGCGATCATTGTCATCTGACCGGGCGGTACAGAGGTCCCGCACATTCAAACTGCAATTTAAATTACAAAGACTCTTATGTCATTCCAATAGTTTTCCACAATCTATCCGGTTACGACGCACATTTTATCATCAAAGAAATAGCTACCGCGTACGAAGGACGCGTAGACGTGCTTCCAATAACTAAAGAAAAGTATATTTCATTCACAAAGACTGTCAACAGTACCGACGATGGTGACAAAAATCGGAAAGCATGTATAAAATTAAGATTCATCGATTCGTACAAATTTCTCAGTGCTAGTCTCGACAAATTGGCATCCTTTCTCGATAAGAATAAGTTAAAAATTTTACATTTCAATTTTTCCGCATTATCTACTAGCAATTTTAAATTATTGATGCGAAAAGGTGTCTTTCCGTACGAGTATGTTGACTGCGTGGACAAGCTGCAGGATACGCGTCTACCACCGCGTGAATCGTTTTACAGTTCTTTGACCGACGACACAGTATCCGAGAGCGAATACGCGCACGCCGAAAACGTGTGGCGGCAGTTTTCCATTCAAACCTTAGGTGAATACAGCGATCTGTACTTAAGAACTGATGTCTTGTTGTTGGCAGATATATTTGAAAACTTTCGCGATAGCTGCATCGCGAGTTATGGACTCGACCCTGCGTACTATTATACTCTACCTGGTTATACGTGGGACGCAATGCTAAAACATACACACATAAATTTCGAACTGCTCACAGACATTGACATGGTTATGTTTATTGAACGAGGTATACGCGGCGGTTTGAGTCAATGTTCAGGCAGATACGCACAAGCCAACAACAAGTACATGCAGCAGTCGTATGACTCATCGAAATCATCGTCATATCTCATGTATTACGATGTAAATAATTTATACGGATGGGCAATGTGTCAACCATTGCCTTACGCTGATTTTCGATGGGTCGACGACGCATCTAATTTTGATGTTAACGCGATCGCTCCGGATTCACCTACAGGTTATATTCTCGAAGTCGATCTCGAGTATCCGCAAAGTAAACACAACGCACATGCTGACCTACCGTTTTGCCCGACACGCGACAAGCCGCCCGGTAAGCGGCAAGATAAACTTCTCGCGACTCTGTATGATAAGAAGCGTTACGTCATACACTACCGTAACCTGCAGCAATGTACGCGTCATGGTCTTCGTATCGTAAAAATACATCGTATACTACAATTTGCTCAATCCGCATGGCTTGGTGATTACATTGAACTTAATACAAAATTCAGAACACAAGCGAAAAATGATTTTGAGAAAAATTTGTACAAATTGATGAACAACGCGGTATTCGGCAAAACTATGGAAAACGTTCGAAATCATGTAGATGTAAAATTATTAACCAAGTGGGACGGACGATACGGTGCGGAGGCAATGATCGCGAAACCAAATTTCCATAGCAGGAGCGTCTTTGCGGAAAACCTAATTGCAGTTGAATTACGTAAATTAGAAGTAAAATTTAACAAACCAATCTATGTTGGTATGTGCATACTCGATATATCAAAAGTGTGTCTGTATGAATTTCACTACGAGTACATGTCACCGCTGTATCGTGATAAATGTCGGGTAATGTACACTGACACCGACAGTTTAATATATCACATCGAGTGCGACGATGTGTACGAGAACATGAAACGCGATATCGCTAGATTCGATACGAGCGATTATCCAATTGACAACGTCTACGATATACCACATGCAAACAAAAAGATGCCGGGCTTAATGAAGGATGAGAATAACGGCGCGATAATGACCGAATTCGTCGGACTTAGAGCAAAAATGTACGCGTTGCGAGTGGATGACAAAAAAGACACTAAAAAAGTAAAAGGTGTCAAAAGTAACGTCGTAGCGCGCAATATAACATTCAAAGATTATACGCGGTGCCTGAATGACGAGATAGAAATCTCACGACAGCAGTCTAGTATAAGATCAAAATTGCATGAAGTGTATACCATCCGTGAGACAAAAATTGCTCTGAGTCCGTACGATGACAAGCGGTATGTCATACCCGATTCGACCGACACATTACCATGGGGACATTATAAAATACCATTGTAAATTATATTTGTAATGTAATATCGTGTGTGTGTGTGTGTGTGTGTGTGTGTGTGCGTGCGTGCGTGCATGCGTGTGGGTGTGTGTGTGTGTGTGTGTGTGTGATATAATGTTATGTAACATATGTGTATGTATTTTTATATTGTAACGACTAATGGAAAGGATGTATTAATAAAGATTTTGTCTATTTTTTAAATACTTCATATATTTTATATTTTTTATATGTTGTACACATTGTATATTTTTCCATAAAATTAGAAAATTAATGATTACAATCTGTGTGATGAATTAAATCACATTGTCCTTATGTATCCAAGAATTGTGCGAACTATCAAATCCCAGCCATTTCACGTAAACCTCGTCACCCCTCCTGCGCAGTACTTTCTCCACGAGATACACATCTGGATAATTCGCGCGATGCAACTCGTGCTCGTAAAACGCTCCAGCGATAGATGTCTTTCGATAGTCCTCGAGTATATATGTTACGGGATTAGTATGCTGCACTTTAACAATCTTAAACACCTCGGTTGTCCAATTTGGTGTGTAACCCTTTTCGAAAAGTTGCTTGTACTTGCTAACGCGTACCGGGTCACCTACTTTGAACTTTGCCGGACCTGCGATATTTACGCGGTTATACACGGTAGCCAAGAGTCTTTCAGCGATCACAGGGGTAACGTCGACGGGTCGCATGCCGATCGTTCGATGCTTGCGCGCGTTGTAATCTGATACGAGGTGCGGTAGCATGTCGATCCACTTGTAAGTGCCATTCAACGTAAACATCTTCCACATATCGTTCTTTAGCGTGCGATTGAATCGCTCGACGACCGATGCCTTCAATACCGAATATGTAGAATAGTGATTAATGTCATGTTTCCGTATAAGCCGTTGCACGTGGGCATTATAAAATTCCTTCCCCATATCAGTTTGTATGTTTTTCGGGCATCTCTTGCTATCTCGAATTATCTCGGCGAGTGCGTCAGCTGTCTCACTTCCTCCTTTACCCTTGAGTGGTATGGCCCACGCATACTTGCTCAACACATCGATGACGGTGAGTATATAGTGGAAACCTTTGTTGAAACGGGAGTACGGACGCATCTCGACAATGTCGGCTTGCCACAGATCATCGTATCCCCGCACTATGACATGTCTTCGGGGAAAATTTTTTCTCGCCGGCGCATGCAGTTCGTTCACCAACTGTCGTCTCTCCAAACTGTGTTGCTTCTTCGCTTCGTTAGTTTTTCTCGATGGCCGTTTGTTTTTGTTGCTCGCTTTATCACTCATTTCTGTTTATCGTCCTTTAATAGCCGTTCTTAACCCGTTCTTAACCCGTTCTTGACCCGTTCTTGATCCGTTCGTTGTCGTTCTTGATCCGTTCGTTGTCGTTCTTAACACGTTCTTTATGTTCCGCTTGCGTTTTTGACCCGTTCTTCACCCGTTCTTTATGTTCCGTTTGCGTTTTTGACCCGTTCTTCACCCGTTCTTTATGTTCCGCTCGCGTTTTTGATCCGTTCTTCACCCGTTCTTTATGTTCCGCTTGCGTTTTTGACCCGTTCTTCACCCGTTCTTCATGTTCCGCTTGCGTTTTTGACCCGTTCTTCACCCGTTCTTTATGTTCCGCTTGCGTTTTTGACCCGTTCTTCACCCGTTCTTTATGTTCCGCTTGCGTTTTTGACCCGTTCTTCACCCGTTCTTTATCCGTTCGTTGTCGTTCTTGATCCGTTAGATAGCCGTTTTTGCGTTGTTCACCGCCGTTCTTAACACGTTCGTTGTCGTTCTTGATCCGTTAGATAGCCGTTCTTGCGTTGTTCACTGCCGTCCTCCACCCATTCGAAAATCGTTCTTGACCCGTTCGCAGCCTTTTTCGCAGTCGTCTTTGACCCGTTCGTAGCCGCTTTTGGTCCGTTCGTAGCCTCGTTCACAAACGTCCCTTGACCGTTCATAGCCTTTCCTGAGTTGTTTGTAGCCTTGCATGTAGCCTTTAAGGACTTGTTCGTAGCCTCGTTCGCAGCCCTGCTTGAGGTGTTGGTAGCCTCGTTCACTGCTGTTGCTAGGCCGTTCCCAGCTGTTGCTAGGTCGTTCACTGCCACTGCCACTGCCACTGCCACTGCCACTGCCACTCATTGTAGTTAGATAACAGTTCGATAATCCTTCGTAGCTGTTCGATAATTATTCGTAGCTGTTCGATAACCCTTCGCAGATGTTCAATAATCGTTCGATAACCGCTTCTAACCCGTTCACTGCTGCTCATTCAAATTGATAGCTGTTTCTGAGTTAGCGTTAGCCGCGCGTTGAAGTTTGTCTAACACAATCTGTATCGCTCGCACGTCCTTCTCGAACGAAGTTAGCTTCTCGTCTGATTCTTTCTGTCGATTCATCAATCTTTTAACGCAGGATTCCACATACAGTTTATTGACTGCATCGGTGTCAGCCTCAGGTTGCGCTACACGGCGAATTTTGCGCGACCTTGCGTCATAGTCCGTAACGACCCGACATAGAGCGTTTTCATGCACATAACTTTTCACCAATCTATCCCAAGAACCGCTTGTGCCGATTGCATCATTTCTTGGTTCGAATAATCCAAATTTGTTGATAGGCATTTTTCAATGATTTGTGATGTGTCACACGACGCCGATCGACTGATTAGTTTGTTGGGATCAGTTTAATTTATAATAATGCCCGCTTCCCGAAGTTCCTCGATGATGGACAGGATCTCGTTGTCGTGAGCGTTGTGGCCAGCTTGGCGCGAAGCGTCGAGCAATTGTAGGCGATCCACTAGCTCGTTCGGGTCGTCCCAGTGCACGTAATCAATCTTATCGTTGGGTAGCGTCATAGCGCGAGGCATAGACACTCCTCTTCCAGATTTTGGCTTTTTCGGTTCGATCGACATCAACGGTGCAATTATTTGTTTGTACTTGTATCCTCTGTTACTCCGCAAATGGCCCTGCACATCATAGTTGCGTTTATGCGCGTTTGTCGCCAATAATATGCTCTTGTATTTATGCATATCATCATCCGTGTAAATGTCGTCATCGGGAATTCTCTTGAAGATCAATTCGTATAATCCCGGTGTACCAATGTACTTCACTTTGTCTATAATTATAGAGTCATACATGTCGACGTCGAATCTTTTGTTACCGAGCCGCATTTCATTCTTGTCGAAATAGACACCGTACACGTGATCGAGCTCTTTTTTTTCGTCACCACCCAGAAGTGTGCCCATGTACTGTTGTCCTAGTGGCCCAAAATGCTCTCGCAACGCTTCTTGACCTTCATGCGTGTGTAACAGGTTTCGAACGGATGTTTCGAGCGAGTTGCCCGTGGTTTCGAAAACATTGTCGTTTTCGAGTGATTCGGGTACCGTAGGTTGTACAATTTTCGTTGTCGCAGACTGTGTAGAGGTGGATGGTGTAGAGGTTATCAGCGGTTCATGCAATGAAACGTTCGATGTATGTGGCGTCAAAATATTTCGCATTCGCGGAATATTCCGATTCGCGTTCAACCGTTTCCTCTTTTTCGGCGTCACATCCTCACCCTCCTCCTCCTCCTCCTCCTTGTACCGCTTAAGAGTGGGTAACGTCTTGATCTTCACGTCAGTGTTACTCTCCGGTTCGTTTTTCACCACAATCGAGTTGTCGACAATCTTTTGTAGCGGCTCGATAATAGGTCTAAAATGGGTCGTGACCGCGATATCGTCATCGATCTTACCGGTCTTCAAAGCGCGATGTTTCTTGCGGATCGATTCGCTCGTTTTCGCAATCTCCTTCGCTATCTTTTCACGCTCGCGAATAGTATCGCTCCCAGCCATGTCGGTAGAGTGTCGAACGCTCGCGTTTCACCCTTCTCGACGGAATATCGACAACGACTAATCGTTTTGCGGTATCGCGAACACGTTAAATCCGTTTCTGTATCGCCCGTTCGTAAGCGAGCTATCCTTATCTATCACTAGAAATCCATACTTTTGCTGCCAACAGGTACGACATAATTCACTGAAATCCTCGTATGACATGTCGGTATTCACGTGATCGTTGTACACATGTTTCAAGTTGGTACCGTCCTGTTTAAACAAGATTAACAGGTTCGCGTTGTCGCGTATAAGATGTTTCGGTATTCTCGCGTATGTCTGGCAGAGATAGAAGCAGTCGACGTTCGAGTGGCGTCCCATTGAAAAGTACTCTCTTATCGTATTTTGCTTGTCACACGCCACGTCATCGAAAACGAAAATCGAGTTTGGACATGCTTCGCTCGGTGGAATGACGTCACTGTTATTGGAGAATGTAAAATAGCCGATTTCGTCGATCGACGTCAACAAATTCTCCAGATACCGATATTTTGGCTGTTGCAGTGACTTTGAGTACACGTACACATTTTCAAAGCGGACGCCGTGCGGGCTTTCTATCAAACTAATCAACACGTTAGTTTTACCGCAATTCGAGGGGCCGCAAACGATCGCGCGTATAGTAGTCGGCAGCATCGTACCGTGTCTACGCATCTCCGCTTTGTCCCCCATCGAGCGTAATCTGGCGTCGTAATTCGTCACACGTATCGCGAAAGGTTGTCTCACGAATTTCATTTTCACACTTCCGATTCGGATCGCACACCTGTCTATTTATAGCTGCGCGAAGTCGCGAAGTGCTCAGTAACGAAAAAATGTTTGTCCTGCTATCAAGTCCTTATGATATTCTCGATTTGAGTGCCGAACAGCTACAATTTGTGTCTAAAGCAGTTTTATTGCGAATGTGTGGCAATTACGTCCACTACGTGTGGAAAAAACTTCCGGAACACATAAAGGCGGATTCGGAGGTTCAGACCTATCGTCGCTGTTTCGAACATTACAATCGACCGTGGCAGCAAACGCACATTGACGGTCCAACGCCGATGATAAAAGATTGCAGCGAATGTCAACGCAAATAGGTGGAGGCCTATTAAATCACGCCATAAACGCACTTCCAATCGAATTTCATATTCCCGGCTATCAGTTTTGCGGTCCGGGCACGCGGCTAGAAAAGCGATTAGCCAGAGGCGATCGAGGTATCAATCCATTAGACGCAGCGTGCCGTGAACACGATATAGCGTACTCTCGGAGCAACAATCTCACTGAGAGACACGCAGCGGATAAGGTACTCGCCAAGAAAGCGCAAACTCGCATTGTTGCGAAAGATTCGTCTCTCGGTGAGAGAGCCGCCGCCACAGCTGTCTGGGCAGCGATGAAAGCCAAGACAAAGTTCGGTATGGGTCTGAAGACAAAGACGAAGACAAAGATGAAGAAAAAGACGGTGAAGAAACGAGTACTTCCGGTAGCGAAACGCGGGGGCGTATTGCCGATTCTACCAATAGTGGGTGCGCTTGGATCTCTGATCGGTGGAGCAGCTGGTGTAGCAAAGATGGTGAACGATAGAAAAGCTGCACAACGTCAGTTGCAAGAGATGCTACGTCACAATCACACCATGGAAGGTCATGGATTGTATCTCGCGCCATACAAATACGGACAAGGAGTCTCAACGACAAAAAAGAGAGGGAAAAAAAAAACGTCAAAGCAACGCTAAAAATGCCACAGGGTGTAACTACGAACGTACAATTGCTGCAACTGGCAAAACGTATGCACATTCCATACTTTAGAGGCGTTTTCATGCGTGACTCATTACCGATCGGTGGTATATATCGAAACGAAAGCGGCATCGTAAATTTGGATAACGCTAAAGGATCGGGTACTCACTGGGTAGCGTATGCAAAGAGGGGGGATCGCGCTATATATTTCGACAGTTTCGGCAACCTTCGACCACCCAAGGAACTGATGCGATATTTAAATGTGATGAAAATAGAATATAATCACACTTCTTATCAAACTTACGATCAAAGCATCTGCGGACAATTGTGCTTGCAGTTTCTCCGAACGGTCGATGCATGCGAATTTAAAGACAGACATTGCGCTATTTAACTTAGTATTCGTTAAACAGTTTAGTCAACATGTCTATGACATTCACGCTGACCGGGAGGAGTAGTGTTCTCGCGGCAAACTACTTTCCTACCATAGATTTGAGCGACGGTGAATACGAGCTTGGTCTAGCGGATTTTGAGAGTTATCACACGATATCGAACGTGAATTCCTCAAATAATAAATTTTACTTTGGCAAAGACGACGCGGAAATTACGATTCCCGAGGGATCGTACGAGCTGCAAGCGATACATGAATTTTTGAAACATACAATTTCACGGAAACGTCCGCTACACACAGTTCGTGACGGCGATAAAAAACACACTGATGATGGTGACTTTGAAGATGGAGAATGGCCGATAGTGCTCCGTGCTAATTACAATACGATGAGGAGCGAGATTAAATGCGCCTACAGAATAAATTTTAGCAAGCCTAACAACATTGGATCGCTACTAGGATTCTCGAACCGTATACTGCAGCCGCGAAAATTGTACGAGTCGGACACGCCGATTAACATTATTAACGTGAACATTATCCGCGTAGAATGTAATGTGACCGCGGGTGCATACAGCAACGGCAAACTCGTTCATACGATACATGAATTTTCACCGAGGGTACCACCAGGATATAAGATATCGGAAACACCGGCGCACATCATTTACCTACCGATCATCGTACGGAGCATTACGGATTTAACGTTACGTGTTGTCAACCAGGACGGACGATTACTTGATTTTCGAGGAGAAGAGATCACCATTAGATTGCACGTACGACGGCGACAGTGATAACATACGTATGCAGCGTATGAGATGCTCGTGTTGAATAAAGACGTGAGAGATAACACAATCTTTACGAGGCCAGCGACAACAACGTCAACATTCGCTAATATCCAAGCTGTCGGTTGCACTAAGAAAAAGAAATTGAACGCATCAAACGTTGCGTTTTTACAATCTTTGGGATTTGCGGTGCGAAACATTTGAACGATGACTGATATTCTCAACATCGAAGACGAGCCAATCTTTGACGATCGCATCGTCAAGATTGAGACTCATGCGTACAACCCGTTTGCCAACACAACATTTGGGCACAGTGACGAGATAAGAATACCCATACAACAACAGGATTTGTATACGTTGCCGTATGAGAGTTTCCTATACATCGAGGGAGAACTGAAGATAAACAACCCAGTTGAAGGATCTACTGTGGCGCTGGGAAATAATTGTGCTGCATTCATGTTTGATGAGATTCGATACGAACTTGATGGCGTGGAGATTGATCGCAACAGAAACGTGGGAATAACAAGTGCGCTTAAAAACTATGTAACAATGACATTCGATAGAAGCATGACTATGAGTAACGCCAGCTGGACTGATCCGATTACTGTGAATGGATACTTTAATTTTTGCGTACCGCTCTACATGTTATTGGGATTTTGTGAGGATTATAGACGCGTGGTGATTAACGCTCGTCATGAGTTGATCTTAATACGATCGCGCAACGACAACAATTGTCTGGTTGGAGATTCTGCGCTGCAACCTGAGGTCAACATATTCAAGATACAATGGCGAATGCCACACGTGTTGTTGAGCGAAATTAAGAAGTTGTCTATGCTGCGCGCTCTGGAAAGCGGACGCTACCTCAGCATGGGTTTTCGCTCTTGGGATCTGTACGAGTTTCCGCTATTGCAGCGTACAACCAAGCATTCATGGGCCATTAAGACCGCGACTCAGCTGGAGAAGCCGCGATACGTTATCTTTGCTCTGCAAACAGGCAAGAAGAACGTCATGGCTGAGGATACGAGTAAATTCGACCACTGCAAATTAACCAATGTGAAACTCTATCTGAACTCGGAATATTATCCGTACGACGACATGAATCTAGATTTTGATAGAAATAGATGGTCGATTCTGTACGACGCATACACGCGTTTCTCCAAAGACTATTATGGATACGCGTATCTCGAGCCGAATCTCACCCTCACAAAGTTTCTACTTAACGGCCCATTCGTGATCATCGATTGTTCTCGACAAAACGAATCGGTCAAGAGCGCAACAGTGGATGTGCGATTGGAATTTGAGTGTAAGGAGAATGTGCCTGATAATACCACTGCGTACTGTCTCATCATACACGATCGCATGATCCAGTACAACCCGCTGACTAACGTTGTGCGCAAAATTACCTAAGCGTTTGCGACAGCAATTTAGAGAGTGGGGAAGAGGAGCAGGATATAAATCCAAGTGTTACGAGATGGTTGTCATTCTTCTTACCTGACGCATCGAAGAGAGAGAGAGATCTCGTCATGTCTGTACCAACATTTGTTGATCTGCAAGGTTTCACCGTTTCGAACAAATATATCGTGAAGGAGGTGGCAGTGCTGAGAAGGGGAACTGTTCTCGCGCACTACATTTTTCAAAGTCCTATACCGTGGCGTCTCCTTACAAGATCCGAACAGTGTCAAGCCTTATGGTTGATGGCGAATCATCATGAACTGGAATGGGGGGATGGAACCGTTGCGTACAGCATGGCGAAACAATTGATTACAACAGCTGTGGTTGAAGATTATGATAAAAGACAGTGTATCGTATACGTGAAAGGACATGAAAAGCAAGAATGGTTGGCTGATATACTAGATGACGATGCGAGAGCAAAATTAATTATCAAGACTTTGGATGCTGATTACAACGATATCGAATCTCTAAATAATCTAGATGTTAAAAATATTATACAATGTGGAAAACATGTTAAGCATTGCGCATTACAAAATGTATTCAAAATATATAACTGGTGGTCGCAACGCCAGAAAGAATTGTAATAGTAGAAACAAAGTATTTGAAAATAAAATATTTAAACATTTGTTTCATCTCTTATTCCTCCTCCTTATTCCGCCCCCTCATTTTACAAATTCTTTTTATCCGAGCACCGTCTCTCCCTTCTCCTAAATTTTAGAGCGCTAGAACCACTCACAGAGATACTCTCCCTTCCACTACTAATTTCCCCCACTACTTTTGGAAAAAGAGCATCACGTATACTCTTAATTTTCTATACAATCAGTGTCACGTTAACCGCTCGTACCGATAGTCCACTTTTCACAACCTAGAGAAATGTTCTCGACTGGAAGAAGCAGTATGAATTACGTTCCGATTCAGGATAGTAAAACTTCCACAAATAAATGGAACAAGTAAGTTTCGATAAAGCATTGTATATTTTATACTTTATATTTTATATTTTATATTTTCCTTATAATTTATTAAAATATTTTTTATAGCATTTCATCCGGGCCTCGTCATGCGGTTCGTATACTTGGAAGAAAATACGCCTTAACCCCGACTTCGTATAAATATTTGGAGATTGGAATCAGCGTTGGAATCACATCTTACGTGGAACTGGCTCTCGGCGATAATCGTGGCAATCAAATAATATTGCCTATTGAAACATGGAAATCGCTAATGCAAAAACGAGCGGACATTGAACGACTACAATCGGCTGAAACTCCATTATGGATTCGTGATATGACACTTGAAGTGGTTAAAATGTCTAATTCAAAAATTATAAAAATAACATTGTTTAATAATTCTTTGTATATGTCACCACCGACTTTATTACATTTATTTGACTTTGAAGATTGTATACGTCATATGTATTTCTGGTTATCCGAAAATACGTATAGTGTTAATGAAAAGTTTAAAAATTTTACAACTATTTTACAACGTGATAATATCCGTAATGCGAGCGACGCCGCAAAAGTAATACGCGAAAGTGATGCGTTTGACGGCGAATCACTCATAGATTGCGAATTATTAACTTGCTCTATAAATAATATTCTTCACGATGCTTGTACATAGATATTTGTATAACACACTATTATCTATAATAAACATTTATATTAATATTAAAAATGTTTATTTTATTTTAAAAAATAACTCCTCTAATCTCTCTCCTCCTCTCCTTCGCGCTCTCCCACCCGTAAACAGTCCCAGCTCTCATACATAGCTTCCACTCGTTGCAGTCCTTGCGGGGATGACGTCATACGGGGTCTCGAGGCGAAGCGCGTTTCGTGATGCTGGGAAGCGTCCTCAGGTAGAGAGGGAGGCTAGGGACCGTGAGAGAGGTAACGTTAGGAGAGAAAGAGACAGCACGACACTACGAACCGTGAGAGAGGTAACGTTAGGAGAGAAAGAGATAGCACGCGAGAGATGATACAGCGAAGGAGAGCACAAGGCGTATGTAAGCGAGAGAGATGAAAAAGAAAGATAGCGCGTGAGATGACGAGGTGAAGGAGAGCGCACGCGAAAGATGACGCGGTAAATGAGAGCGCGAGAGAGAATTTTTTAAAATAATTTTCTAATACTTTTTAACTATATACATATATTTTTTTTTATGTTAATATTTTAATAATGATGTGGTGAGGGGAGAGGAAGGACATCTTAATCTAAAGTAAATTAAAAACATGTTTCTATATAATATTTTTAATCATAAAATGTGTGTATGTTTTTACAAAATAAATGTGTGTAAATTTAAAAAATAAAAAAAATAGAAAAAAAGATATAAGAAAAATTAAAAAATAAGAAATATAAGGGGGCAGGATGGCATGGTATGGCACGGTGCGGGGCGATGGTGGGCTGATGGCGAGGCGGCTGCTGCTGCGAGGCACTGGAGGGCTGATCGCGAGGCGGTGGAGCTTCTGCATGATACAGAAAAAAATTTTATTAGAAATTTGAAAAATTTAAATTCATTCTGAAATACTTACCAGTTCCAATCTTCGACTACATCTTCGGGATATAGCTCCAACCCAAAGAGCTCTCGAAGGGCGAAAGTATTATCCCACATCGATGGGTTACTACGCTCCAACTCGCGGGCGTCTTCGGTGTCACCCCACATGTAATCGAACCAATATCGATCGTTATAGCGCACCATCCGCGTCCATTCCCCATTGGTCATCCCTTCCTCCACTATTAGCGGAAAATTTAAATCATAATTCAAATTTTGCTCGTTGATCAACTGAAAAAAAAATAAAAATATATAACCATTAGGCCTCTGCGCACAATAGAGAAAATATTATAAATAATTTGCACTACTTACATCAACGGGAAGCCTGGAACAAGGAGCCATCTTTCACCGATATGTATATTCACTGTACACGATGACTGCTGAATACGTTCTAACGCGGAGACAGATTCACAAATTTGAGCAGCCAAACGTTGGCGCTGATGCGTTGCATTCTTTCCTTAATAATTAAGGAAGATGTTTCGCTCTCGTTTTATGGGAGATTTTCCACGAGGGTACAACAGCTGCCGAAAGTCAGCGCTTTTGCACCTATAAAAACGTTCCGACATGTTCGTCGCAGCGTCGGTCTCCATTCTTTTCCACAATATCCTAATGATAAAATCTCCATAAAAATGTGAAAACATTGTTTTTAATGGTCTCTAGAGTGTTCGGTTACAAATTCGAGCAGCCGAACGTTGGCGCCGTTGCAATTCTTCCTTAAAAAATATTGATGAAGATGTTTCACTCTCGTTTTATGGGAGATTTTCCGCGAGGGTGCAAAGCTGCCGAATGATTTCCTAATGATAAAATGCGAAAAATTAGAAAAATTGAGAAAAAAAACAGTTTTATGGACTCGTAGAGTTCTCAGGCAATAAATCGATCACAAAGATAAACACCTGTCGAACGTGTTTAGGACCCCTCGAAGATTTTACGACATGCGTCCCCGAGATCCCCCCCTCCCGTGACGTCAGACCCCGCGCCACCAAGATCCTTCCATCCCGCGTGACGTCATACCCCCGCGCCTCCGAAATACCCCCGCGCCCCCGCACCCCCCTCGGAGGACCTGAGTTAGAACCGGCCTAGTATTCCTACTGTGATCCTTAATATCTTCATGGCTATTGGTTGGGTTCCGTCGCGGTTTTGTCACTCCAGGACAGTTTTGATTCCCAAGTCTTCTGACCTGATGGATCCGGCATATTATCGGCCGATCTCAGTCTCTTCGGTTATCTTGCGACATTTCCACAAGATACTTGCGCGGCGGGTGGCTGCATGTAATCTGTTAGACGTGAGGCAGCGTGCCTTTATAGCGGCGGACGGTTGTGCGGAGAACGTTGCAGTGCTCTCTGCGGTATTGTTTGACGCGCGTACGAATCATAAACAGCTGCATGTCATCACTTTGTATGTTCGCAAGGCCTTTAACACTGTCAGCCATGACGCGATTCGTTATGTCCTGTGTAAGCATGATATGCTTCAGGTCATGGTGGAATATCTCTCTCCCCTTTACCGAACGGCTGCAGTTGGGTTGGAGATTGATGGTGAATTCTCGGGTAAATCCTTCCTGGTAGAGGTGTCAGACAGGGCGACCCTCTCTATCTACTGATATTTAACCTGGTCATGAATGAGATACTCGCGGAGGTTCCTGGCCAGGTTGGGTATTGCATAATGGGTCATAATGTTAATGCTCTTGCATTTGCCGACGACCTAGTCCTGATCGGGGCCACGAGGGATGGCGCTCAGCGGTCTCTGGTAAGAGTGATTGCGGCTTTACATAGGTTTGGCTTAGAGTCGGCGCCTACCAAGTGTGCCGCGTTTTCGCTTGTTCCCTCCGGGAAAACAAAGATCAAAACTGTTACAAACCCGCAGTTTGTGGCTGGCGATCGTCCGATACCTCAGTTGGGTGTTTTCCATACCGTGCGCTACTTGGGAGTTCAGTTTGGTGAGACTAAGCCCGTGATCCAGGGAGTGGAATTGTTGTCGCTGCTGGAGAGGATCACTCGAGCTCCGCTGAAGCCGCAGCAGAGATTAAAAATTCTTAAGACCTATCTGATTCCTAGGTATACCCATAACCTTGTGTTGGGACGTGTTTCCTATGGTTTGCTGCGGAAGTTGGACAGGCACACGCGGGCGGCGGTTCGCCGCTGTTCTTCCGGACGATGTCCCCGTGGCGTTCTTCCACTCTCCAATTAAACAGGGCGGACTCGGCATTCCGTCATTTGAGACGGCCATTCCACGATTGACGTTGGCGCGATTGGATCGGCTCAAGGAATCGCAATATGAGATGGCCCGTGTGTTTGGCTCCAGTGCGTGGGCTGACAGAAGGATACGCTGGTGTAGGTTCTCTAGGAGGCGAGATGAGGATTGGCCCTCCAAACTTCATGCTATGGTCGACGGGTTCGAGCTGCGTGAAGCCAAGAATGTCTCAGTGTCTACGCGCTGGTTGCACGACTCCATGGTCCACATCCTATCATCGGATTGGCTTCAGTATATCAAGGTTTGGATTAATGCGCTCCCTACAAGGATCCGTACCACGCGAGGGTCTAGACAACTGAGGGAAGATGTCAGCTGTCGGGGTGGCTGTAGAGTGCAGGAAACTGCGGCCCAAGTTGTCCAGCAATGTTTTAGGACGCACGGGGGAAGAATCATGCGCCACGATGCGGTCGCCTCTACCTTGGCTGGTGAGTTCCAGCGCGGTAGTTACAGCGTGCACCGGGAGCATGTATTCCGTACGTGCGAAGGAGTCCGTAAACCCGACATCGTGGCTGCCAAAGGCGTACATGGACATGTCTTGGATGTGCAAATCATATCCGGAGCTCGACCACTATCCGATGGGCATAATAGAAAGCGTAATTACTACGCCAACAATGTGGATTTGTTTTCGCGGGTTGGCGCTCTGTTACAGGTACCGGTGCGTAACTTGGAGATGTCCGCTGTGACGTTATCCTGGCGTGGAATGTGGGCTCGAGAGTCGGCTGCGATCCTGACCTCGCTGGGCATATCTAAAGCGGTGATGAGAGGAATTACAACGCGAGTCCTCAAAGGATCTTTCATGAACTTCACGCGGTTCAATCAGACGACTGCGACTTGTCGGGGGCGAGCCAACGTGAGAATGTCCGGATGGGGCCCGCCATAATCAAATTTTTCAAATATATTGTATCCATGCAATAGATTACATTTTACAATTCCTTTTGTATTAAATGTCAATCAAATTATACATATGCAACATGGAAAACAAATGTTTAAATAGAGCATTGGGACGCAATGCGCAATTCAGTCCTCTTGCTAGGACCTTCAGCCTCTCACGTTCAAGTCGTATATCTACTTCCTCGTGGTACTCCCGGTAACCGGTTGCCTACTTTGGAAACGTCAGATTCGACAGCGCGACGGCTGAATGTTGTTACGACGAACTAAGTCCTTGGTGCTGCCAACCCCTCCGACCGATACTTAGCAGGCCCAAACTTAAAAAACAAGCCTGGGATAAACTTTAGTAACCCCGGGCCCTCAGGCCTAAGGAGTCCTGCTTCTCAGGCTGGTCAGGATTCTGCGACTTCTGATGATTTGTTCGCTTACGTCTACGAATTTCCGGGCTGTGGCTGTAACTTCAGCACCAAGACGGGCAAAGGGGTTCATCATAGACGAGCCCATCCCGACTGGTTCGATGCTCAACAACCCACGACTGGAACCAAGGCCAGGTGAACAGATGAGAAAACCATTCTGTTTGCGAAAAGGGAAGCCGAGCTAGCGCAGTGTTTAATCATTTAAGATTGTCATCCAGTTGCAATCCATCTGCATTTAATCGTTTTCGCGTTGCGTATTATTCGTCGATTTAAACGCTATATAGCGAACACCATTTATCGGCTTAGATCGTCGCCGCGCTTATTTACGGTTTTTGCGCGCTCTCGTGCGCCTTTCCCCGCGCCTCGCCGTACCACGCGACAGCCGAAATCAGCTGTTCGATTTCTAAGCGTTAGCGTCCTTGACACATATTCACAGATATACACAGTCTTGGATCGTCTTTTCGGATATACACTTCGATTTTCATTCGCTCCCTCGCTATTGTATTAAGTTCACAATTTAAATTCGAGTGATTTTCTCTCGTTAGAATAAAAGTTCAGTTCTGAATAATTTTGTGCATACGATCATTCTCAGTGTTCTCATTGTGAAAGTGCAATACCTCTAAACATTACTTTTGGTCCTTCGAGCCGGATTAACGGAATTATCTTCCGAATTATCGTACATTTCGCGACGAACGGCAATATTCTCGCGTGCGTCTCGCATTCGCTAGACGCTCTCTCTCTTTCTCTGTAATTGCCCGCGCTCGCTCTCTATCTCTCTCGCATACACTCTCGCGTTCTCTCTTTCAGTGTGTATTCAAAGTGAAGTAGACATTCGCAATTGCATTCGCAAATTCTCGTGCTGTGTCCGAGTGACAGTTAAACTTTTGAATTTAACGATCAGTGCTTGTAACCTTCACATCCAAGATGTCAACCTTCGGATCGATCGTTGAAAAACAACATCATCTTTTCGGGCTCATTGCTCGCGCCTACAACAATGCCAAGAAGCTTGGAGGAGAAAAGCTCACCAAGGTCGCCCTTGAAACTCGCCTGCATACCCTTGAAGCCAACTGGGATAAATTTCAAGGCAATCACGACAAGGTTCTCGGCGTGATGACTGACGACCTACGACAACATCCGTACTTTAAGGATGATCTCTACACTCAATGCGAAGAGGCTTTTTATGACTCAAAAACTAATCTTGTTGAAGATCTCGAAAAGGTCACTACTTCTAAAGACGACAATCACGAGTCTAACCAGAGGCACTCGCACTCCGGATCGTGTCGCTCTTTACCGAAGATTAGTCTACCAAAATTCTCCGGTGACTATCACGACTGGCCATTGTTTCGCGATCTGTTCGACTCAATGATTGGGTCAAATCGAGACATCTCAAGTGTGGAAAAGCTTCATTATCTCAGAGCTCAGACGACGGGAGAGGCAGCTCGATATCTAGCTAACATCCCTGTGACAGCTGCAAATTTCGCGCGAGCTTGGAAGGCTCTAACATCTCGCTATGAAAATCGTCGCATCCTTGTCACCACCTACCTTGACAAAATCTTCGCGTTAAAGCCGCTTGCTCAGAAAAGCAGCTCCGACCTCAAGATACTTCTTTCCACCGTCAAGGAATCTCTCGGCGCTCTCAATTCTCTCGGTGCGCCTACGGACCAGTGGGACATTCTCATTGTCTACGTGGTCACTCGGCGTCTCGACGCTCACACCTTGGAGGCATGGGAACTCGAGCAGGGAACGTCCAACGAACTCGCAACGTTCGATGAACTTGAGCTCTTCCTCGAAGGTCGCATACGAGCACTTGAAACTGTGCAGTCTCGTTCAACTCAATCCAACACTGCAGCGTCCAAGTCAACCGCGAAGGGCAAGTCATCAGTTCGTTCTCATGCTGCTGTCGTTGCAAATTCAAAGTGCTCTTTCTGCAGCGCTTCCCACTACATCTCGGCGTGTTCAGAATTCGCAGGAAAATCTCTCGGCGAACGACAGGAGTTCGTGACAAAGAAGAACCTGTGCTTCAACTGCCTTGGATCTCATCGTCTTGCCGAATGCCGCACGTTGAAAAGATGCCGTCACTGCAAGGGACAGCATCACTCCCTGCTTCATCGCGAGGTCGCTTCGTCTACAGCCGCACTCGCTACTGCAGACAGACCGACGACGTCCTCCGCTTCATCATCATCCACACCATCCTCGGCAGTCGTCCATTCTCATCATGCTGCAATTCAAGTGAATCGTCCGCAAGTTCTTTTAGCTACCGCTTGCATGACTTTAGTAGCTGCGCGAGGAGAGGACGTCAAGGTCCGAGCGCTGCTCGATCAAGGGTCAGAAGTCTCGCTAATTCAGGAGTCTTTGGTTCAACTGCTTCGTCTTCCTCGTAGTCGTGCATCCGTGCCAATCGTCAGCGTTGAATCTCAAAAGGTTGGCTCGACTCGCGGAGTAGTCTCTCTTCGACTTAGATCATTCATCAATCCATCCTTCGAGGTCGACGTAACAGCGTTCATCCTACCTCGGGTCACAGGTCGCATTCCAGCTCAACGAGTGGCATCGACCTCATGGAGCCATCTTGTTGATTTGCCTTTGGCCGATCCTGACTTCGCGGTACCTGGAGCTATCAACGTCATCCTCGGCGCTGATGTTTATGGCTCGTTACTATGTGGAGATATTAGGAGAGGACCATCTGACGCACCGATCGCGCAAGAAACCTCATTCGGCTGGATCATCTCTGGACCTGCCGGCTCTTCAGCATCTGCCTTTCATCCAACTTCATATACCATCCGAGCCAACGATGGCGTCGATCTCAACGAAATTGTGCAGCGATTCTGGCTTCAAGAAGAAGTCTCGACATCATCCATCAGCCCTTTCACTCCAGACGAGCTTGAGTGCGAGAATCACTTTCGTGATACGCACTCTCGGGACAGAACAGGAAGATACGTCGTGCGCTTGCCGTTTCGATCATCACATGCACCACTCGGAGAATCAAGATCTGCAGCTCTTCGCCTTCTCACGACTGTCCAAAGTCGGATCCTCCGTAATCCATCCTTCGGAGACTTATACATTGGATTCATGAAGGAGTACGAAACCTTAGGTCATATGCGACGAGCCTCACCAGCCGACTCTGCTGTATATCTCCCACACCACGGCGTTTTACGAGCATCCAGTACCACGACAAAATTAAGAGTCGTGTTCAATGGCTCCGCTCGAACGACTTCAGGCTCCGCACTGAACGACTACCTACACGCCGGTCCAAAGCTGCAGCACGACCTCGATGCAGTCTTTTACGCTGGCGTACTCATGCCTTCGTCTTCGCCGCAGACATCATAAAAATGTATCGGCAGATCTTGGTGCACCAAAAGGATCAAGACTTCCAACGGATCTTGTGGAGCGAATCCAGAGAGCCTCACGACTTCAAACTCACTACGGTGACATACGGTCTTACGTGCGCGCCGTATCTCGCTCTTCGGGTGATGCAGCAGCTTGCTTCCGATGAGGAGAGAACCTTTCCACAAGCAGCCGAGATCTTACGCCGAGAAACCTATGTGGATGACATTCTCTCCGGCGCTGACACTCCACACGAAGCTCAACGCAAAGCTCTTCAGTTAGTGCAACTCCTCAGGGCGGGCGGCTTCGAGTTGCAGAAATGGGCTGCGAACGACGCCTCCATTATCTCAAGCTTCGCTGAATCGGACGATCACTCATCATCACGAGACCTTCCAAACGAAGCTCGAACACTCGGTCTGACATGGCATCCTAATGCTGACGTCTTCAAGTTCCACGTGAGCCAGTCAGATCATCCTCGACCAATCACCAAACGCTCAGCTCTATCTCGAATCGCGCAAGTGTTCGACCCGCTCGGATGGCTCGCACCGGTCACCATCGTTGGAAAAATCTTCATCCAACAACTTTGGAAGACTCAAGTCGGATGGGATGATTCACTGCCTCCGTCTCTCGCTGGTGAATGGGTCACCTTCGACGAACAACTGAAGCACGTCTCTGCGCTTTCAATTCCACGATGGATATGCACTTCTCCATCGGTGTTAGGCATGGAACTTTATGGATTCTCCGATGCTTCCCAAGATGCACTCGGAGCTGTTCTTTATCTTCGGAGCTTCCATGACTACGCAGATGCCAACATCATACTTCTCGCCGCAAAAAGCAAGGTCGCTCCAGTCAAACGACAGACGATACCTCGCCTGGAGCTTTCTGCCGCTGTTCTCTTAGCTCGCTTGCTCGCTCGAATTCGGGATATCCTCGAGTTCAAACATGTACCAGTCCACCTGTGGACCGACTCTACAATCAGCCTCGCCTGGATCAAAGGACATCCGTCGTCCTGGAAGGAGTTCGTCGGAAATCGAGTCACTGCCGTCCAAGAGTTAGCTCCTGATGCGCGCTGGCATCACGTCGCTGGAACGGACAATCCTGCTGACTGTCTGTCTCGTGGACTAACTCCTCAGCAACTGCAACATCATCGATTGTGGTGGCATGGTCCATCGTGGCTGAAAGGTCCATCAGTTGGCTGGCCATCAGGAGGTCCTCCTCTTGACCAATCAGCCGACCTCGAACAACGCCCGCAGAAACCTGCTCTCGTCAATTTGGTAAGCGCACCAAGTGATTGCTGGGATCTAATACAAAGATTTTCGCAGCTTCAATCGCTTCTTCGCACGACTGCTTGGCTCATGCGCGCTACAGCTCGATTCAGAGGCCGTGAATGTCCCTCCTCGTCAACCTTGACCGCTGACGAAATTCTTCGGGCACGAACATTCTGGCTGAAGGAGACACAAAGGACATACTTCGGCGGCACGCTGGAACTCTGCGCTCAAGGGACTGCTCTCCCTCGCTCTCATCCACTTCTTAAACTCGCGCCATTCGTGGATTACGAGGGCATTCTACGCGTCGGCGGACGCCTCAAAAATTCTTCTCTTGACGCCGATACAAAACACCCTGCTATTCTACCTCGTGACTCGTCTTTCTCACGCCTTCTCATTTCAGAAATCCATAAGCAGACGCTTCACGGTGGAGTACAGCTAGTATTAGCAACGTTGCGTCAACAATTCTGGATTCTCGGAGGCCGTTCTCCAGTAAGCGTATTCATCCGCCGATGTGTGCGCTGCGCTCGATACCGCGCTACAACCGCAAAAGAGATGATGGGTTCGCTGCCAGCGTCACGTGTGACACCCACGCGCCCGTTTTTAAACTCCGGTGTTGACTACGCCGGTCCATTCTCTCTACGAACCTGGCGCGGACGAGCTGGCCGCACGTATAAAGGCTATCTCATAGTCTTCATCTGTTTCGCGACGTCGGCCGTCCACCTCGAGCTAGCGACGGACTACTCCACTCAAGGCTTCCTCGCAGCGTACCGACGATTCACCGGCCGACGCGGCCGATGCAACACGCTCTTCAGCGACTGCGGCACTAATTTTGTCGGTGCCGACGCGGAACTCCGCCGCATGTTCTCGTCAGCGTCAAAGGAAGCCGCGGACCTCGCTCACATTCTCGCCGCCGACGGCACTACGTGGCGGTTTAATCCTCCTTCCGCTCCGCACTTCGGGGGCAAATGGGAGGCCGCGGTGAAATCCACCAAATTCCACCTGCGACGGATTCTCGGCGACTCCATACTTACTTACGAGGAGTTCAACACCCTCCTCGTCCAAATCGAAGCCGTTCTCAACTCTCGGCCGCTTTGCGCGCTCTCCGACGATCCCGCCGACGTCATTGCATTAACACCCGCGCATTTTCTAGTGGGCGAATCATTAACGACCATCCCGGAGCCGTCCGTGGTCGAAACGCCAATTTCGCGGTTGTCTCGGTGGCAACTTATTCGCCACATGCTGGAGCGCTTCTGGCATCGGTGGTCAACCGAATATTTACAACGACTGCAAACGCGAACGAAATGGCATCAATCGTCAAATCCAATTTCAATCGGGTCGCTAGTTCTTGTTTCCGACGAACGATTTCCTCCTTCAAAATGGCCGTTAGCACGTGTAACTGAAATCCATCCCGGCAATGATGGTAAAATCCGCGTCGTCACCGTACGCACCGCTGCATCTACCTTCAAACGACCAATAGTGAAGCTCTGTCCACTTCCGATTGAGGCAACGAATTTGTAAAAAAAAAACCGCCTATAAAGCTCTAATTGATCGAGTCATTTCATTCGCCACGCCATTCAATTCAGTTCATATTTCGCTATTATATTGTATCGCACTCATTTTCATTGTGTGATTCTGTCTCATTTATCTGCTTCATACTCAATCATTTATCATTCTTCAGCGACGTTTGTCACGCCCCTGAGGCCGGCGGTAATGTTTAATCATTTAAGATTGTCATCCAGTTGCAATCCATCTGCATTTAATCGTTTTTGCGTTGCGTATTATTCGTCGATTTAAACGCTATATAGCGCACACCGTTTATCGGCTTAGATCGTCACCGCGCTTATTTACGGTTTTTGCGCGCTCTCGCGCGCCTTTCCCCGCGCCTCGCCGTACCACGCGACAGCCGAAATCAGCTGTTCGATTTCTAAGCGTTAGCGTCCTTGACACATATTCACAGATATACACAGTCTTGGATCGTCTTTTCGGATATACACTTCGATTTTCATTCGCTCCCTCGCTATTGTATTAAGTTCACAATTTAAATTCGAGTGATTTTCTCTCGTTAAAATAAAAGTTCAGTTCTGAATAATTTTGTGCATACGATCATTCTCAGTGTTCTCATTGTGAAAGTGCAATACCTCTAAACACGCAGCAAGAGAAAAAGTTTATGAATCAGGCACTGTCTGAGTGTTTTCCTGAAAGAACTCTCGAAAGCATTAAATCCAAGCGTAAACAGCAAACTTATCGCCACTATGTCACACGATTCTTGGATCAGTCCCTGCTGTAGATAAAGGGATATAAAGCGCTTCAGCAACAACTTGCGCTGACTTTAGGCGTAACATCGCCGACTATTTGAAATCCTTACCGGTACCTACTGGCGACAATTTTCAGCTTGCTCGACTAATTAAAACCTGCAGCTCGCTCTAATCAAAGACACAAGCATCCGTATTGGCAGACCTAACGCTCTACCTACGATGCGTACTCCCGGTCAGACCCCGAATGAACAGAGATCTCATTCGGAATATCGCGACAGTGGCACCATCGCGAAAGCAAGAATGCAAGGTCGAGTATGCACGTACTCAGGACCTTTGGCGTAAGAACAGGAGCAAATGTTTACGCATGCTGCTCGACGACACCACGGGGGTTCATGTCCCCCCGAAGGAAGTTATGGTGCCCTTCTGGCAAACCGTAATGACAAGCAGTACGTCTACCTCATTGGGTAACGATGCTTCGATTCCAACGATCGATAATCTGTGGATTCCAATCATTGCACCAGAAGTCTTTGCCGGCCAGTACTACGTCCGCTGATTCGGATGGTCTCACGGCTCGTTTCCTGCGGAAAGTGCCGATGGAGATTCCTCTGAGGGTGCTTAACATTATGTGGTGCTAAAAGGCACCAACATACTTAGTGAAATCAACCACCACCTTAATTCCAAAGAATTCAAACGCACACTTCCCAGCAGACTTTAGACCGATTACGGTATCATCCGTACTCATAAAAACTCTACACAAGATCCTTGCTACCAGGATGGCTGGGCTAAAGGCAAAGAGCGTTTAGGCCCAATGATGGCTGCTCTGATAATATATTCTTGCTAGACCTAATATTGCGAAACCACCACCGGCATCACAAGCTGTTGTTTATGGCGTCCTTGGACATTGCAAAGGTGTTCGACTCTGTGTTCCATGATACAATTGGGGAAACGTTAGATATCATGGATATACCGCCCCCCATAAAATCGTATATTATGAGCGTCTATCAGCAAAGCACCACAGTCCTATGTTGTAACGCATGGACTTCAGGAAGCATCCGTCCGATATGTGGAGGGAAACAAAATGACCCCATGTCATCAATCATATTTAACATAATAATAGACCGAAAGTTAAAGAAGCTCCCAGATGACATCGGGACACACATCGGCGAGAAGACGGTTAACGAGGCCGCGATTGCTGATGACGTTTCTCTTCGCTTCTACGCCTATGGGACTACAAAAACTTCTGGACATTTTATCTAACTTCCTTGCGAAATGTAGACTGCAGATAAACACGCTTAAATGTATGACGATCTCACTTAGGAACGTCCCACATGAAAAGAAAACCGTGGTCAATCGTGATACAATCTTTCTTTGCCAAAATAAGGCCTTGCCGGCGCTGCAAAGATCAGATCAATGGAATCTTGGTATTTGTTTGATACACGGCACAAAATTATATCTTTCAGCACGTAATATAGACAATCACAACTTTATTATTGTAATAAAATTAAATTGAAATATATGTACAAGATTATTTACAGAAATCTATAACTAGTTAATTATTGCAATTAACCGATAGTACGATTCGCGAGCGCGAACGTTCAGGCTTTGAGAAGCAAGCGACTTCTAGAAAAGCTGAGAAAAGCTGAGACGAATTTAACTGCGAAAGGCTGCGAGTGTAAAAGCGATTTGCCCGGATTTGTGCGGCGGGCGAGTTAATATAGGCAGGTTTTTCTGGAAAGGTCCAGATTTCTCGAGACTATCAAAGTTTATTTTGTAGGATGACTTTCGTTGTTGTCTGCTGACTAAAGAGGCTTCATCTGTCGATGTCTGTCAATGTTTGATGATTTATGATCCCTAATATTGACAGCTTTGTTGTGAAGCATGAAAGATAGAACAACAACGAAAGTCACGCTAAGAATTATTTTCTGACAAATAATGATATGAAGCGAAGAGTTCCTCGAAAAGAAATTAATCTTATAATCGAGTAAAAAAAATGAGAAAATGAACTAATTTCAAGTCGTTTTGAACAGTATTCAATTTACGCCGGAGGGCCGAATGAAACTGGACATCAAAAACAAGCTTGTCTCGGCTCTGGACAAACTCAACAAGGCGCCATTAAAACCACAACAACGTTTCTTTGGTCTTCGGACTATGATTTTGCCTGGTCTTTTTCATCAGGCAGAATTAGGCAATGTTAACATAAGTGTGCTACATAAATGCGATCGACAAGTTCGATGCAAAGTTAGGGGCTCAGCCTACCATCGGATGCGCCAAACTAGGGATGGGCGATTTTTTCAAAAGAATCGATTTTTTGGATCGATCTAGATCGGAGACTTAAAAATCGATTCGCCACAAAATCGACCGTCAAAGAATCGATCCATCAGAGATCGATCTTTTTATCTAATTTTACAAAATATTAAATATTATTTGAGATAACTACACAATTTTTTATAATAACAGCATATTTTTGTATAAGTACAAAACATCAATAACTATTGTTTGTTAATATATGTTTATTGCTTATTTTTGATAAATATTCATATAAATATATATAATATATATAGCATATAGTATTGCACATAGTATTGCATATTTTATATGCATTATTGCGATTTTCTTAACTTAAACGTAAACAAAAAAGTAGACTTTTAAAACAGGTACAAATGTAACTTAATCTGAAAGATGCCAATCTGTCATACTTAGAGAACTTAAAAATAATAATCTAGAAAACCTATCGCCTTTCAGTCGATTGCGATTGTCTAACATTATGTTACCAGTACGGGAAAAAAGTCGTTCCGAAGGAACTGATGTCGCTATAGTAGACAAGTACTTAAGGGCGATCTTGCTTAAGGTCAAACTAGTAGTTTCTAGAGAAGTTGTGACCGGACATTTGGCCTCGTAAGCCTAAGCTTATCCCTAGGGACTCACCGTTTCCGTCGCTCGTGCACGCGTACGCACCTTTCTCGGTCGCCAAACACTTTGACCTGCCAAGTGCCAAGGGTATTAGTGTCGTCCGCCTGGTCCTCTCCCCTCTATCGCTGTATTCCTGGAATGTCCCTAACTCGCTTTTACCGCTGCCAATGCAATCTGCTTCCAGCACGGCCGTCCCGAGTGGTCCACCGCTTCGCAGGAGGTATCGCAAAGGATTCGGACACAGGTAATGAACTGACACGTTATTTTGATATTTTAATATATATATATAAAATAAATATATATATATATATTTATTGCACATCACTTAATTTGCACAATAGCACGCTTCTGATCTAGCGCGTGTTTCGCGATGTCGCGTCACATTTGATATCCGCGATCTCGCTTTATTATTATCGCTCGATCGTTCACTTTACACTCATCCGTCCACACTCGCGTTTCGCGATCCCCTCGCGTGAATTGATTCGCGTTACTTGATATCGATAGTGCTATAGAACTTTCTAGTTCCCGTCTCGATACTTGCTTTTCTTTGTACAGTGCTATCGGTGACTGCTCGCGAACGAAAGGCCTTGAGTCGCAGTCGCTCGCCGCTTTTATCAACTCGCCGCCGTGCGCGCCCCTCCATCGATCCACCCACCAATCGGGTGGCAGTCGCGCGCCACACGTGCGCTCGCTCGACTTCGCTATCGCGCTCTCTCTCGCACACTCTCTCACATTTATTCCATTTGACATGCGCTCGCTAAATAAAGAAATATTTTTACATTTTATATTATAATTATAAATAAGGTTATTAAATACATTGTACTTACATGGAATAAATCCTGTATCGCCGCAATCGCGTTTTGATAACTTAAAATGATAACATTGGAAAATAAAACTCGCGTGTATGCGATTACGTAATAATGAATAAAAATAATACTTTTTAATAATATCGCGATACGAGGTTAGCGTGCTCTTCGCTCGGTAAATAAAATAAGATGAATATAAATCTCCGCGGGTTGCGTAAAATAAAAATAAAAATGAACTATACATCAAGATATAATTAAAACTAAAATTCCATTTTGTCTTTGCTCGCAACCCCGCAATCTCTCTAAATAATGAGCTTCGCTCTAGGTAATTAAATAACTGCAATTTGATCACGTCAAACGTGATCTTGTCGATCCCGCGATCCCGCAGCCGCGGTATCGCGCCTCTCGGATATCGCGCGTGATCGACGCGTGTATGTTCGTCGCGTACTCGCGACCGTTCGCTCGTCGCCGTCGCATGGTGTTCCCCGCGTCCGCGCGAGCCCGTGGTTATGAAATAATTGTGCTGGGTAATAGTAATTTCGCCGACTATTTCGCGAGTGTGCTCGTTGTTGTCCGCGCACGATTCCGCGTCCCCGTCGACGACTATATACAGTCCCGTGCCTCGCGTCGCCCCGAGTCTCTGTCTCGATCGGTCGTTCGCCGCGCGTTGGGAAAAAAAAAAAATAATAATACATATACTGGCGATGAAACAAAACTTGCCACACGTGTTGCTCGGGCTCCTCGTCCGAAACGCGCTCGCCCCGCGTCCCGAGCCTCGCGCCTCTCGCGCGTCCTCCGTCCAGGACGTCTGTTCCCGGACATATCGCCGGGCGATCTTCGCGATCCCCGTCGTACTGATTATCGTCTCGTGTATCCGATACGCGCACGGGAAACACCCTATCACGCGTACCTCTCCCGCGACCCCTACGACTTCGACGATAGCGCACCGTCGGCTCGCTCGGCTGTCTCGCCCGGGTCACCTGTGCGTCAGGATCTCCCTGGCATTCGCCGTCGCCCTGGCACGTCGCCGTCTCCTCGTCGCACGGTCGTCTACTCGTCCACCGCCGTCCGCTCGTCGGCCACCGCTGGCTGGTCGTCCAGCGCGCTGTGTGATCGCGCGCCCTCCGCCTCACCTCGCTGCGTGGTCCGCACCTCCGTGGACGTACGTACGGGGCTGCAATCGGTTACCGGTTGTAAAGTCCAGTACTGTATTAAATTCGTTTCTAAGTTAGAATATCTTGGCTCAGATAATTTTTTAGTTGACTGTGTAAGCCTGATCCAGAATCATTTTTCGAAATCAGGTCATTAGCCTTCGCAATTAATAAGATGTGGGTACTCCACAAACTAGTTGAGTCGACTTTAGTACGCACACTCGCTTGATTTTCAACATCCACTCGTTCATTCTTTGTCGCGTTTTTAAGCAATTCATCAATTTTATTAATTGCATTACAGCACGACAATTGACTTTCAAAGTATAATTTACGAAATCGCGGATCAAGTATCGTTGCAATTGCATAATGCTCATTATTTTCAATATTACTGAATCTTGCATTAATTTCCTGCAAAATATACTTTTTTAAATGTTTCCCAATGTCAGATTCTGGATTTAGCTCGTTTATTTTACCACGTAGTAAATAAATCATAGGAATGACCTTGCTGATTGTAGGATATTTTTCGCCAGATATTTCTGCAGTAATCGTTTCAAACGGTTTTAACATTTTCAGTATTTCTTGAACAGTCGCTACCTCAAACGCGGATATCATGGGCGGAGAATTGCGCTGATTAATCAAAACTGCACTCATATGATCAATTACTTGCATGAATCTTTCAAGCATATAGTAGGTAGATGACCATCGCGTAGAAACTTCCTGAATTAATTTCAAAGCAGTTTCCGAAGCGCTTTGACTTTTGCGAAATTCATCCGCCGCAACAACGCTATGTTTAAAGTAACTTACAATCGATTTAATTTTATCAATAAGTAGTTTTAAATCCGACAACTTCTCAAACATTTTAGCGGGAATAAGATTTATCGAATGCGAGAAACATGCTACATGTTTTTTTTTGCCAAAAACTGTTTCCACTGCTTTTACTATATTCGCAGCATTATCTGTTACCACGGCTTGAATTTTACATAACGGAATATTCCATTCCTTACAGATTGTACTTAAAACGGTTCCTAAATATATTGCAGTATGCCTTTCTTCTAATTCATATACTCCTAGTGATACGGAAATCAGTTCACCTTCTAACATAAAGTGAGCAGTTACGCCCAAAAAACTGACCGTATTCAAAACTTCGGTCCACACATCGCAGGTTAAGGTGATTGTAGTTGCAGTTGACAGTTTATGCGTCATGAGAAGCGACAGCATTTCAAACTTATTGTCCATTAATTCCGTGAATTGTTTACGAGCAGGAATTTTGTAGAGCGGAGCAATAACTTTTAAAAAATATTGAAAGCCATTCTTCTCGACCGTGTTCAATGGCATATTGTTTTTGGCAACCATAAATAAAAGAGCATTAGTTATCTCTGCTGCCTTAGCACCTCCATCTGTAAAATAATTAGTCAATAAGTATTGTACTTATTAGTACAATTATTGGCTGCGTTCAGAAAAAATAGCTTTGCAACTGTTGTAAAATTCTTTAATACGATTGGTTCTTGCCCTTAGTTCCTGCCGGATCTAAATGTATAAACCAATCATATTAAAGAATCTTACAACAGTTGCTTTTTCTGCTAAACGCAATCATTGTTCTGCCCTACTTTTTCTTTACAGATTTAAATAATATTAAAATGCAGTTGCTAATAATTTACCTTCAAAAGCTTTGATCTTTTTTATTGCAGTATCGATGCATGGTTGCGATGAGCTATTTTTGCGTACACTAGATGTTAACATTTTTGAGCCATCAGTAACCTGTAAATATAATTTTTGTTACATTTAAAGTATTAAAATTATTTTTTGAACATATAACTACAATGGATATTTTTTTCACTTACCGATGATAAATTCACTTTAATTCCTGTACTTGTACTGGGAGTAAGATTAATATTAGGCGTAATATTTTCAATCTCTTCAATCTGGAATAAATTTTCATATCAAAGTAACAAAAACAGTGCTAACCTCAACGTGGAATTACTTTAGCGATCATGCATGTCAATTAAAAGCACAAGAAAATAACATTTTTCTCTGTATTGCACTTACAGATGAAGCTTCAGCAGGAATCTCTTCAAGCACTTCAATGAATTGATCATCCGTTGTTCGTAATTGTTGAATGTCACGCTTGTTTGTAATATTTTTCCCAATGGCTTTGTCTTTGTGATATCTTCTTAGATGGTTAGTTAGATTAGTGGTATTGCCACTACAACTAACTTGCCTTTGGCATAATTTGCAAATACCACCACGTGAATCTTTTATAAAATATTGCCATACACTACTTCTCTTGACCTTACTCATTTCTAACTTTTCACTCGCTCTTTTCTTGCCTTTTATCGCCCTTTCTAGATAGCCTCGAGCACGGTCTTACATACAGGTCAGGGCACTCGTTGGAATAACGTGTGCCGAAATGAAACCAATATGGCGGCCATACAGGGCCTGTTATTTATAGCGCATGCGCAATATTAGTTATATTTTATATTCATTCGGAGATTATAATTTTAGTAATTTTCAATGCGCTTGCGCACATTGAATAAATCGGCCTCGTATAACCGCCATATTAGTTATATTTTTGTCACGCCTGATAAGCATGTAGCCAGTATAGGAGTGCCCTGACCTATATGTAAGACCGTGGCCTCGAGTAAATAGAAAAGAGATGCCAACAATATCACGTGACCAGCTCTGTGATTGGCTGACACGATTCTGCTTCGGAACAGGAATCAGTGTAATTGGCTGACACTGAAAATCTGAGCTGGTCACGTGACCCTGTTAGCGTCTCTCTCCTACTCTCGAGGATCTCTAATGCAAGCCATAAAAATAAAACATGAACATGATATTCTATTGTTGATCAATATGCCTACAATCGATAAAGGTGTCGAAGCTTAAAGCCTATTCAAATAAATTTGTATATGTGCTATGGACATACACGAAAAATCAACCAATGCGTAGTATGAATTTTATACTTTTACAGGATCGATCTTTGGTCTCAAGAATCGATTCACTGGATTAATCGAAGCTGTAAGGATCGATCTAAAAAATCGAGAATCGGATACAAAATAATCGATTCTCCAAAAGATCGATTCAAGATCGCCCATCCCTACGCCAAACGCATACATCCACGCTAACACCAAAGATGAAGGGCTCGGCATTACGGCCCTACGGTGGAGCGCACCTTTGAGGCGCCTACAGCGCTTGGAAAAAATTCTATTGGCTGACGTCATGGTAAACAACGCCCCAGAAGCTTTCCTGTGAGATGAGATAAAGTGCAATAAGAGACTACTTAACAACGGACTCTCACTCTCTTCGAGCAATGAACTCAGGCGCAAATGGGCACAACAACTGCATTATATGGTGGACGGCGGTGGTTTGAAAGAGTCTGCCAAAGTGCCCCAGCAACACATCTGGGTGCATGATGGAACCCGCTTCCTGTCTGGGCGTAATTTTCTTCAAGCTTGCAAGCTAAGAATCAACGCCCTACCGACCAAATCTCGAACAGCCAGAGGTCGACCTAAAGACAGACAATGTCGGGCGAATTGCAACAGAGCGGAGACTCTGAACCATATAATACAACAATGTCACAGGACGCATGGAGCTCGTATAAAGCGGCATGACGCAATCGCTTCATACGTATTCCGATCACTTGAGGTTCAGGGGTATGAAGTCGCAGTGGAGCCCAAAATTAACACGGATGCAGGAGTGAGGAAGCCGGATATAATCGGCAAACTAGGAATGACAGCCTTGGTACTGGATGCGCAGGTCGTTAACCAAATCGACCTAGATAATGCGCATAATCGGAACGTGGAATACTATAAGGCAATAGAGAATCTAGTCAAAAAAAAAGTATGACGTAAGGAACGTCATCTTCTCTTCTATTACTCTGTCTTGGAGGGGACTATGAAACCAAGCATCAGTGGAGCACTTGACCAAACTCGGAATAATTAAGAAGAGACAGATAAAGATCCTGTCAACACGTGCAATAGTCAAAGGACTGGCGTGTTTCCACGTATTTAACCGGGCCACACAAGTACGGGAACGAGCGGGATAGCGGAGATGGAGAAGACGCCTTCCTGAAAGGAGGAAGCCTGCCGCCCAACTACCTGTCCTAGGACATAATGTCGTATAGAAATATATGATTGAAAAAAAAAGTAACTATGACTCTCTCGGCCCTCAAAGCAACACGTGGCGAGCGGACTTAGAGAGAACATAGTTGGAACGCGATGCGCAATTCAATCTTCTTGCTAGGACCTTCAGCCTCTCACGTTCAAATTGTACATCCACTTCCTCGTGGTACTCCCGGTAACGTCGCTTACTTTGGAAAGTAAGATTCGGTAATGCGACGGCTAAGCGGTGTTACAACGACCTCGGTCTTTAAGGTTGCCAGCCCCTCTGACCATTTTTGTTGGCCCTGTTACAAGAAACAAACCTCGGATGAACTCTAACCCTGGCCCTCAGGCTCTAGGAATCCAACAGTACAGGGTATACAGAAATCAGCTGCCGTTTCGGTGGCTACCGCCTTTTGTCTGCGGCTTCCCTTGTTGCGGCAGAAGCTTTGATACCAAGACAGGTAAAGACGTCCACCACAGGTAAAGGTGTCAACCACGGGAGCGGTGCATTTAAACACGGTACAATTGGACACGTTGCAGATGGACACGAAATTTTGCACGCGGTTTAATTGGACACCGTTCAATTGGACTCCGTTCATTTGGACACGTAAAAGTTGCACACCGTTCATTTGGACACGTAAAAGTTGCACACCGTTCAGTTGGGCACATAAAAATGCACACCGTTCAGTCGGACACGTAAAAATGCACACCGTTCATTTGGACACGTAAAAGTTGCACACGGTTCAATTGGAGACGTAAAAGTTGCACACGGTTCTGTTGGACACGGTGCAAATGGACACCGTTTAATTGCGCAATACAAAGTGGTATTCCACATGGGTTTGTAACGGAAATGGCGGGAGATGGGGGGGGGGTGTGGTCTGTGCGTGTACTTTCCAAATGAACGGTGTCTATTTGCACCGTGTCCAACAGAACCGTGTGCAACTTTTACGTGTCCAATTGAACTGTGTGCAACTTTTACGTGTCCAAATAAACGGTGTGCATTTTTACGTGTCCGACTAAACGGTGTGCATTTTTATGTGTCCAACTGAACGGTGTGCAACTTTTACGTGTCCAAATGAACGGTGTGCAACTTTTACGTGTCCAAATAAACGGTGTCCAATTGAACCGTGTGCAAAATTTCGTGTCCATTTGCAACGTGTCCATTTGCAACGTGTCCAATTGTACCGTCTCCAAATAAAGGCCACTCGTTCACCACAGACGGGCACACAGTAGGATAAAAACTTCAAAAATCGGATAATGGATGGCAAAAAAGTTGTATAATTTTTTAGTTTTAACATATTTTCTTATTTGTTACAATTTTATCTAAAAATATATTTAGGACATTCATTTCTGTTGATATTAGTACTAATAATATTTAATAAATTTAGCATTTTGAATAAATAGTGAACTTTCGTTAAATCGTAGGTTGATTTTAAGAACTTCTAGATTGAAAATAAACGAAAACTTTTGTAGAATTTCTATTACAACACAATAAATAAGTTCCAAAGATGTATATATGTATATATTATTTTTATACTGTCAAATTACTTATACATAAATATATACACTACTCAAAAAAAATAGAGAACACTTTTCATACTCTAAAAATTAGGCTATTTTCAGATCAGCAAAAAATCATCGTAGACAAAAAATAGAAAAAGCATTTTAAAACTTGAAGTTTCAACTTTAATGCGCTATCGGCGTTTTTTAAAATTTTTTAATCTTCCTTGTTCTGTGCTTTAAAAAATGTGCCTTGAGGTTCGGCACAGAGAAATAGGGTTCGTTGCTGGATCAGGAACTAGGGTCCCGGGTCGTTAGAGACTCATGTCACATTCACTCACGTTTCAGTTTTAGTATAATAATACCTATATTTGAATAAATGATTACAGTATATCGTCGAGCGTGTGCTTATTTTGTTTCACCCTTCTGCACTGCGTAACTCGATCTCGCTCGCGATTCACTTTGCGTTGGTCTTACGTTCGAATTATCACTCGCGATTCTGACCGTGACTAGCGACCCGTATTATAATTATCGACTGCCCCGGGCGCGCTTGCGGCGAGTCTTTTATTCCTATTTTTCTGGGTTATTTTCGGTTGTGCGATCAAAGTCCAAATGCAAGCAAAACAGGTTCAATGTCAAAACTCTTCGCTTGCACTTTCGCAAGTGTCCTGTATTCGCGTGTGCTTTGCTGTGTAGGCGTTTCGCAAGTGTTCTGATATTCGCGCTCTTTCAACCTAAATTATTCCTTATAGCTTCAATTATCTAAAAATTTTTTTTTACAGCCTTTCGGGCTATAACAAAAAAACACATTGTTTTGTTCCTTAAAATTATGTATTTTTGACACTCTGGAACTCGATAAAAAAATTTCTCTCGAAACATTCATTTCAATTTTCATAAACTACAACATTTTGTCTACAAAACGCTTTTTCTTAAATTTTCCTACGATTTTTTTTGACCGAGTTACACGATTTTGAAGTTATACCTGTATCTTAGAAATGATGTCGAAACAAAAAAAATATAAAAATTTTAATGAACCACCAATAGCGCGTTAAAGTTGAAACTTCAAGCTTTAAAATGCTTTTTTCATTTTTTGTCTACGATGATTTTTCGTCGATTATCGACAATATTTCTAAAAAATACGGGTTTAGTTTCAATATTGTGTAACTCGGTCAAAAAAAAATCGTAGGAAAATTTAAAAAAAGTGTTTTGTAGACAAAATGTTGTAGTTTATGGAACTTGAGTTGAATTTTTTGAGAGAAATTTTTTTATCGAGCTGCAGAGTATCAAAAATACGTAATTATAAGGAACAAATAATATGTTCTTTTTTAAAGCAAAGAACAAGGAAGATTAAAAAATTTTAAAAAGCCACCAATAACGCGTTAAAGTTAAAACTTCAAGCTTCAATATGGTTTTTTATTTTTTGTCTACGATGATTTTTCGCCGAGTATCGACATCATTTCTAAAAAATACAGGTTGAACTTCAAAATCGTGTAACTCAGTCAAAAAAAATCATAGGAAAATTAAAAAAAAAGCGTTTTGTAGATAAAATGTTGTAGTTTATGAAACTTAAGTTGAATTTTTCGAGAAATTTTTTTGTCGAGCTGCAGAGTATCAAAAATATGTAATTTTAAGGAACAAATAATGTGTTCTTTTTTAAAGCAAAAAACGAGAAAGATTAAAAAATTTTAAAAAGCCACTGATAGCGCGTTAAAGTTGAAACTTCAAGCTTCAATATGCTTTCTTTATTTTTTGTCTACGATGATTTTTCGCCGAGTATCGACATTATTTCTATAAAATACAGGTTGAACTTCAAAATCGTGTAACTCAGTCAGAAAAAATCGTAGGAATATTTTTAAAAAAGCGTTTTGTAGACAAGATGTTGTACTTTATGGGAATTGAGATGAATGTTTCGAGAGAAATTTTTTTATCGAGCTGCAGAGTGTCAAAAATACATAATTTTAAAGAACAAAACAATGTGTTCTTTATTAAAGCACAGAACAAGGAAGATTAAAAAATTTTTTAAAACCACCGATAGCGCGTTAAAGTTGAAACTTTAAGCTTTAACAGGCTTTTTTTATTTTTTGTCTAGGATGATTTTTCGCCGAGTTTCAGCGGTTTGAAAATAGCCCAATTTTTCAGGTATGAAAAGTGTTCCCTATTTTTTTTTGAGTAGTATATATTTTAATTAATTTAGTTAAATAAAACTGAATTCAAATGTTTAAAGTTCTAAAAAGTTTACAGTCCAAAACGGTCCGAGCTAAAATATAAGTCAATCTATAAAACAGAGTATGCAGTTTCTTGGCATATGCAATTTGTATCCCCCTTCATTCTCTTTTTGCAAAAAACTTTCAATTGACGTTAGTTCGACGCGGTTAGTAGTGTCTAACTGGATCATTTTGTTTTCAAGTTTAATCGGGAAATTTGATGCAAAATACATTTCCTTTTAAATCACTGTTAAGTAACAATTTTAATGCCAATCCCCATCTAAAAAAGGCATGTAAAGTCGATACTCGAATATCTCGAAGTTTATTGTTGTCGCTTTTCCGCGATGCTGATTGGTTCGGTCGTTGCGCTTACTTCGTGAGCGGCTGTCATTGCATATTTTGACAGTTATGTGTATCAAGGGGTTAATAGTTTATTAAAAGTTATTCAATACTCATATTATTTGGCTGCTTGGTTATATTGAAAATAAAGTGTGTAGTATAATATAGTGTATATATTAGAGATTATTGAAAAAGAGAAATTTTTAAGAATGTACTTCGAAGAATAAAGTAAATAATAATTATCCCCATCTAAAAAAGGCATGTAAAGTCGATACTCGAATATCTCGAAGTTTATTGTTGTCGGTTTTCCGCGATGCTGATTGGTTCGGTCGTTGCGCTTACTTCGTGAGCGGCTGTCATTGCATATTTTGACAGTTATGTGTATCAAGGGGTTAATAGGTTATTAAAAGTTATTCAATACTCATATTATTTGGCTGCTTGGTTATATTGAAAATAAAGTGCGTAGTATAGTATAGTGTATATATTAGAGATTATTAAAGAGAAATTTTTAGGAATGTACTTCGAAGAATAAAGTAAATAATAATTATATATAAAAAATTGTATTGAACAATAAATTTAGTAATTTATTTACTAAATTATGTAGGGAATTAAATTTATGTCCGTACATAATTTTAATTCAGAAAATTAATATTATGTCGAAGCATGCGACACAAAATAAAAACCAATCAGAGCCGTGGAAAAGCGACAACAATACACTTTGAGACTTTCGAGTATTGACATAACATGCCTTTTTTTAGAGGATAATTTATTGAAAATTGGACAACGTCTATAAATAAAGGCGCGCGTGTAGCGCGCGCTTGTGTTGTTCTAGTTATTCCTTAAAGCACATAAACCTGTCAGATCTATTATTTAATTTTCAACTATATTAATATTTTGAAAATAATGCAATAAAATTTCAATGAAAGTAATTGGTGTCTATACAAGGAAAACTTCTATTTCAAGATTATATATAAACAATTGATAAAGAAAGCAGAAATTATTAATTTTTTAATAAAGCGAGAAAATTATAAAGGAATTGCGCCGCGCGCATCAGATTTCAAATTTTTCTTTACATTAAAATTGACTATTTGTTGATTACTTCTCACCTCCTAGATTTTCTTTCTCTTGTGTTTTCCATTCAGATCATAAAGTTTTCGATCTATTAGACGATATGCACGATGAACTAAGAATTCAGTATTTCCTCTAAGAATAAGAATTTCTATTCAATTGTCTCGTTATTTTTACAGAACTTTTCAAAATACTGCTTATCGTCCATCTTGTTTTCAAATGTTTTAAGAAATTTGAAAATTTATATAGTAATTTAAATCGTAAAACTCTCCAAAACGTCTGATATATATGGAGAGAATTTTTCTGGAAAATATTAGCATATATGATACATGCGCATAACAGTTAATAAACATATAGCGTTGTCGAGTAAAAGGATTTTGATCCATCCTTTAATCACAATCAATTAATCACTATTTTACTAGAATTCAAGTCTTTTATTGACAGAGACGATGCAATGTCATTAATCAACCTTGTGTCGATCAAAATCCGTTCAATCAAAAACATTAATAGAATGACAATGATGTTTTCTATCTCATTGTCAGTACATTGGAGACATGAAAATCAAGCATGCCCCTTCTATATGCCCTTGGTCATTCCGTGATGTTAAAATTTTATCGCTCATGCATTATTGCGTCTCGTCTGTGCCTATCTTTCCGAGTCTCGTGAAACGCGCGTGTCCTTAAAGATAGTGAAATATAGCAAATATTACAAGCCGAAAATAAGTTTTCTCATACGACGTATCGCATAACGCGCTATTGAAAGCTCTGCAATTGCACTCCGCTGAGTAGATTTTAGAGTCATAAATAATTTCGAGAAAAATGGTGATATTTTTACCTCTCTTCGTAATAATAATCTGAATATATCAAATAACGATGCTCTAACGGATTTGATCATAACAACTTTCAAGATCGAATTATCGCGATCTGCTTCCGAAGCATTACGATATAAATTGTCGAATTTCTTGAAACATTTGAAGTCAAGATGGATGGCAAGCAGATATAATTTTGAAAAATTTTGTAAGAATAACAAGACATGGTTAGTAGGGGAATAGTGCGGGTTCTAACCCAGGTCCTCTGAGGGGGGGTGAGGGGCAGGGGGGTATCCGCGGGCGCGGGGGAATGACGTCACGGGGGGGGGCTATGGGCGTGGGGAAAGACGTTGGGGGGGGATCAGTTGACGCAGTGAATGACGTCGTGGAGGGAGAGGGGGGATCTATGGACGCGGGGAATGATGTCACGGGGGGGGGGTGTTAGACCGCGTTGCATCCGAGGGGTCCGCGGGGAGAGGGGAAGGCGTTAGACCGCGTATGGTAGACGAGGGGTCCGCGGGGAAGAGGGAGGGGGATAACCGTGAGCTGTAGGACTGTGACGGATCTTGAAAGGTCCGTGGGGAGAGGGAAGGTGTAAGACCGCAAAGGAGATACGAATAAAGGAAAAGGAGAGAGATAAATAGAGAATATAAATATATTTAAACTTTTAATTATTTAGTTTATATATAAATTATGTTGAATAGTTTAATTAATAATTGAGAATACGTTTAATATTATAGAGAGACAATTTAGGAAATTAATATTTGTGTGAGAGAGGTAACACGAGGCATCTACGAGAGATAACACGAGGTAGCGCGTTCTCGAGAGAGCGGCGTTCGCGTGAGAGCGGCGTTCGCGTGAGAGACCGATAGCGCGAGAGAGAGCGGCATTAGCGTGAAAGAGAGAGATATAATGAATAGGAGGCGTATTCATGGGAAAAAGAGAAGAGAGACGTATTTTTAATTTTTTTCCTTTTTCTTTTTTATTTTTTTTTAAATATTTTTTCTTATTATTTATTGTTTTTTATTTTTTTAATTTTTTTATTTATTATATTTTCATGTTTTTTCTTTTCATTTTTTATCTTAAGGAGTTAAGGTAGGGAGGTAAAATAATGTTTTTAAAAATCAAATATTCATAATATTAAAATAAACATTTATTCAATAAATGTATGTGTGTATGTGTGTTATACAAATATTTATATGTGTATGTGTTTCTTAAAAATAATATGAATATAAAAAATAAAAATATGTAAAATATAAAATATAATATAAAATATAAAATATGATTGTGAGAGGGTTTAGAGGGTAGAGCTTTTAGCGTAGGTATGTCAGGAGGAAACAGCGTGGCTGGGAAGGTTTCTCGAGGCAGGTGGTTAAGTGAGACGAAGTGTTTGTAACAGCAACACTCATTATTCCGCGAGCCGATGTGCTCGCTATCCGTCTCTAACAAAGACTGCCGAAGCAACCTCTCCTTCCTCATCTCTAAGGCTTCTTAGCCAATCAGCGACAAGCGTAGTAATCACGTGCGGAACTACTTCCCGGCGAACCAATTACAATCAGCCATCTTGGCGCGCGCCGCATACCGAGAGCGCGCCCTCATCGATGTTACGTATACATATGTACGAACATAAAGTAACGCACCTCTTACAGTTCGACCATCCTGACTCGTCATTCGTCTCGAATGATTTATACTACTGAAAGAACAAAACTGAAAACGAACTGATTATCAAAGAAAATAAAATTCAAAACATAACGGATTACAATAACCACGGTATTTTAAAATACCATTTAATACTTGTAATGCTAACAACCTTTAAACTTAGAATTTGAATATAAAGAAAAACAATTTTAATTGCCACATAAAAACGATTAAAATAGAATATGTTCGTACGCTCTAACTATAAAGGAAAACTATATTGAAAATAACGCTGACATTTGTACTGGTGTTACCAATAGTGTAATTAAAATTAACAGTCTTAAGATAATCGCGATAAGTAAAGTTTACAGCCTTGATAATCGCAATAATCACAGTAAATGAAGATTGCAGCCTTAAAATTGCACAAAAAAAAATATATAAGCGCCGCATAATGTCGCATATAAAGAACTTAAATCTAGTATCATAAAACGACTAATAGCAAATGGGCACTTCGGAGTTTTAACTTATAAAATACTTAACCGTTTAACGTTAAATACCTTTATATAAATATTCTTATACTAAAACGCTAATATGAACTTAGAAATAATTTTTTCCGCAACGCAATTATATACATGTGATATATTTACAAAGAAGTTAATCGGTTAAAAGGGTTTAACCCAAGGCTTGATCCGATCTGGCGACAGGATTGACTCGTATGGTTTAGCAGTTCTATTATGACCCGGTATATCTTGAATGATGTAACGATTATGATCTAGTACTTTTGTGACCATATACGGGCCCTTATAACTGGATTTCAGTTTTTTACCTTCTCCCGGTTTAACTGCTGAGTCTCGGATCATAGCGTAGTCTCCGGTATTATATCCGGTAGGTGTTATGATGTTCATCATAATACTGTTTGTTATACGTTCTAATTTTTTCCATAGCCTCCGTAGCTGATTTGTGTGCTTCTAAACGAGTAGTCTCGGCGTTTAACTCGGTTTTAGCCAGCTTGTCCAAGAATTTTGTAAATTTATTATCTGAATGATTTCTCTGATCGTACCCGAGAAACAACTTAGAAGGTGATGTTTTTAAAGATGTGTGGTATGTATTATTAATAACGTACTGAACGACACTTAAATGATCCTGCCAAGAGTGAGGATCCTCGATCAATTTGGCCAAAGAAGACTTGAGGAATCTATTGACACGTTCTACAGTACCGTTCGCCCATGGGGCAGCAACAGCGACTTTTCTGTGCTTAATACCTCTGGAACTCAGAAAGGAAGTAAACTCCTGTGAAGTAAAAAAGGTGCCCCTGTCGGAGACTAAAATTTCGGGGTTGCCAAAAATTTGAAAAAGAGAAGATAAATGTTTAATTGACTCATTGGACGAGGTTAATTTACAGGGAAAAAGATGGGTAAACCGAGTAAACGCGTCGACTACAAGTAAAATATGTTTACAAGCCTGTATAGATTCAGTGAGTGGCCCAAAATGATCTATGTGCAAAACCGCGAAGGGAACTGCCTTTCCTTCAAGTACTTGCAGTTCTCCTTCTTTAGCGTTCGACGGGATATTATTAGTTAGACACGTCAAACAGTTGTCGATATAATCTTGTGTTTTCTTGCGTAACAGCGGAAACCAATAATTTGCGTTGATACCCTGAATTGTTTTCTCGACGCCGCAATGCGCCATCTCGTCATGGTGAATTCTAATTATGTTAAACACCATCGATTCGGGGACCGCGAAACGTGGTCTGTATTTCCCTTTTTTGTAGACAAGGCCTTCTATTAACTCGAATTTATCATTATTGGCAAACTCTAATTCTTCAGCAATATTTTTAATTTTTGCATCTTGGAGTTGTCTGTACTCCAACTCGCGTTCCAAAGGTAACGGTTCATGATACGCCACAATTCTACTCAACGCGTCTACGTGGGACATACGTTTGCCTTCACGATGAACGACATTAAAATTGTAATTTTGTAACCGTAACGTTCAACGCGCAATCCTAGGATTCAAATGCGCCTTATTTACGGCGTAAACCAAAGCGTGACAATCAGTGATGACTGTAAATTTGAGTCCGTAGAGATAAATGTGGAACCGTTCCACCGCCTTGACAACTGCCAACATTTCCAGCTCGTAGCTGTGAAATTGAGCTTCCGATTTATTAGTGGCTTGGCTATAAAAGGAAACTGGGGCTAACTGACCCGAATCTTGTTTTTGCAGCAATATTGCTGCCAACGCAATCGAACTCGCGTCCGTATGGAGCTCGGTTTCTGCTCTCGGATTGTACAAACAAAGTACAGGGGAGGAAGTTAAAGCCGTTTTTAAATTATTGAAAGCTTTCAAACAATTTTCATCGAATCTAAATTCTACTGATTTATGTAACAACTCCTGTAAAGGTTTGGCTATCTTCGCATAATTTTTGATAAATGCGGAAATAGTTTGATAAGCCTAAGAAATATTGAACTTCGACTACATTTTTTGGTTGCAGAAATTTACTTATGGCTTCCGTATGCCGACTACTTAAAGTAATACCCGAAGGTGTTAAGATATAACCGAGGTATTCGATCTTACGCTTCAAGAAGAGACATTTCATAAAATTGACTTCAAAATTATTTTGTTTGAGAAGTAAGAGCACTTTCTTTAACACGAGCAGGTTGTCCTGGACGGAAGAGGACGGAATCAAAATGTCGTCTATATAAACTAAGACTTGATCATCCCGAATCAAGGGTTGCAATATTTGAATAATGCGTCGCTGAAATTCAGCAGGCGCCTCACAGTAACCAAAAGGCAATCTGGTAAATTCATATTGCCCATCGGGCGTCGCGAACGCGAAATATTTAGTGCATTCTGGGTGCAATTTTATTTGGTGAAAGCCATCCTTCAAGTCCAACAACGTAAAAATGCTCTTATTGCTCAAACGAGCTAGACAGTCCTCGATGAGAGGAAACGGGTACTTTTGTTTGACAACGCGGAAATTGAGGCCGCAAATCAATACATAGATGGAGCGTGCCGTTCTTTTTGCGAACGGGCACAACACGCGCGCAATAAGAAGAGGAACTCTCTTTTATAATACTTCACTTCAGCAGGTCGTCAGTTATCTCTCTCATTTGCAGTCGTTCCGACCATGCGAAGCGTCGAGGAGCAAACGCGTATGTCGACTCATCTTTAAGTACTACTCTTACCAGATACTCATCTTGAGCCGGAGGAACCTCCGTATTTTGAACCTCGATAATTGTGGATACCAATTGTTTCAAAATATTCGAATCAAAATCGATATCGATATCCGATAAGATATCGTTAAAATTCTGGGATTGATCCCTGACAATTTCGGTTGACGCAATCTCTTGAAAAAGTTCGATTTTATGCTGTAAATTCTCACCAGAAGGGTTATATAAAACTGAAATAACATTATTTTTGAAAAAATCACGACCAATAATTAGGTCCAACGAAAAAGAATCATTTTCTAAAATGTGTAAACTAATGTTTGTTTTACAATTAGGAAGTACTTGAAGACTAATCGTAGTGTTAACTACATGATGAGACTTTAAGACTCGAATCAAAAAATTCTTTAAAAACGGACGGACGAATGAGAGAGATAGGACTTCCTGTGTCCAAAAGAGCCCAAATGTTACAAGGAATACCATTAAGCGATACGACCTTAAGCTTAGAATCGTTGATTTCGATTTTTTTGGGGATGTCCTCAGTGACCACTGCAACCAGAGAAGACGAAGAAGTTGATGTAGTATCCTTCTGTTCCACGGCAGCGACTGTGGACGACTTAACCGTCGGCTGGGAGACGGCCGGTTTGTCCTTTTTCAATTTATAACACTCATCCCGAGTGTGACCTTTGGCACGACAATATACGCAGAAAACGTCCTTTAGCTGAGTCGTGTTTTTAAGGGGCGGTGTAGGGACCACCTTCGACCCTTGAATCTTCGAATTGAAGTCCGTTGATTTCTTAGACGTCTCACAAGAGGCAGTAGTTATGCTGTGCATCTCTTAAAGAAATTCGTCAATGGATGTCACCTTCAGTGCTGCAGCAAGCTCTCTCAAGGATCTGCTACCAATTCCATTGATCAAGAGATGTATTATGTCTCGTTCTGGTAATCTTAAATTTTTCATTAAGATCAATTTGTCCATGGAATAGTCATGGAATGTTTCCTTCTGGAAATTCCACTTACAAGCCTCCACTTTCTGTAACGCCACATGAAATAAAACTGGTCTTCTGAAACGCTTCATTATAGAATCTCGAAAGAAAAGTCATGACTCGATAAGACTGGTGACATTTAAATCAAACCACTTACGGGCTGTCTTTTTAAGCTTGCCTGTAGCAGCAAGAAGCAGGATGTCAGAAGAAACTGCATGGATCTGAGCCACCCTTTCAGCTGTGTGAATCCAGGATTCAACCTCTTCATCCTCTGAGCCAGAGAAATCCGGAATATGAGAGGATAACAGTTTGACTGCCTGAGCCATTGACACTGAAGATATTGAAACTCGCTCTTGCTGTGACGATGCAGGAAAAACAGTTTGAAAACCTGATGGCGTTCCTTGAAGGGGATGCAATAATTCAGGGAAAAGAACTTGAGAGCCAGATGATGTTCCTTGATCCTGTGGTGACGATGCAGGGAGATGGGCTTGCACCGTAGAAAACGAATATTGCCTCTGTTGTACTGGTGCAGAAAAAAATGTCTGCGAACCAGAAAAAGCTGCTGGCGTAGAACACACAGAGTTATTTATATTCAAGACTGCGACTAGCTGCTGAATCATTTTTTCTTGTTGCCTGGATTGATCCAGCATCAAAGAGCACATTTGTAATAATGATGCTTCCGTAGAAGATGCTTGAGGATTATTAGTTAAAGCTCTTACTTGAGAACTATTGTTAATCGAAGCACTTGCTTGTGAATTGCTGGCCAGCTGTATCACGTCCGAAACTGATGACACAGGGGGAAAATTTTCGGTTGATTTTTCACCACAAAAATCCAAGATAGGACCGTGCTTGTCAATGTGAGCCATTATTCTGTCGATGCACAAGGACCTGTCAGTAGACGGTTGAACCTTATAACGTTTGACTTCTTTCTGAAGTTCTGTATTCGTTATATCTTCAAAAAGTTGACGGCGATCCACCTCCGTATTTTGGTCGTGCATCTTGCATTTACGGGATGCGAACCGACGATACAGACACTTACGCGGACAGCGAAAGAAGATCAAAACACGCTAATTCGCGCGGGAAGCGGCACCGAACATACAGCGGCGCGCGCGATTGCTTGAAGGTGGCGCTTGCGACTAGCAGAAGCGAGAAAACAAACGTGGTGGCGCTCGGTATCACGTGAGAGAGACGAACCGTTATGGCGTCACCCGCGAAACGAAGAAGAAACGAGCCAATATGGCGGTGCTCGTGATGACAAAGGAGAGACGAGCCAATATGGCGGCACTCATGCACTGCACACGTGGTTCACACGTGTGACCAAAATGATGCAAAGTGTAGAACGTAGCCTCGGCACGATATGTTCCCGTGGCGGCATGTATATGTTACAGTCTTTTTTTTCCAGCGAACGATGAGGATCGCTAGCCCAAAAGGGAGAAATGTCCGTCGAGAGATCTGCCGACGTAATGGCGGACCGGCAACGAGACGACCTGTACTTTTGAAACAGTATGTCCCCGAGACACCGACCGACCGTAAACACTGAACTCGACCACTAACGATTGTAAAACTCGACAGACTACGCGTCAACGCGAAACAACCGTGTGTACGAGACTGGACGGAAAAACGATTTCCGTTGACTTAACTGCGACGAAGTCTCAACGACCGACCACCGACCAGAGAAACTAAGGATTATCCCACTTCTGAACTGTGAGAGGGTTTAGAGGGTAGAGCTTTTAGCGTAGGGATGTCAGGAGGAAACAGCGTGGCTGGGAAGGTTTCTTGAGGCAGGTGGTTAAGTGAGACAAAGTGTTTGTATCAGAAACACTCTTTATTCCGCGAGCCGATGTGCTCGCTATCCGTCTCTAACAAAGACTGCCAAAGCAACCTCTCCTTGCTCATCTCTAAGGCTTCTTAGCCAATCAGCGACAAGCGTAGTAATCACGTGCGGAACTACTTCCCGGCGAACCAATTACAATCAGCCATCTTGGCGCGCGCCGCATACCGAGAGCGCGCCCTCATCGATGTTACGTATACATATGTACGAACATAAAGTAACGCACCTCTTACAATGATAGATAATAAAAATATAATAAGAAATATAAAATATAAAAAGATACCAATAATGATATAAAATATAACTGTATAATAAAATATATAATCTAAGGTGTCGAGGGGGAGGGGGAGAAGCCTCTTTCTGTTGAGGGGGAGGAGCATCCTTCTGTTGGGGGGAGGAGCTTCCTTCTGCTGAAACAAAAAAACAAACAAATTTATGAGTATTTTTAAGTCATAACACTAATTTTATATACATTTGAAAGAATGCTCACCATTATTCCGCGGATGCTGCAAATAACCGGGAACGAGCTGTTGTTTAGAACTTCGATTCTGTTCCATAAAACTTCTGAGGCCGCCAGCATGATATGTCAAATGGAGCACTATTAAAATTTCCAACGAGACCACCTTCTAGTTCTTTCGTCATTGATTTCGTCAAACCGACCTCTCGACCGCGTATTGCTTGCACGATGTAATTTACTGGAGTGTTTGTTGATAGCGCTGGAACACACACACCTGCACGTATGAGACGTTTAAATACCCAATGTCTTAAATAATTGAGACGTTCGATTCGAGCCTCCAACCCCTCTTTAGTCAACTTCCAAGGTCTTTGTGGATCGGGAATTTTGTTTTCCAACAACGAAACACAATAATCATAGTCCATCACCCAGTAAGCATAGTCCTCTCTCACTACATGAGCGGATCGAAGCCACAGAAAATTCTCCAAGTCCATAATTTTTCTATCCATTTTTCAGTCTATGACATTCGTACAGATAAAAAGTTTATGGTATACAAATTGGACACATATTGCACGGCATTATCTGATGCAATGGAAATTTACACTTACTGCAAAACTGTCCGAGAATTAAACTGTAACACGCCGTTTCATGTATTCGCACCGCACTAAAATTTGGATATAGTTCTGCAATACGAATAAAACACGCGGTACAAAACTTGTAGTCTCCAGTTTTATAATAAAAATATATACTGCACATTTTCTTTATTTCATTCACAGAAATAATGTCAGTCTGGTCTAACACGCGATGAGTTTCTTCCACATATTCGTTATCGGAATCGCTATTATAGTCCGAATCCTCTAACGCCTCAAGTATGTTGTCCCATTCTTCATCAGAATCAGCGATCACCATAACTTCATGATCCAGCACATCTTCATCGTCCGAATGTTCAATCACCATAACATCATCATCTTCTTCCATAGTTGTACACAAACCGTAAATAGTAAGCTCTTCGCACGAACGTATACGATTTGAGAAGAACGTAGACTGTATAATGTTGCACACTCTCCTCTCGATTATATATTTTAATTCTACATCTCTTGTCTCCTTCTAACTGGAGTATCATCTAACTCATCATTTTTCTACATCTCAAGCAGGAGACTAAAGTTTTGCTGATTATGCACACACATATTATACTATTTTATATTCATGAAGAACGGAGAAATAATTAATAAAATTCACAATTTAAATTTGTAAAAATAATTTATTTATTACAAGAATCGTGAAGAATATCATTTACAGCATTTGATAATAATTCACAATCTATGAGTGATTCGCTGTCAAACGCAACTTTCGCGTATCACTTTTGCAGCATTACATACATCTGTCATGTTATTATGTTGTAAAATAGTTGCAAATTTGTTAAACATTTCATTAACACTATACATATTTTCGAATAGCCATAAATACATATGACGTATACAATTTTCAAAATCGAATAAATGTAGTAAAGTCGATGGTTTCATATACAAAGAATTATTAGATAATGTCATTTTTATAATTTTTGAGTTAAACATTTTAATCACTTCAAATGCAATATCTTGAATCCATAATGGAATTTCAGCCGATTGTAATCGTTCAATGTCAGCTCGTTTCTGCATTAACGATTTCCACATATCAAAAGGCAACACTATTTGATTGCCTCGATTATCACCAAGTACTAATTTCACATATGATACAGTTCCGACGCTGATTCCAATCTCTAAATATTTATACAATGCAGGAGTTAAGGCATATCTTCTTCCGAGTATACGAACAGCACGACGATTCTCGGATGAAATGCTATAAAAAATATTTTTAATAAATTATAAGGAAAATATATATATTTTAAGAAATTATAAGGAAAATATAAAAATTTAAAGAATTATATGGAATATACAATGCTTTATCAAAACTTACTTGTTAGATTTCTTCGAGGAAATTGTACCATCCTGAATCGGAACGTAGTAATTCATGCTGCTTCCTTCAGTGGAGTACATATTAACCTTTCAAACAAGCGGCTGATACAAACTAAATTATTTTATATTGTAAATTATTTTAAAATGCTCCAATGTTGCAAGTTGCAATGTGGAGGAAATTATTGCTGATGTATTATTCAAGCGCCTCCGATGTACGACTACTATTCGTAGAGAGGATTATTGTTGATGTGTTATATTCAAGCGCCGATGTACGGCTGCTATTTGTGATGAAATCATACCAGAATGTTCGATCAAAAATGTACGTGTCAAACCGTGAGAAAAAGAATTAGCCAAAAAAGCAACGTAATCTAAATTTTTCACGCGCCTATGTACGGCTGCATGTAATTTTAAACTTTTGACTTTTGAGATAACATCGTCTGAAAAAGTGCGTGGCAAAAAGACGAAACGCCAAGATTAAAAAGTGCGCTAATAGTACAGCTGCATGTAATTTTAAACTTTTGACTTTGAGATGTCAGTCTATAAAATTTAAGCAAAAAATGTGATGTAATCTAAATTTTTCACGCGCCAATGTACGGCTGCGTGTAATGTGAAAATTTTGACTTTGAGATAACATTGTCTGAAAACATGTGAAAAAAAATATGAAACATCAAATATGCGCTAACAGTACAGCTGCATGTAATTTTAAACTTTTGACTTTGAGATGGTATCATCTCTAAAATGCAAGAATCAATCTGATGAAAACGTATGACAAACCGCGAAATAAAGATTTAGCTGAAATGTGATACGAGACGCTTCAGTACAAGAGATATATAATCATGGTAAAGAGACACACTATGTCAGTATTTTCATCCGAGGTTCCGAGATAACAGTCATCAAGATCTTATTAGTTTTGGAAATATGGAGGAACAAAATTTGTGTGAGCAAGCAGCTCTAGTGAATTCGGTAGAAGAGTACGTTGCGTGGGAGGCACAATGCGATGTATGTATCGAATCGCTGGAAGATCAAAGTCGAATCAAACGTCCACGATTATCAATTGGAAATCGACAATCACTGGTTGCCCGAATTGCACGACTCGAAGGTCTGAAAAATTTGCTACGCAGACGCTTCGTACATGCAGGTGCCGGGTGCAGTGCACGAGAAGAAGGACTCATTTGGCGTGAAATTGATACAGCGTTGGAGAACCGCATATTGACTGGTGCGGTCATCAATCACAACCACATCTAACCTCGTCAATTTCTCGAGGATGCTAGCGGTATCGTGCTCGAAAACGTGCGAAAAGTTATGGAAAGACACATTAATGTAAAAGTTAATACAATATTTAACGGTGAGTTTGTGGCGGGTGATAAACGTGCAAATAAATCAATTAATACGCGAAACTATGAACTCTTTCAGACATCTGATTTACACGAGTGGTACGAGCTACGCGTTATCGAGCCCACTCTAGCATCACTAGAAGAATTTCAAGAACGTGATAGCGGTTGGGCACTGTCGCGGATACTCGATTTGACTGTAAATATAAACAAATTGTATAATCCAATACATGCAGGATGCTATATTAAATTACCGCGGGAAATAACGATGAAACAAGCGGTGATAAACGTGCAATCCAAAGACAATGCGTGTTTCGCGTGGGCGGTGGTCGCGGCTCAATATCCAGCTGAAAGAAAGGCGGAACGGGAATCATCGTACCCGTATACAAAAGTGCTGAATCTCCAGGGCATTGAGTTTCCAGTGACTGTGAATCAAATTAAAAAGTTTGAACATGCGAACAACATTTCAATCAATGTATACACATTGATACTACGCAGTGAAGGGAACGTGGGCATTGCCCCGATACGTCTCATTGTCAGTGAACTGAAGAAAGACAAGCATGTCAACTTGCTGTACGTGGAAGATCCACAGGACAACAGCATTGGACATTTCGCGTGGATCAAGAATCTATCTCGACTTGTGTCATCACAATTGACCGTGGGAAAACGTAAAGCGTATATATGCGATCGGTATGTATATTTTAATAAGAATGTAATATATAAATTCTAAAAAAAAACTTTCTTTAGAAGATAAAATTCATTATTTTTTACAGATGTTTGCATTATTTCGGATCTAACGACAAGTTACAGTCACACATGGTAGACTGTCGCGAGATGAACGACTGCGCTATCCTGTTACCGAAAGATGACAAGTGGCTCACATTCAACAACTACTACAACAAAGAGCGGCTTCCATTCGTGGTGTATGCCGACTTGGAATGCATCTTAGCAAAGACAGATAAAAAGAAAAATTTATATCAACATCACAAAGTATTTAGCATAGCTTATTATGTACATTGCTCGTACAATAATACATTATCCGTGTATCATTCTCGTCGTAGTGTAGATTGCGTATCATGGTTCACCAAAGAACTTAAAAATTTAGCACAATATGTAAACACTATTTTATCAACTAATGTCCCCATGGTAAATTTGACATCAGATGAGTCTGAAAAATTTCATAGCGCAACGCATTGTTATATATGTGAAAAACCATTCGTGCAAGATGATATACGCGTACGCGATCATTGCCACCTCACCGGGCGGTACAGAGGTCCCACGCATTCAAAGTGTAATCTAAATTATAAAGATTCTTTTATCATTCCAATAGTATTTCACAATTTAGGAGGGGGAAAATGGCGAGCGAAGTGAGGTGACGTGATTCTGTCACAGTGATTTTGTGTGGAGTGTTCGACAGGATGGGAAGAGGGTGAGAAGTCGGTGGGTGGCGGAGTCAATGGAGGAAGAGGAAACGAGGCGGAGGGAATGGAGGAAGGGGGGGGATGAAGCAGAAGAGGAGTTGTGGGTGGAAAGAAAATTCGGCTAGCATGATGCAGGAAATTTTGGAGCAGGAAAAGAGAGAGACGGTGGCGACAGAAGAAGGATTGGCGGCCGGACGTGGAAGCGAGAAGTGTGGTCGGTAAGGAGGAGTGGGACGGAGGAAGACCGTATGTACCGGCAGGTAGCGGGAATAAGGTGTGAGGCAACAGGTGGTGGCGACACTGGAAGGCCGGGGGGCCACGTGCGCGGAACACGTGTTGCAAACGGTTAGTGAGATACGCAGTTGAGAGGCATACGTGCGTGGAGATACGTGGTGCAATTTAGAAAGATAAGAGAGAGAAAGTGGTGTGACTGGTGACTATGGGTTGGGAAGAGGACTGGTTGAGTGAGCTGAGAGGGATAAGGAAAGGCTTGAACGGGATCGTGGATGGAATGAGAGGAATAGAGAGAGAGCTGAGGCTTTTGAGAGAGAGAGGATGGAGAGCACAGGAAGAGGAGGAGAAGGAAGGAGACAGGTTGGAAGACGGAAGAGAGGAGGCAGCGACGGAAGAAGAGGATACTGATGCAGATGCAGCGATCGAGAGAGAGGAAAGGAAGAAGGAAGAGGATGAGAGGAGGAGGAAGGTCGAAGAGAAAGAAGAGAAAAGAGGCCATAAAGTGATTGGGGGGAGTGAAGGGGGGGAGAGGAAAGTAAGGGGGCAAGCGACAAGAGAACGGGGAAAATGATAAGGAGAGAAGCAGGAAAGAATGTGATCGAAGGGGACAAGGAAGGGGGAGGATGGAAGGAGCAGACAGGGGAAGGGGGAATGTTGAAGGATATGAGAGTGGAGAGGAAGAAGGGGGATAAGGTGGCGAAGGATAGCAGGGTAGAGAGAGGTAGGAGGGAAGGAGAGGGGGATGGAAAAGGGGTGAAAGGCGACTGGGAGGAGAAGGGGTTATTTAAAGGGAGGCAGGAGGGGGATAGTTGGTGGGAGAGTGTGAAGGAGGAAGAGGCGGAGGAGGAGGAGGGTGATTGGGAGTTATGGAATAGGTTGGAAGGCAGGATAGAAAGGAAAAAGAAAAAAGAGGAGGAAAAGGAGAGAGAGAGGGAAGAGAGAGAGAAAGTGGAGGAGCAGGTGAGGAGGGAAAGGAGAAGGAGGAACCTGATATGGAGGGGGTTGGAGGGGGATAGTGCCGAAGAAAGGAGAAGATTGCTGAAGCTGATGATAGAAAGGATACTGGGAAGAAAGGTGGAGTTAAGGGGGGTGGAGGAGAGGATAGGGGAAGGAGAAAAGAGGTTGCTTCTGGTTATAATGGAGGAGGAGGGAGACAGGGATGAGTTATTAGAAAAAAGAGGGGAGATAGGGAGAAGATGGAGAATGGAAGTGGATGAGGATTTAACGAGGGAAGAGAGAAAAATGAAATGGAGGATCAAGGAGAGAGCAAGGTTAGAGAGGGGAAGGGGAAAAGGGTAGAGTTCGATAGCAGGGGTTTATGGGTGGAGGGAAGGGAATGGAAGTGGGATGAGGAAATGGAGGTGTGGAAAGAGACTAAGGAGGTTTAAGACAGGTGGGGAAGGGAGGGGGAGAGTTTGGAAGGGAGGCAGGATAGAGCAGAGGCGGAGGATGGATAGCACCATATTCCATCACGGCTGTCATGCTCTTATCACGCTTTGTTTGTTTATTACACTTTCAGAGGAAGGATAAGAGGAGACGGAATGGCTGACTGAGGAGAAGGAGACGGCAGGAGGATAAGGGAAGGAGGAAACGGCAAGCAATAGGAAAGACGAGGATGGAGGAAGGCAGGAGGGAAGGAGAGAAGAGGGAGGCATGAGAAACACGAGGACACGAAGAAGAAGACAGGAAAAGGGAAAGGGGAAGGGGATGGGAAACGGAGGGAGGGGGGCACGAGTTTGTAAGGGTCGCATATGGCCAGGTCGCGAGGGGGAATGATTTTACTTTGTAAAGGTTCGGGACCGCTCCTAAAAAGCGCCTTCAATCCCTGAGGGGACGAATAAATGATAACTAACTAACTAGTATTTCACAATTTATCTGGTTACGGCACATTTTGTAATTAAAGAAATAGCTACAGCGTTCAAAGGGAGAATCGATGTACTTCCGATAACCAAAGAAAAATATATATCGTTCACAAAAAATGTTAAACTTACAGCTTATAATTCCAGATATATTAATTCCAGAAATATTAACTTGGGTTCTATCGATTCGTATAAATTTCTTACAACCAGTCTCGACAAATTGGCTTCATTTTTGAATAAAGATAAACTCTTAATTTTAAAATCGAAATTTCAAAATTTACCAACTGAAAATTTTAATTTATTAACACGGAAAGGTGTATTTCCGTACGAATATATAGACTGTTTCGAAAGACTTCAAGATACATGTTTACCACCGCGCGAATCATTTTACAGTTCCTTGACCGGTAACACAATATCCGAGAGCGATTATGCACACGCTGAGAATGTATGGAAGCAGTTCTCCATTCGAACGCTGAGTGAATATAGCGACTTGTATTTAAAAACTGATGTCTTGTTATTAGCAGACATTTTTGAAAATTTCCGCGATAGCTGCATTAAAAGTTATGGACTCGACCCCGCGTATTACTATACTCTCCCCGGATACACGTGGGATGCCATGTTGAAGCATACAAATATTACGTTCGAATTGCTTACTGATATCGACATGCTAATGTTTATCGAACGTGGTATACGCGGTAGACTAACAATAAGCCAATGCTCCAACAGATATGCACATGCTAATAACAAGTACATGCAATCGTACGATCCATCGAAACCATCATCGTATCTCATGTATTTCGAGGTAAATAATTTGTATGGATGGGCAATGTGTCAACCATTGCCTTATGCCGATTTGCGATGGGTCGACGATGTATCCGATTTTAACGTATCATCCATCGCGCTAGATTCACCTACAGGCTACATTCTCGAAGTAGATTTGGAATATCCACAGCATCTGCACGATATGCACGCTGACCTACCGTTTTGTCCGACACGTGACAAACCACCCGGTAAACGACAGGACAAGCTTCTAGCAACCTTATATGATAAGAAGCGTTACGTGATACACTACCGCAACCTGCAGCAATGTATGCAACACGGTCTTCGCGTTACAAAAATACATCGTATTGTTACGTCCCTGGATTACATCCCCTGAGCGCCTTCATTCTACTATCTTCCCCTGAGCATCATCACTAGGAGGGTTGTTTTCCGGCGCAATTACTAGTTTTGGTCTAGCTGACGCATCGAGCGGACGCATACGAGACCAATGAGCATATTGGCTTATTACATATTATATTTCATCATACTTCTGTACTGGGTATATTCATTAAAGCTCAGTACCACCCAAAGAGCGAATATTAATTCCGGGCGCGTTCCGGGAGTGTGTGTGTGAGTGACTTCCCTTCTTTTGCGATATCTCGCAAAAGCCGTCCCGAGACGTAACATTTTTGGGGGCTCGTCCGGGATCAAACGAACGACGAGCCGATCAGATTCGACGGACGAGCTACGAAGGATCGAGAGAATGACAACGCAGCATTCGCCGAGGGTAACCCGATTGCAAGCTCCGTCTCGAGTCACCGTCACCGAGGAACCGACGGAACAGACGCAAGCAGAGCTCCTGCAGACTGCGATAAACGAGATTCGGCAGCTGCGAGAGGACCGAGAACAACAACAGAGACGCTTCGAAGCTGTCTTGCAGCAGCGCGACGAGGAGCTGCGTCGACTCGAGGAGAGAATTGCTTCGCGGGAGGAAAATATACAGCTAAGTCCTTCCATTAACACTGCTTTAAATAACATCGCCGATAATAGAGCTTGCGGGGACACGAACAATGATTTTCGCGCGAGAATGGGCTTTAAATTGAAGCCTGATACTTTTGACGGAAAAGTTCCGCTGCGAGAGTTCCTCTCGCAATTTCTTTTGATCGCGCGCGCAAATAATTGGGACGAATCTACATAAACGGTTGCTTTGGCCACGAATTTACCGGGAAAAGCGCGAACCGTGTTAGAAAATGTCGAAAATTTTGAAAATTTAAACTTTGAAGAATTAAAATCAAAATTAAAACTTCTTTTCGGGGAAGGAAATCTAACACAAAATTATTATTCACTTTTCACGAATCGAAAGCAAAAATTAGGGTGATTTCGGAAGATTTGGCTTCTTTCGGTGCCGAATTAGAAAGATTGTCGCAACTGGCTTATCCAGAATGTCCCTTCGCGGTGAGAGACAAAATCGCGTGTGCACAATTCGTTTCGGCTCTCTCGGATGGTTTCTTGAGGAGGACTCTTCAATTAGAAGGAATAACCTCCTTAAATTTGGCCGTTGAGAGAGAAAAAACGGTGAAAATAATTCAGGGAGAAAATTTTGAGAGAAGAAAATTTGAAAATAACGGAAAATTTAGCGCGAATTTTCAAAAGGCAGAGAGGAACGGCGCGCGGAACGGGAACGGTAATAAGAACAACGAGAGCGATGCGCGAAAAGACAACGGAAAAAAAAATTGGCGAGGAAATAATTTTTCCTCGAAAGGGAAAGAATGTTGGACGTGCGGGAAGACAGGACATTTCCGGTCAAAATGTCCTGAAGAAAAGGAAAACGCGGTTTAGTTGAGCTCCGCGGGGTGAGCTCGACTTTCTATTCTGGAAGAGCCCCGATATCGAATCAATTTGTAGATCTTAATGTCGCTAGAATTAAAGAAAATAATTTTTATTATAATGGAAAAATGAATGATAAGAATTGTTCTTTTAAAATAGACACGGGCTCTGATGTTTCTCTTTTGAATAGAAAGTTGATTAGTAGAGATATGAAAAAGATTCCACTTAAAAATTGTAATTTAAAATATCCGACAGGAGAAAAAGTTTTGATTGATTTTCAAGTAGAGGTTAAAGTCGAAATCGGAAAATATTTTATTTTGATTCCCATGTTCGTTGCCACCATAAATGATGATTGTTTGTTGGGAACCGATTTTCTCCAAAAAGTTAACTTAAAAAATATTTTTGATCACAAATTTAAAGAATTAAAATCAAATAAAGAAATAATTTATAATTGTTCTCGAATAGAAAATTCTTTTAAGGTTTCTTCTATTTTAGAAAATCTTTTTGAAAATAATTCCATAAATTTAAAAAATACAGAAAAAGAAATTTTTGCCAATTTTTTAAATAATTTTTCCAATGTATTTTCTGAAAACATTGTGGCTGGCAACTGTAGTATCGTAGAACATGTCATTAACATAAAAGACTCTCTCCCCATAAAGCAGTCACCTCGTCGAATTCCCATTCATTTAAGGAAGGAAGTCGATAAAATTATTGAGGATATGAAGGAACAAGGAGTTATAGAGGAATCGCAAAGTCCATGGATTTCTCCGGCCGTTATGGTTAAAAAGAAAGACGGCAGTATAAGATTCTGCATCGACTATCGGAAACTAAATAATGTGACGGTAAAGGATTCATACCCTCTTCCCCGAATAGACGATTTATTAGATCAACTCTCAGGTAACTCATGGTTTTCCACATTAGACTTAAAGAGTGGTTATTGGCAATTAAAAGTCCGTTCCGAGGACAAAGAAAAGACGGCTTTCTCAATCGGCAGGGGTCTTTGGCAATTTACTGTGATGCCTTTCGGTTTATGTAACGCTCCCGCGACTTTCGAACGATTGATGGAAAAAGTTTTGCACGGTTTATTATCAAAAAAATGTTTAGTATATTTAGATGATGTAATAATTTTCGGAAAAACTTTTGACGTGTTATAGCCCGGAAGCTATAACCACATTTTTTAATATGAAATGTCGAAATAGAAGGGCATTGACCGCGCGGAATGCTCGCACAGCAACTCACGCGCGATCGCCCAAAAAACTTGCGAAAGTGCAAGCGAAGAGGTTCAACTTTAAACCTGCTTCGCTTACACTTGGACTTTGGTCGCGCTCCCGAAAATCCCAGAAATAACGAAGAGATAGAAGGCCCGCCGCGGATGCGCGCCGGGCAGTCGTATATACAATCTAAGCAATAACCGATCAACTAACTTAACGTTAGTACGGGAATCACCTAACGCGCCAAAGTCGCAAGCAGTTATAACACACGTACGTTAACGCGCAGTGAGCCGCGAACGATATTATAAACCCGAGCGCGGAAAGGTATAACCAAATAAACACGCGCTAGTGAATACTGTGAAGACTGTTTAATAAATAAAGGTGACATAATTAACACAACAAAAAGTGAGTTAATCTATACGAGTCCCTGGCATCCCGGAGTCCCCACTCCTAATTCGGCAACGATCCCGAATAATATTGCCTTCGCACCGCGAGGCACAACAGACGAAATGGTAGAGAATTTAAACATGGTATTTTCTCGATTAAAAGAAGCCAATTTAAAATTAAATCCTAAAAAATGTATTTTCTTCCAAAAGAATGTGAAATATTTGGGACATATAATTTCAAAGGAGGGCGTTACCACAGATCCAGAAAAGATTATTGCCGTGAGAGATTGGCCGCTCCCCCATACTAAGAAGCAGTTGCGCAGTTTTCTAGGTTTTTGCTCGTACTACCGGAAATTCGTGAAAGAATTTTCTTCTTTGGCAAAACCCCTTTACGTATTAACAGAGAATCAAGTTAAATTTGTTTGGGGAAATGAATGCCAAAATGCTTTCGAAAAATTAAAATCGATGTTGTCGTCTTCTCCGGTGTTATCTTTTCCTCAGGGGGAAGAAGAATTTATTTTAGATACCGACGCATCGAATATCGGTATCGGTGCGGTATTATCCCAGAGACAATTGGGAAAAGAAAAAATGATCGCTTATTTTAGCAAGGTGCTTAGCAAGGCTGAACGGAATTATTGTGTAACTCGTAGGGAATTGTTAGCGATAATAGATTCTTTAAAATTTTTCCGTCACTATCTCTTAGGTCGAAAATTTGTGATTCGTGATTCGCACCGATCATGTATCTTTGAAATGGTTAATGTATTTTAAAGATTTAGAAGGACAATTGGCAAGATGGCTGGAAAGACTACAAGAATTTGAGTTCGAGATTATTTACCGAAAAGGACAATCTCACGGGAACGCTGATGGACTATCCAGGCGATTATCTGAGGCTTTCGGATGCGAATACTGCGCTAAGGTCGAGAAAAAGAGCGCAGAAGAAACACAAAAAATGGTCACTCGTATTGTGCTTGCCAGTGAAAATTTTGAAGAATGGCGTGAGGCACAACAGAAAGATTCAAGCATTTCTTTTATTATTCGAGGAAAAGAAATACAAAGAAGACCATTACATTCAGAAGTTCCTGTCAGAAATGTTTCGGATCAAATTTACTGGTTTTACTGGGATTCTCTCGTTCTGAAGAATGGAATTCTCTATAAGAGATAAGAAGCCTCGAATCTGAAAACCAGTTTCCTCCAACTTATAGTTCCTCAAGATCGAATTAAGGAAATTTTAGAGAAAACGCACGATTCTCCATTCGGAGGACATTTTGGAGTCAACAAGACTTTAGAGAAGATCCGAAAAAGATTCTTTTGGGCAAACTGTAAACAAGACGTAGAGAAATGGTGCAGAACATGTAAGATCTGTATATCAAAGAAAGGTCCTTTAGGAAAGAGAAAATCTCCTTTATAGATATATAATGTCGAAGCTCCATTAGAAAGGGTACAGATGGATATCCTTGGTCCTCTTCCGTTGACTAAGTTAGGGAATAAATATCTACTTGTCATGGTGGATTGTTTCACAAAATGGGTAGAAGCTTTCCCCATCAAGAATATTAGAGCCAAGACTGTGGCTGAAGTTTTTGTGAATCAATTTGTTTCGAGGCATGGAGTGCCTGTTGAGATTCACACAGATCAGGGAAAGAATTTCGAGTCTGTTGTTTGCAAAATTGATGCGACTCCTTGGAATCAAAAAGACAAGAACTACTGCTCTTCATCCTCAATCTGATGGCCAAGTGGAACGTCAACATCAAACAATTATTAATTACTTGACGAAATATATCTCCGAAAATCAGAAGGATTGGGATGAATGGATTCCTATGTTTATCTTGGCGTACAGGTCTTCAAAGCATGAGACCACAGGACTGACTCCTGCAGAATTGTACTTCGCTAGAGAACTTAGGCTGCCAGTAGACTTATTACAAGGAAGTCCTAGGTTCGATGAAGAAAGATTACCTCCAGGAAATTTTGTAGAAAATTTGAAAGAAAGATTAGAAGAAATTCATTCTTGTCTTAGGGAACGAATGGCTTTGAAATCTTCACAGATAAAAACTAGATACGATCGAAAAGCTAGAACTGTTCTTTTCGAGGAGGAAGAGAGAGTCTGGTTGTATAATCCCCAAAGAAGTGGGATTGTCCCGATTGCGCACATTACGGATCGGACACAGCGATATTTCCCGATCAGACACAGTCCCGATCGGACACAATCCCGATCGGACATAGTCCCGATCGGACACATTCCCGATCGGACACAGTCCCGATCGGACACAGTCCCGATCGGACACAGTCCCGATCGGACACAGTCCGGATCGGACACAGTCCCGATCGGACACAGTCCCGATCGGACACAGTCCCGATCGGACACAGTCTCGATCGGACACAGTCCCGATCGGACACAGGCCTGGGTGCGGGAGGGGGGGCCGAAGGCCCCCCTTGCACCCCCCCGTGTGTGTATGTGTGTGTGTGTGTGTGCGCGCGCGCGCGCCTATGTCCGATCGGGCCTGTGTCCGAATGCAACTGTATGTGTCCGATCGAGAATGTGTCCGATCGGGACTGTGTCCGATCCGGACAGTGTCCGATCGGGACTGTGTCCGATCCGGACTGTGTCCGATCGGGACTGTGTCCGATCGGGATTGTGTCCGATCGGGACTGTGTCCGATCGGGAAATATCGCTGTGTCCGATCCGTAATGTGCGCAATCGGGACTCACTCGAAAAAGTAAGGGAAAGGCTCAGAAATTGCAAAGCAATTGGGAGGGTTCATATTCGATAATAAAGAAATTCAACGACGTAGTTTACTGTATTCAGAAGACTCCTAGGCATAGGAAAAAGGTTGTACATGCGGATAGGATAGCTCCTTTTCTGGAAAGGGACTAGAATTGTTAGGATAGATTGGAGCCCAAGAAATGTCTATTTATCAAGAAATTTCCAGAGGGAAATTTTATTCATAGAAATAGGGAGAATAATTTACTGCATAATCTTCTTCTTTTACAGAATCTCCGAAGAGGAGAGGTTTCGTTTAGAGGAGTTTCCGGTCTTGCTATGGGGAGAAATTTCCTGGATACGGCCGACTAGCTGTTCGTCGAGCTGAGCCTTCCAGGAAGAGGGAAGTTTCGTCTTCGTTTCAGAAGCTTCGTCTTCGCTTCATTCTAAGAAGACTGCCTCGCTCGCGGTTTTTGATCCGTGGTTTTCCCGCGGGACTTCGGGCAAATGCCGTGGCAGAAACTTGGGGAGTCCACGAGGGACGATGGGTCCACAGAGAATACCCCCCCTTGTCTGAAGTTCTTCACGAGTTCGCAGGGAAATCAGGACGTAGCAGAGAACACATCGAGAGTCGATTGATTGTCGGCGGATCGCCCGGTAACCTGAGGCAGCAGCCTGGGGTAGGGCAGGATGGTTCGTCGGAACTCTGGAGTCGGCGTGTGGCTGTCAGTCGATTGGGACCACAACGGCAAAGTCGCTCGGTAACCTGAGGCAGCAGCCCGGGGTAGAGCAGGAAGGCTCGTCGGTACCCTGGAGTCGATGTGTGCGGATGAACGATTGGATCCGGAGTGGCGGAATCCTAAAATCGACATCGGAGCACGGAGTTTTACGACAGCATCGGATTGCCCTCTATTTCTGATTGTCGGGACGAAGTAGATAGACACGGACAGTTCTAATCCAGGTCCTCCGAGGGGAGAGCGGGGTGCGGGGGTATCTCTGTGGCGCGGGGCTGACGTCACGCGGGCGGGGGACGCTCGGTTTCGACGAAAGATAGGGGGGGGGGGGTTGTGTCCTGAACGTGATATTCGACCGTTCGTAAACAAATAGATGGAATTATCTTTTTCCTATTTTTTGATATTTTTTATGAGGGATCTTGGGCCCGACGTGTCAGGGCATAGGTTTTCGTAGGTGTAAACAAAATAGCGCCGATGTTCGGCTGCTCGAATTTATAAACGAATAACGCCCGATTTTATTTCTAGAATATTCCATTGTGGAAATTTTGAGAGGGATGGGGTTAAAGCTTATGGAGAGAGGGTCTGTCTCCGTGTCAAAAAGTCTTTAGCATTCGTGCAGTGAAGAGCAAAATAAAAGTGCGTAAATGAATATTGAAGAAGGAGAAATGAATATTGGAGAAAATGAAGCTGATGTCATCGACAATAGAGAAGAAGAGGCCATTGAAAATAATGAAGACATAGAAATAGATGTCGAAGTGGACAATGAAGAAGAATCATCCGATTATGAAATAAGGATTCTAGAAGACTCCGATTACGATAGTGAATGTAATGAGGAGGAATTCAGTGAGAAACATGTGAAAATTTTAAAACGAGTTGATGTTCACGACATCGACGAACTTCAAAAAATGTGTTCCATTTTATTTTATTATGAAATTGACAATGGTGATAAATTTTGCACAGCGTGTTTCCTGCGAGTAAATGACTCGTTGTCACATGCTAGTGCTGTACGCATACATAAGACTGAGCGATACGTTCTACTTGTGGAAGATAGATGCTGTGAATGTGGAGGCTCAGTGTCTCAAATAACATCGTGCAGTCTGTGCCCTATTTGTAAATGATAAACTTTTTAAAAATTGAGACACAAGTGAAATATTTAAGTAGTTTCCGATGTGCAGAAATTGGTAAGTATCCCTTTTTAAATTAAAAGTTAAGAAAATGCTAATATTTTTTCTATGTTATAAAGGAGTCCTACATTTGTTGCCCGCCATCCATGCCAATCGGATTCAAGGCGGGTGTATCTGCTCCAGCCTCGGGACCACCACCACCACTGTCGCGCCCCCTCCACAACTTTTTTTTTATTTTTATATTATATACTTTTATATTTATTTATATTTATTTAAGTTTTATTAATATATTATCCGTATTTTAAATTCACACATACACACACACACACACACACACACACACACACACACACACACACACACGCACATGTAAATATACACACATTAAATAAAATTATTATTGTAAAAAAAAATATGTATTTTAAAATTCCTTATCTCTCTCCTCTCCTCTCTCTTTATCATTTGCCGCGCTATCTCTTTCTCGCATGCAACTCGCGCTATATCTCTTGTGAACGCCTCACGCTATCTCTTTCTTCTAAGCGCTAGCTCTCTCGCGGTCCCTAGCCTCCCTCCCTCTCTACCCGAGGACGCTTCCCAGCATCACGAAAAACGTGCTTCGCCTCAAGATCCCGTATGACGTCATCCCCGCAAGGACTGCAACGAGTGGGAGCTATGTATGAGAGCTGGGACTGTTTACGGGTGGGAGAGCGCGCGGATGGAAATGCGTGCGAAGAAATTATTTTCTAAAATGAAATAAGCATTTTTAATATTAATATAAATGTTTATTAATAAGTGTGTATTTTATTACAAGCATCGTGAAGAATATCGTTTATAGCGCATGTTAATAATTCGCAATCTATGAGTGATTCGCCGTCAAACGCATCACTTTCGCGTATCACTTTTGCAGCATTGCATACATCTATGATGTCATTACGTTGTAAAACAGCTACAAATTTTTCAAACTTTTCATTAACACTATACGTATTTTCGGATAGCCATGAATACATATGACGTATACAATTTTCAAAGTCGAATAAATGTAGAAAAGTCGATGGTTGCATATACAAAGAATTATTAAATAATGTAATTTTTATAATTTTTGAATGAGACATGTGAACCACTTCAAGTATCATATCTCGAATCCATAATGGAGTTTCAGTTGATTGTAGTCGCTCGATGTCCGCTCGTTTCGCATTAGCAATTTCCATGTTTCAATAGATAATATTATTCGATTGCCTCGATTATCGCCGAGAGCCAGTTCGACATGTGATGCAGCTCCAACGCTGATTCCAATTTCTAAATATTTATACGAAGTCGGGGTTAAGGCGTATTTTCTTCCAAGTATACGAACCGCATGACGAGGCCCGGATGAAATGCTATAAAAAATATTTCAATAAATTATAAGGAAAATATAAAATATAAAATATAAAGTATAAAATATATAATGCTTTATCGAAACTTACTTGTTCCATTTATTTGTGGAAGTTTTACCATCCTGAATCGGAACGTAATTCATACTGCTTCTTCCAGTCGAGAACATTTCTCTAGGTTGTGAAAAGTGGACTATCGGTACGAGCGGTTAACGCGACACTGATCGTATAGAAAATTAAGAGTATACGTGATGCTCTTTTTCCAAAAGTAGTGGGGGGAGATTAGTAATAAAAATGTGGTGGGAGAGTATCTGGGAGTGTTTCTAGCGCTCTGAAATTTAGAAGAAGGGAGAGATGGCGCTCGGATAAATAAGAATTCTTAGAAACGACTCGCGGGGGAGAGAATGGGGAGGGGTAGTAAGAGATAAAACATATTAATGTTTAAATATTTTATTTTTCCAAATATTGCAATTCTTTTTGGCGTTGTGACCACCAGTTAAATATTTTGAATACATTTTGTAATGCGCAATTCTTAACATGTTTTCCACATCGCATAGTATTTTTAACATCTAGATTATTTAGAGACTCGATATCGTCGTAATCAGCATCCAAGGTCTCGATGATTAAGTTTTCCTTCGCATTATCATCAAGCATATTAGCCAGCCATTCTCGTTTCTGGCGTCCCTTAACATATACGGTACACGACATTTCATCATTATCTTCAACCACAGCTGTTGTAATCAATTGTTTTGCCATGCTGTACGCAACGATTCCATCCTCCCATTGCAGTCCATGATGATTCACCCTCAACCATAAAGCTTGAGACTTTTCAGATTTTGTAAGGAGATGCCATGGTACAGGACTCCGAAAAATGTAGTGTGCGAGAACAGTTCCCCTCCTCAGCACCGCCACCTCCTTCACGATCAATCGATTATTGATGATGAATCCTTGCAGATCCACAAACGTTGGTACAGACATGATGAGATCTCTCTCTTTGATGCGTCAGTCGAGAAGAATGACAACCATCTCACAAGACTTTGATTTATATCCTGCTCCTCTTCCCCCTCTCTCTAAATTGTTGTCTAAACTCGATGTTATCGCGAACACTTAGGTGATTTTGCGCACAACGTTGGTCAGCGGGTTGTACTGGATCATGCGATCGTGTATGATGAGACAGTACGCAGTGGTATTATCAGGCACATTCTCCTTACACTCAAATTCCAATCGCACATCCACTGTTGCGCTCTTGACCGATTCGTTTTGTCGAGAACAATCGATGATCACGAATGGGCCGTTAAGTAGAAACATTGTGAGGGTGAGATTCGGCTCGAGATACGCGTATCCGTAATAGTCTTTGGAGAAACGCGTGTACGCGTTGTACAGAATCGACCATCTGTTTTTATCGAAATCCAGATTCATGTCGTCGTACGGATAACATTCCGAGTTCAGATAGAGTTTCACATTGGTTAATTTGCAGTGGTCGAATTTACTCGTATCCTCAGCCATGACGTTCTTCTTGCCTGTTTGCAGAGCAAAGATAACGTATCGCGGCTTCTCCAGCTGAGTCGCGGTCTTAATGGCCCATGAATGCTTGGTTGTACGCTGCAATAGCGGAAACTCGTACAGATCCTACGAGCGAAAACCCATGCTGAGGTAGCGTCCGCTTTCCAGAGCGCGCAGCATAGACAACTTCTTAATTTCACTCAACAACACGTGTGGCATTCGCCATTGTATCTTGAATATGTTGATCTCAGGTCGCAGCGCAGAATCTCCAACCAGACAATTGTTGTCGTTGCGCGATCGTATTAAGATCAACTCGTGACGAGCGTTAATCACCACGCGTCTGTAATCCTCACAAAACCCCAATAACATGTAGAGCGGTACGCAAAAATTAAAGTATCCATTCACAGTAATCGGATCAGTCCAGCTGGCGTTACTCATAGTCATGCTTCTATCGAATGTCATTGTTACATAGTTTTTGAGCGCACTTGTTATTCCCACGTTTCTGTTGCGATCAATCTCCACGCCATCAAGTTCGTATCGAATCTCATCAAACATGAATGCGGCACAATTATTTCCCAGCGCCACAGCAGATCCTTCAACTGGGTTGTTTATCATCAGTTCTCCCTCGATGTATAGAAAACTCTCATGTGGCAACGTATACAGATCCTGTTGTTGTATGGGTATTCTTATCTCGTCACTGTACCCAAATGTTGTGTTGGCAAACGGGTTGTACGCGTGAGTCTCGATCTTGACGATGCGATCGTCAAAGATTGGCTCGTCTTCGATATTGAGAATATCAGTCATCGTTCAAATGTTTCGCACCGCAAATCCCAAAGATTGTAAAAACGCAACGTTTGATGCGTTCAATTTCTTTTTCTTAGTGCAACCAGATGATTGGATATTAGCGAATGCCGACGTTGTTGTCGCTGGCCTCGTAAAGATTGTGTTATCTCTCACGTCTTTGTTCAACACGAGCATCTCATACGCTGCATACGTATGTTATCACTGTCGCCGTCGTACGTGCAATCTAATGGTGATCTCTTCTCCTCGAAAATCGAGTAATCTTCCGTTTTGGTCGACAACACGTAACGTTAAATCCGTAATGCTCCGCACAATAATCGGTAGGTAAATGATGTGCGCCGGTGTTTCCGATATCTTATATCCCGGTGGTACCCTCGGTGAAAATTCATGTATCGTATGAACGAGTTTGCCGTTGCTGTACGCGCCCGCGGTCACATTACATTCTACGCGGATAATGTTCACGTTGATAATGTTAATCGGCGTGTTCGACTCGTACCATTTTCGCGGCTACAGTATACGGTTCGAGAATCCTAGTAGCGATCCAATGTTGTTAGGCTTGCTAAAATTTATTCTGTAGGCGCATTTAATCTCGCTCCTCATCGTATTGTAATTAGCGCGGAGCACTATCGGCCATTCTCCATCTTCAAAGTCACCGTCGTCAGCGTGTTTTTTATCGTCGTCACGAACTGCATGTCGCGGACGTTTTCGTGAAATTGTATGTTTCAAAAATTCATGTATCGCTTGCAGCTCGTACGATCCCTCGGGAATCGTAATTTCCGCGTCATCTTTGCCAAAGTAAAATTTATTATTCGTGGAATTCACGTTCGATATCGTGTGATAACTCTAAAAATCTGTTAGACCGAGCTCGTATTCACCGTCGCTCAAATCTACGGTGGGAAAGTAGTTTACCGCAAGAACGCTACTCCTCCCAGTCAGCGTGAATGTCATAGACATGTTGACCAAACTGTTTAACGAATACTAAGTTAAATAGCGCAATGTCTGTCTTTTAAATTCGCATGTATCGACCGTTCGGAGAAACTGCAAACACAATTGTCCGCAGATGCTCTGATCGTAAGTTTGAACAGGTGTGTGATTATATTCTATTTTCATCACATTTAAATATTGCACCAATTCATTCGGTGGTCGAAGATTGCCGAAACTGTCGAAATATATAGCGCGATTCCCTCTCTTTGCGTACGCCACCCAATGAGTACCAGGTCCTTTGGTGTTATCCAAATTTACGATGCCGCTCTCATTTCGATATATACCACCGATCGGTAATGAGTCACGCATGAAAACACCTCTAAAATATGGAATGTACATACGTTTTGCCAGTTGCAGCAATTGTATGTTGGTAGTTACGCCCTGCGGCAATTTTAACGTCTCTTCGACGTTTTTTTTTTTTCTCGTTAAGACTCCTCGTCCGTGTTTGTATGGCGCAAGATACAATCCGTGACCTTCCATGGCGCGATTGTGACGTAGCATCTCTTGCATCTGATGTTGCGCGGCTTTTCCATTGTTCACCATCTTTGCTACGCCAGCCGCTCCACCGATCAGGGATCCCAGCGCATCCAACATTGGTAGAATCGACAATAGACCGCCGCGTTTCGCTGCCGGAAGTATTCGTTTTTTCACCGTCTTTTTCTTCGTCTTCTTCGTCTTCAGACCCATACCGAACTTTGTCTTGGCTTTCATCGCTGTCCAGACAGCTGTGGCTGCGGCTCTCTCACCGAGAGTCGAATCTCTTGCAATGATGCGAGTTTGCGCTCTCTTGGCGAGTATCTTATCCGCCGCGTGTCTTTCGGCGAGATTGTTACTCCGAGAGTACGCTATATCGTGTTCACGGCACGCCGCGTCCAGTGGGTTGATACCTCGATCGCCTCTAGCTAATCGCTTTTCTAGACGCGTGCCCGGACCGCAAAACTGATAGCCAGGGATATGAAATTCGATCGAAAGTGCGTTTATCGCGTGATTTAATAGACCTCTACCTATTTTCGTTGACATTCGCTGCAATCCTTTATCATCGGCGCTGGACCGTCAATGTGCGTTTGATGCCACGGTCGATTGTAATGTTCGAAACAGCGACGATATTGCTGAACCTCCGAATCAACCTTTATGTGTTCCGGAAGCTTGTCCCACAGTAGCTGCACGTAGTGACCAAAGTTTTGCAACAAAAGTGCTTTTGGCACAAACTGCAACTGCTCGGCGGTAAGCGTGAGAATATCTCTCTTGTCCGTCAAAAGAAGAAACATTTTCAAGACTGAGTGATTTCACTTCGACGCACCTCTATATATATAGGCAGGCGTTCGATCCAATCGGGAGTATAAAAATGAGATTCGTGCGACAACCTTTGACGATACGCGTGACGAATTGCGACGACAGATTACGATCGATGGGGGACAACGCGGAGATGCGCAGACACGGTACGATGCTACCGACTACTATACGCGCGATCGTTTGCGGCCCTTCGAATTGCGGTAAAACCAACGTTCTGATAAGCCTACTGGAAAGTCCGCACGGTGTACGTTTCGAGAACGTGTACGTGTACTCGAAGTCGCTGCAACAGCCGAAATATCGGTATCTGGAGAATTTGTTGACGTCGATCGACGAAATCGGCTACTTTACGTTTTCCAATAACAGTGACGTTATTCCACCGAGCGAGGCACGTCCAAACTCGATTTTCGTCTTCGATGATGTGGCGTGTGACAAGCAAGATACGATAAGTGAGTACTTCTCAATGGGACGCCATTCGAACATCGACTGCTTCTATCTCTGTCAGACGTACGCGAGAATACCAAAACATCTTATACGCGACAACGCGAACCTGCTGATCATGTTTAAACAGGACGGTACCAACTTGAAACATGTGTACAACGATCATGTGAATACCGATATTTCGTACGAGGATTTCAGTGAATTATGTCGTACTTGTTGGCAGCAAAAGTATGGATTTCTAGTGATAGACAAGGACAGCTCGCTTACGAACGGGCGATACAGAACAGGATTTAACGTGTTCGCGATTCCACAAAACGATTAGTCGTTGCCCAGTATTCTGTCGAGAGGGGTGAAACGCGAGCGCTCGACACTCTACCGACATGGCTGAGAGCGATAATATTCGCGAGCGTGAAAAGATTGCGAGGAAGATTGCGAAAACGAGCGAATCGATCCGCAAGAAACATCGCGCTTTGAAGACCGGTAAGATCGATGACGATATCGCGGTCAAGACCCACTTTAAGCCTATTATCGAACCGCTACAAAAGATCGTCGACTCGAGCCTGATCGCGGTGAAAAACGAGCCGGAAAGTAACGCTGACGCGAAGATTAAAACGTTACCCATCAAGCGGTATGAGGAGGAGGGGGAGGAGGAAGAGGAGGAGGGGGAGGAGGAAGAGGAGGAGGAGGATGTGACACCGAAAAAGAGGAAACGATTGAACGTGAATCGCTCATCGATGCCGCGTACATCTGATCCATCGAAACAATCGGACGCTTTACTGGATGAACCGCCGATAACCTCTACACCGTTCGCGACAACGAGAATCGTACAACCTATGATACCCGAAACACTTGCAAACGAAAATGTTTTCGAAACAACGGGCAACTCGCTCGAAACATCGTTTGTTCGAAACAGGTTACAAACGTCGGAAGGTCAAGAAATGTTGCGAAAGCACTTGGGGCCACTGGGACAATAGTACATGAGCACTCTCCTCGGTGGCGATGAAAAAAAAGAGATTGATCACGTGTACGGTGTCTATTTCGACAAGGATGAAATGCTGCTCGGTAACAAACGATTCGACATCGACAGAGATGACTCTATAATTATAGACAAAGTGAGGTACATTGGCACACCTGGATTATACGAGTTGATTTTCAAGAGAATTCCCGATGACATTATTTACACGGAGGATGATATGCAAAAATACAAAAGCATATTATTGGCGACGAATGCGCATAAACGCAATTATGATGCGCAAGGTCAATTAAGAAGCAACAGGGGATACAAGTACAAACAAATAATCGCACCGTTGATGTCGATCGAACCGAAAAAGAAAATATCTGGAAAGGGAGTATTCATGCCTCGCGCGATGACGCTAACCGACAATAAGATCGATTACGTGCACTGGGATGACCCCAACGAGTTAGTGGATCGCCTACGATTGCTCAACGCTTCGCGCCATGCTGGCCACAACGCTCATGACGAGATCCTGTCAATCATCGAGGAACTTCGCGAAGTTGGTATTATTATAAATTAAACGGTGTCTCGACAAAACTAATCAGTCGATCGGCGTCACTCACATCGAAAAAATGCCTATCAACAAGTTTGGATTATTCGAACAGAGAAATGATGCAGCAGAGAGTAATCATTTGAGTAGATTGGTGACAAGTTATGTGCACCAAAACGCTTTGTGTCGCGTCGCTACGGACTATGATGCGAGATCGCGCAAGATTCGCCGTGTAGCGCAACCTGAGGCTGACACCGATGCCGTCAACAAACTGTACCTGGAGGAATGCATTAAAACGTTGAGGCATCAACAGAAAGAATTAGATGAGAGGCTGACTGCGCTCGAGAAGGACGTGCGAGCGTTACAGACTGCGATAAACGAGCTTCGACGTGCGGCTAACTCAGAAACGGCTATCAACCTGAATGAGTAGCAGTGAACGGGTTAGGAGCGGCTACCGAACGGTTATCGAACATCTACGAAGGGCTATCGAACGGCTACGAACAATTATCGAACAGCTGCGAAGGGTTATCGAACTGCTAACTACAATGAGTGGTAGTGAACGACCTAGCAACAGCTGTGAACGGCCTAGCAGCAGCTTCGAACGAGGCTACCAACATCTCAAGCAGGGCTGCGAACGAGGCTATGAACAAGTCATCGACGGCTACATGCGAGGCTACAAACAACTCAGGAACGGTTGCGAACGGGTCAATAGCGGCTACGAACGGGTCAGGAACGGTTACGAACGGGTCAGAAACGACTGTGAACAAGGCTGCGAACGGGTCAAGAACGATTTTCGAATAGGTCAAGAACGGAAGTGATCAACACAAGAACGGCTACGAACGGCTATCGAACGGATCAAGAACGGGTAAAGAACGGAAGTGAACAACACAAGAACGGCTATCGAACGGATCAAGAACGGGTAAAGAACGGCTACGAACGGAAATGAGTGATAAAATGAACAATGACAACAAACGGCGATCGAGAAAAACCGGTGAAGCGAAAAAACAACATAGTTTAGAGAAACGGCAGTTGGTGAACGAACTGCATGCACCGGCGAGAAAAAATTTTCCCCGAAGACACGTCATAGTGCGGGGATACGATGACCTGTGGCAAGCTGACATCGTCGAGATGCGTCCGTATTCCCGTTTCAACAGAGGTTACCACTACATACTCACCGTCATCGATGTGTTGAGCAAGCACGCATGGGTTGTACCACTCAAGAGTAAAGGTGGAAGCGAGACAGCTGACGCTATCGCCGAAATAATTCGAGATAGCAAGAGATGTCCGAGAAACATACAAACCGATATGGGGAAGGAATTTTACAACGCTGACGTGCAACGGCTTGTGCGAAAACATGACATCAATCACTATTCCACATATTCGGTGTTGAAGGCATCGGTCGTCGAGCGATTCAATCGCACGCTGAAGAACGATATGTGGAAGATGTTTACGCTAAACGGGACATACAAGTGGATCGACGCGTTGCCGCGACTCATATCGGATTACAACGCGCGCAAGCATCGAACGATCGGCATGCGACCCGTCGACGTTACCCCCGCGATTGCTGAAAGACTCTTGGCTACCGTGTACAATCGCGTAAATATTGCGGGTCTGGCAAAGTTCAAAGTAGGTGACCCGGTACGCGTTAGCAAGTACAAGACACTTTTCGAGAAAGGTTACACGCCAAATTGGACAACCGAGGTGTTTAAGATTGTTAAAGTGCAGCATACTAATCCCGCAAGCTATCTACTCGAGGATTATCGCAAAAAATCTGTCGCTGGAACGTTCTACGAGCACGAGTTGCATCGCGCGAATTATCCGGACGTGTATCTCGTGGAGAAAGTATTGCGCAGAAGAGGTTACGAAGTTTACGTGAAATGGCTGGGATTTGACAATTCGCACAATTCTTGGATACATAAGGACAATGTGATTTAATTCATACAGATTGTATTTATTTTTTAATTTATGGAAAAATATACAATGTGTACAACATATATATAAAATATTTGAAATATGAAGATATACAAAATCTTTTATTAATACATCCTGTCCAATAATCGTTACAATATATGAAATATGAAATACAAAAAAAATCTTTATTAATATTCTATCTTTATTAATATTATATTACACACACATTACATTATAATATATTAAACACACACACAAACACATTACATTATATTACATCATATTACATTTACAACGTAAATGTAATATGATGTAATATAATGTATTTACTGTAATGTTACTAATAATGTTATGTAATTACATTTATATCTTATAGTGTCCCCATGGTAATGTGTCGGTCGAATCAGGTACGATATACTGCTTGTCGTCGTGCGGACTCAGAGCAATTTTCGTTTCGCAAATGGTGTATACTTTATGTAATTTTGATCTTATACAAGACTGCTGTCGCGTCATTTCAATTACGTCATTCAGGCACCGTGTATAATCGTCAAATGTTATCGTTCTCGCGACAACGTTACTCTTAACACCTTTTACTTTTTTTGTATCATTTTTGCCATTTACTCGCAAAGCGTACATTTTTGCTCTGAGCCCTACAAATTCGGTCATTACCGCGCCGTTATTTTCATCCTTCATTAGACCCGGTACTTTTTTATTCACAAGCGGTATACCGTACGCATTATCCGCAGCGTAATCGCTCGTATCAAATTTGGCAATATCTTGTTTCAAATTTTCATATACGTCTTCGCATTTAATATGGTATATTAGACTATCTGTGTCGGTGTACATTATCCGACATTTGTCACGATACAGCGGTAACATATACTCGTGATGAAATTCATACAAACATGTTTTGGAAATATCGAGTATGCACATGCCGACATAGATTGGTTTATAGAATTTCACTTCAAGTTTCCGTAATCCTACGGCAATTAAATTTTCTGAAAAGACGCTTCTACTGTAAAAATTTGGTTTCGCTATCATTGCCTCTGCTCCGTATCGTCCGTCCCACTTTGTCAATAATTTTACATCGACACGATTACGCACATTTTCCATTGTTTTTCCAAATACCGCATTATTCATCAATTTATATAAATTTTTTTCAAAATTATTTTTTGCTTCAGTTCTAAATTGTGTGTTAAGTTCAATGTAACTGCGGAGCCATGTGGATTGAGCGAATTGTAATATGCGATGTATCTTTACGATACGAAGACCGTGACGCGTACATTGCTGCAGGTTGCGGTAGTGTATCACGTAACGCTTCTTATCGTACAGAGTCGCGAGTAGCTTGGCCTCCCGCTTACCGGGTGGCTTGTCGCGTGTCGGGCAAAACGGTAAGTCAGTGTGCGTGTCGTGAAGATGCTGCGGATATTCTAAATCTACTTCGAGAATATAGCCTATAAGCGAATCGAGCGCGATTGATGATATGTCAAAATTAGATATGTCGTCGACCCATCGAAAATCTGCATAAGGCAATGGCTGACACATTGCCCATCCGTACAAATTATTTACATCATAATACATAAGATACGATGATGGTTTCGATGGGTCGTACGATTGCATGTACTTGTTATTAGCGTGCGCGTATCTGTTTGAACATTGACTCAGCCCGCCGCGTATACCACGTTCGATAAACATGACCATATCGATGTCTGTAAGTAATTCGAACGTAATTTTCGTATGTTTTAGCATAGCATCCCACGTGTATCCGGGAAGAGTATAGTAATACGCTGGGTCGAGACCATAACTTTTAATACAACTATCGCGGAAATTTTCAAAAATATCTGCTAATAACAAGACATCAATTTTTAAATACAGATCGCTATATTCGCCTAGCGTTCGAAGGGAGAATCGGTTCCAAACGTTTTCGGCGTGCGCGTAATCGCTCTCGGATACTGTGTCACCGGTCAAAGAACTGTAAAATGATTCGCGCGGCGGTAAACGCGTATCTTGCAACTTGTTGACACAGTCAATGTATTCGTACGGAAAAACACCCTTCCGTGTCAATAAATTGAAATTTTCTGTCGATAAATTTTGAAATTTAGATTTTAAAATTTTGAGTTTGTCTTTATCCAAAAACGATGCCAATTTGTCGAGACTTGTAGCGAGAAATTTATATGAATCGATAAAACGTAATTTGATATGATTTTTCGAATTTTCTTTTGCCAATTTAACAGTTTTTGTAAATGAAATATGTATATTTTTCTTTCGTTATCGGAAGTAACTCGATTTCCCCTTCGAACACTGTAGCTATATCCTCGATAATGAAATGCGCGTCGTAACCTGATAAATTGTGAAAAACTACTGGAATACAAAAAGATTCTTTATAATTTAGATTGCAATTTGAGTGCGCGGAACCCCTGTATCGTCCGGTCAGATGGCAATGATCGCGTACGCGTGTATCGTCTTGTACGAACGGTTTCTCACATATATGACAATGCGTCGAGCTGTGAAATTTTCCCCACTCATCCGATGTCAAATTTACCATGGGGGCATTTGTCGTTAAAATATTTTTTACACGCTGTGCTAAATTTTTAAGTTCTTTCGCGAACCACGAAACGCAATCGGCGTTACGACGAGAATGATACACGGATAACGAGTCGTTGTACGAACAATGTACATAATACGCGATACTAAATACCTTGTGATGCTGATATAAATTTTTTTCTTCTTCCTCTTTATCCATCTTCACCAAAATGCATTCCAAGTCGGCATATACGATGCATGCAAGCCGCTCTTTCCGATTAAAGTTGTTGAACGCGAGCCACTTGTTCTCATCGCTCGGTAACCGGATAGCGCAGTCGTTCATCTGCCCACAGTCAACCATGTGTGACTGCAACTTGTCGTTCGAATGGAAGTAGTGCAAACATCTGCAAAAAAAAAATCACAATTTTATCTTTTATTCAAAGATTTATAAAATTTATATATTACATATTTATTACATATATACATACCGATCGCAGATATATTTTTGACCATCGTGTTTGCTCAGTTGCGAGCTTACGAGCCTGGAGAGATTTTTGATCCACGCGAAATGTCCAACGCTGTTATCTCGCGGATCTTGCATGTGCAACAAGTTGACATGCTTTTTTTTCTTCTCTTCACTGAGACGTATCGGGACAATGTTATTCTCTTTTTCAATACTATATACATTTATTGAAATGTCATTGGTGAGTTCAAATTTTTTAATTTGATTCACAGTCACTGGGAACTCAATGTCCTGGAGATTCAGCACCGTCGAATAGTGTGGATACCGAGAGCTTCTTTCCGCGTGACTTTCGGTGGGATATAAAGCAGCGACCACCGCCCACGCGAAACACGCATTGTTTTCGGATTGCACATTTATCACCGCTCTTTTTATCATTATTTCTCGCGGTAATTTAATATAGCATCCCGCGTGCATTGGATTATATTTGTTTATATTTATAGTTAAATTAATTATTCGCGACAATGCCCAACCACTATCGCGTTCCTGGAATTCTTCGAGCGATGCTAGCGTGGGCTCGATAACGCGGCGCTCGTACCACTCGTGTAAATCGGATGTGCGGAAGAGTTCATAGTTTCTCGTATTGACACTTTTGTTGGCGTGTTTATCACCGGACACAAACTCACCATTAAACACAGTGTTCACTTTGACATTAATGTGTCTTTGCATCATTTTCTGCACGTGTTCGAGCACAATGTCTTTGGCATTCTCGAGAAATTGACGAGGTTCGATGTAATTATTGTTTATTACCGCACCGGTCAGTATACGGTTTTTGAATGCCGTATCAATCTCCCGCCAAACGAGTCTTCCCGCGTTATTTTCACCACTATAATTACCACCACTAGGTATAAACCTTGTCTGTAATCGAATCTTTGCACTCTCGAGTCGCGCGATTCTAGCAACCAAAGATTGTCGAATTCCGATCGAGAGTCGTGGACGCTTGACACGGCTGCGTTCTTCGAGCTGTTCGATAAACTCTTCGCAACGCTGCAGCCATGCAAAATATTCGCTCAAGGTAGTGACTTGGTGGGATCGCTCCAACAGGTCGCGTTCGTTCTGTTCGATGTTTTCCATGTTTTTTTTTCTACTTTTACTGCGTACAAACTGGGCACATATCACACATTATTATATACAATGAATCCCTACAATTTGCACAGTATCGACCATTCACTGCATCGTGCGATCTAATCACATGCTTTCGAACAGCATACATGTGCTCGAAGTCTTGAATAGAGATCATACACGAAGCACATAAAGCTAAAGCACCACCCGTTGAATAGTAAAAGTATATGGCGCAAACTTTTGTACGTCCATTTAGCGCAAGGATTTGCGAATTAGGCACTATCTTATCGTCATAATCTGTAAGGTCCTCACTGCGATCACTAATATAATCACTGTCATCCGACAACGCGTGATCTTCGTCGGACGATTCATCTAATATTGCTTCGAAATTATTTTCCATTTCTTTTTTACTCACTACTATGCCACTGACACTTCTGACACAAGAAAATAACCGCTATACTTTTTTTCAACTTTTTTTCACCGATGTCTGCGCTTTCAAATCATGTACTATGATTTGACGCGCTTTCAAACACGTACTACGGTTTGACGCGCTTCCATCTTCCTTATATTTTGTCTAATCTTTTCTTCTCTCTGTGTTTATATGTGTATCGAGCATTTTATTGCATCTCAGAAAGATAATCTCCCTTCCTTATCGCTGGATTTTTTTCCGCTGGACAGAGGAGCAAGAGCACAAAGCTGCCGAATATCGGCGCTGATACGTCTACATAAAAATTAAACGTGAATTTTAAAAATTATTTAAGTGTTATAAGTAGTTATAATGGCAACTCAGGAGAAATACGTTGCGGAATTGGAACAACATGTGTTGGAGATAGCCGATATATTGAAAGAAAAAGAAAATTTTTGTGGAGGAACGCATCCTGATAATACCCACATTTATTAATAAACATTTATATTAATATTAAAAATGCCTATTTTATTTTAGAAAATAATTCCTCTCATCTCTCTCTTCCCCTTCGCGCTATCTCTCGCGTTCTCTCTCGTGCTAAAGTACTGCGCAAAGATGCGCTACCTGCAAAACATGGTTTGTTTTTCTTCTCTTGTTTTCTTCTCTTTCTGATATACATCCCTACTTTAAAATCTTTTTTCCGAGAGGATGTCCACTCATTGTGCTCTCACAAAGTCTCAAACCGTTGCACAGTGCAGTTAGAGAGTAAAAGTGCTTAAAATTAAGAAAGTGCATAATGCCAACCAAAATTGATTTTTTTGATTTCTTGCACCACGCGATACCGGCTGCTGTAAGTATTTAATAAAATATTTTAAATATTTTTTTTTTAAATATATAATATAGTGTTTTTTTCCAGTTTCTTAGAGGAGGCTTAACGAAATTTGTCGCTAGCGTCCGCCACCGGGGATGGGTGCAGATGGAGCGGCAGCAAATAAGGGAGGATTTGGATCGGTTGTGGGGTGACTTCAAAATAATTCAGCGTGATGAAGTGTTGTGGGGCTTGGAGGAGGAGGAGGACGCGGGTTATTTTTTTGTGGATCCAGAAGACACCTTTTCTCTAATTATTCGAGATGGAGCCCTACCTGGAGGTCGCCCCTCCCTTTGGGGCGGAAAATTGGAACTGTAAGTATCCTTTTAAATTTTATTAAATTAGTTTATTAATTAATCTATTCAATATTAATAAACATTTTTGTTACAGAGGTCCCTGCTCCGGAACATGTACATTTTATATTTTATATTTTATATACTTTTATTAAGACACACACACACACACACACACGCACACGCACACGCACACACACACACACACACACACACACACATTGTAATAAACACATACACACACATTTTTAAAATAAAACAATTATTATAATATAAAATTGGTTCATTTTCTTGTTCCTCTCTCCTATCCTTCTCCTTGCAAGAACTTTTGTTTACACCTACCAAAACCTATGCCCTGACACGTCCGACCCAAGATCCCTCATAAATTTTCATAAAAAATAGGAAAAAAATAATTTCGTCGTTTAGAGCGCTATTTGTTGTTTGAACAGCCGAATATCACGTTCAGGACACCCCCCCCCCTTCGACGATACCGAGCGTCCCCCGCCCGCGTGACGTCAGCCCCCGCGCCGCCGAGATACCCCCGCGCCCCGCGCCCCCCTCAGAGGACCTGGATTAGAACTGTCCCCATCTATCTACTGGACGACAATCTTGAAGAAGAGGGGTAGTGTTACGTCCCTGGATTACATTCCCTGAGCGCCTTCATTCTACTATCTTCCCCTGAGCATCATCGTTAAAAGGGTTGTTTATTAATAACCGGCGTGCGGTTGTTTTCCGGCGCCATTACCAGTTTTGGTCTAGCTGACGCATCGAGTGGACGCATACGAGACCAATGAGCATATTGGCTTATTACATATTATATTTCATCATACTTCTGTACTGGGTATATTTATTAAAGCTCAGTACCACCCAAAGAGCGAATATTCATTCCGGGCGCGTTCCGGGAGTGTGAGTGTGTGAGTGACTTCCCTTCTTTTGCGATATCTCGCAAAAGCCGTTCCGAGACGTAACAGTATATTACAATTTACGCAATCTCCGTGGCTTCGTAATTATATCGAACTTAATACACAATTTAGAACACTCGTAAAAAATGATTTTGAAAAAAAATTTATACAAATTAATAAATAATGCAGTATTTGGTAAAACGATGGAAAACGTGCGTAATCGTGTCGATGTAAAGCTCTTAACATATTGGGGTGGAAGGTACGGTGCAGAGGCAATGATTGCGAAACCAAATTTTCATAGCAGAAGCATATTTTCGGAAAATCTTATAGCCGTCGAATTGCGCAAACTCGAGGTAAAATTTTACAAACCAATCTACATATGTTGGTAAGTGCATACTCGACATTTCCAAAACATGTTTGTACGTGTTTCATCACGAATACATGTCACCAATGTATCCTGACAAATGTCGAGTAATGTACACCGACACAGACAGTCTCATTTATCACATCGAGTGTGAAGATGTGTATGAGAATATAAAACGCAACGTCGACAAATTCGAGCGATTATTCTGCAGACAATGCGTACGGTATACCGCTTGTGAATAAAAAGATACCGGTCTAATGAAAGATGAAAACAACGGTATAATTATGACTGAATTTGTCATGCTTAGAACAAAAATGTGCGCGTTGCGAGTGGACGGTAAAAAGGATACAAAAAAGGTCAAAAGCGTCAAGAGTAACGTCGTCGCGAGAACGATAACGTTCGACGATTACACACGATGTTTGAATGCAGAGATTGAAAAGACACGCCAGCAGTCATGCATAAGATCTAAATTACATGAAGTATACCATTCGCAAGCAAAAAATTGCTCTAAGTCCATACGACGACAAGCGGTATATCGTTCCTGAAACTAGTGATACATTACCACGGGGACATTATAAAATACCACTGTAAATAATAAATGTATAATAAAAAAACAAAATAAAGGCTCTAGAAATGATAATAATAAAATAAACGGCTAATAAGAGCCAGACCGCATAGGTAAAGGCGCGAGTAAACACAAGTGTTTAGATTAAACTACCCTTTATTATATAATTAGACGTTTCGGTCCCGCTTCGGGCCATCTTCAGTAACTGTATAAACAAGTGAATTACATGACATGAGAACATTATAACCAAAACCGGTGATCGGATTATATATAAAAAAAGAAAATTAAAACGTACGCTTGAATTACGAATAATGGTATGACTAGCAGTGTGTCTACGCGGCATCCAGGCTACCCCGCGATCCCCTCTAGAGACGCCTTCCGATCGGTACCCGCCGGTAGGAAACGGGATGTGCATTGACAAATAATGCACATCGCTGTATCAAATAGCAATATATCAATTGCTGTTATAAAACATTACAAGAGGCAACTCACCAAAGACAATCGCAGAGCCGCACAGAAAGCCACGAGATCCATACGCACAAGTCTGAGAAATTGCTTTAACTCACGTCGCACATCGATCATAACAATATCTATACTGTCAGATATAAATGTCAAACAACAACTGTGGTTCGCATAAACATGTTATTTGGATTATTGATGACAAGAAGACAACAAAAGAACAATAAGAGAAAAAGAAAAAGAAAACTAAACAAGCCGTAAGCTATCTATAATCGGAATGTAAATTTGTTCTAATTGTTCCGTGTCGGTCTGCAAATTAATGCTGTTCTTTTGTCTCTTTATGTATATCATCTCTGACAGCAGTCTTTTCGCTAAAATCGGTTCTTCGTCTAAAATTTTTACATTTTCCCAATCGAATTCGTGGTTCGTCAATCTGTGGTCCGTTATCACTGACCGTTGCGATGTGTTCCTATTAATATGGTTGCGGTGCTCTTTCATTCTGGTTTTTAAAAATCTACGGGTCTGGCCCACATATGAGGCATCACAATTATTGCACGAGATTTTGTAAACAACATTTTTCCGGAACTCATTGCTTTGTTTGTCTTTATGTACTTTAATATAATTGTTAAGCTTGTTTATTCCCGTGTACGACATTCTTATATCTAAGTCACGAATTATTCTGTTGAACTGATCCGAGATTCCCTCCACATATGGAATATTAAAATATGCAACTTTTTCTTTATTGAGTTTGTCTTTAGTGTTTTTTGTAGTGTTCTTGTCATTGTTAAAAATAAGAAATTTTAGTCTGTCATGAATAGTGTTAAATATGAAAGTTAATGGATAATTATTGTCAAGTAATAGATTAATAATAAAATTTAAATTCTTCTGGTAGAATCTCGGATTAGAGAGAAGAAACGCTCTGTCAGTCAGACCAATTATTGTGCCTCTTTTTTGGCAGAGAGGATGCTGTGCCTCGAAATTTAAGTAACGTCCCGAGAACGTCGACTGTGATACCAGTCGAAATTTAGCGTATTGTTGTTTTTTATAATAGTGACGTCTAAAAAGTTGAGATTGTTGTCGACGCCCTCATCCATGGTGAACTGTAGTCTTGGATGGTATGAGTTAAAAATCTTTTGTATCTCCACAATCATGGTGGAGGGCGCCGCCATCGCAATATCGTCGACGTAACGGACATAAAACGGAAGTGTTACAGGCAAATTTGCAATCGCTTTCCTTTCCAAATCCTGCAATGTGATGTCCGCAATGATTGGTGACAATGGTGAGCCCATGGGGGTTCCAAAGGTTTGCTGGTAATATCGATTGTTAAATGAGAAAAATGTGGAATTTAACACGAGCCGGACTGCTGCTAAAAAATTCTCTCTCGGGATGTCGCAACTTTTCTCTATGTGACACCATCTATCATTGACACTGTCCATTGCAAGATCCAATGGTATGTTCGTAAATAAAGATACCACGTCGAGTGATATCAATTTATGCTGGTCGTCTATGTATTTATTTTTTAGTTTATTTACTAATTGAAAGCTGTTGGCGACATGACTCTCGGCTACGGGTATGGAGTCGTGAATTATGTCTTGAAGGAATTTTGCTAAGTTGTATAAAGAGCTACCTTTGGAAGAAACTATTATCCTGAGAGGGCAGTCCGGCTGGTGTATCTTTGGTAACCCGTACGCTCTCGGTAATGTCCCGTCAGAACAATTCAATGTTTTATACGTTCTCTCAGAGATATAATTATTCTTCTTCTAGTCTGTGAGCAGGCTACGGAGGTTATTAGTTAATTTATTACTCGGGTCTTTTTTGATTATGGTATAGGTGTTAGTGTCATTTAGCATGTCGGTCATTTTGTTAAAATATTTATTTCTGTCCATGGCAACTGTAGTGTTGCCTTTGTCAGCTCTGGTAAAAATGATGTCCGGATTATCTTGTAAAAATTTCTTAGTGGTCATCACGGATTTGTGTAAAAAAGTATATTGAGGTGATTTTTGATGGGTTAGGCTCGTTAGATTGTTGATTAGCGGTAACGTTCTATTTCTGATATTCCGATCACCGGTTTTGGTTATAATGTTCTCATGTCATGTAATTCACTTGTTTATACAGTTACTGAAGATGGCCCGAAGCGGGACCGAAACGTCTAATTATATAATAAAGGGTAGTTTAATCTAAACAATTGTGTTTACTCGCGCCTTTACCTATGCGGTCTGGCTCTTATTAGCCGTTTATTTTATTATAATAAATGTATGTTTGTTGTAAATAATAAATGTATAAAATTATGTATAATTCATGTAAATAATAATTATATATTTTGTAAAGTATACAATTGTGTATTAGATAAATATTTTACAATATATTATTTTCATGTATCCAAGAGTTGTGTGATTTATCCAATCTTAACCACTTCACGTAAACCTCATCACCCTTTTTACGTATCACCTTTTCCATGAGATAAACATGGTCCGGATTAGCAACATGGTGTAACTCATGTTCGTAGAATCCTCCAGCGATTGGATTTCCGCGCGAATCTTCGAGTACATAGGTCGCGGGATTAGTTTTCTGCACATTGACAATTTTAAACACCTCGGTGGTCCAATTTGGTGTGTAACCTTTATCAAAGATGGTCTTGAACTTACTCACACGTACCGAATCACCTACTTTGAATCTTGCTGGAGTTGCAATCTTTACGTTGCTGTATACCGTATTTAAAAGTTTATCAGCAATCGCAGGGGTAACATCGATAGGTTTCATACCGATGGTGTGATGTTTTCGCGCATTGTACTCTACAACGAGTCAAGGCAACGCGTCAATCCACTTGTAATTTCCATTTAGCGTAAACATTTTCCACATATTGTTTTTTTAAGTACGGTTGAATCGTTCCACTATCAAGGCTTTCATGACAGAGTACGTCCAATAATGATTAATGTTACATTTCTTCATTAGCTTTTGCACGTTTGCGTTGTAAAATTCTTTTCCTCTGTCGGTTTGAAAATGTTTCGGACATCTTTTATCATCTCGAATTATCTTTGCAATCGTTTCAGACATTTCGTTTCCACTCTTACTCTTGGATGGTACAGCCCACGCATACTTGCTCAACACATCGATAACTGTTAGTATGTAGTTTTGACCTTTGTTGAATCGTGCATAGGGACGCATCTCGACCACGTCCGCCTGCCACAGATCCGCGTACTATGACGCGTCTAAGTCGAAAATTTTTTCTCCCTGGAGCGTGCAATTCCTCCACGAGTTGCTGTTTTTCGGAGGTGTGTTTCTTTTGTAGCATAGTTGATTGAGACATAATTCGTAATAATGAGATAATTCCTTCACGTAAACTTTATCTACTGTGCTGAGTCAGATGTAGTCGGCTCGCGTGTTGCATACCTAAACATTTTCTGCATCTCATCCATCATTATTCGTAGCACCTGCATATTTGTCTCGAGCGCGATTACTTTTTTCTCAAATTCTTCCTGTCGATCTTTCAAAGGCTTGACACTCGTTTCCACGTACTGTTTGTTAGCAGCATCGTTATTAGCTTCCGGTTGCGCTACACGTCGTATCTTGCGCGACCTTGCGTCAAAGCCGGAGGCTGTCTGACACAGAGCGTTATCGCGCACGTAATATCTTAGTAATCCACTCCATTGATAGTAAGAATTATTCGGCGTTCCCAGCGATAATTCAAATTTATTAATCGACATTTCGATATCAATAACTTCAACAGAATGACTCGTATCGTCGACGCATAGTTAATTTATAATAATGCCAGCTTTGCAAAGTTCCTCGATAATTGACAATATTTCATTGTCGTGAGCATTGTTGCCGGCTTGACGTGAAGCTTCCAGCAATCGCAGACGATCTACCAATTCGTTGGGATCATTCCAATGCACATAATCAATCTTATTATTGCTCAGCGTCATAGCGCGCGGTACGTTTATACCTTTTCCAACTTTATGACCAGAGATTAATGGTGCGATTATACATTTATACTTGTATCCCTTGTTACCTAATACTGGATTATGCATATTGTTGCCGCGTCTATGAGCATTTGTTGTCAATAATATACTTTTGTATTTATGCAAGTCATTCTCAGTGTATATTGAATCGTCAGGCATTCTCTTAAAAATCAACTTGTAGAGACCTGATGTTCCTACGTATTTTAATCCATCGATCAGTATATTATCGTTTTTATCCACATCAATTACTTTATCACCGAGCATCATTCCTTCATTGCAAAATTTAACGCCATATACATAATCCACATCGGCATTTTTATCTTGACTCATAATAGTTGTCAAATATTTTTGTGCAAGTGGACCCAAGTGATCTCGCATTGAATTTTGACCTTCAGACGTTTGTAATACATGTTGAACTGACGTCACAAGTCTTTTAGGCGGTTTGGTCTCATATATTTCTTTTATAGATGGAGCTGTCTTTTCATGCAATATTTGACTTGGTTGAACATCTTTTATCGAAGTAGAGGTAACATTTGATAATTGTTTCTTATGTTTTAATTTATTTGGAGTAGAAGTTATTAGTGAATCGTTCAATGATGTATTTGACCGCTCTGTTCCATGCTTTGATTCTTTCTTCTCATAAGACATATTCAATGGCTCGAATTTTACTTCATTAGATTCCACACTAACTGTATTCTCAACAAGTTGTTTTAGAGGTTCGGTAATTGGTTTAAATTGTCATTCCAATGCGACGTCTTCCTCTATTTTACCAGTTTTCAAAGAGCGATATTTTTTTCGTATTGATTCACTCGTTTTCGCAATCTCTCTCGCAATATTCTCGTGATCGTCATTGATCAACCTGCACAGTCGTCATGTTGCACTCTAACGAAAATTCTTTTTAGACGTCTGATCGGTGTGTTGATAGCGACTACCCACTTTTCGGTATTGCTAAATCGTTAAATCCTTTTCTATATCGTCCATTAGTCAGAGAATTGTCTTTGTCAATCACAAGAAATCCATATTTGTGTTGCCAACATTTCTGACAGAGTGCGCGAAAATCGTCGTAGGACATGTCGGTATTTACATGATCGTTGTATACATGTTTCAAATTTGTACCATCCTGTTTAAATAAAATCAATACATTTGCATTGTCGCGTATAAGATGCTTAGGTATCTTGGCATACGTCTGACAAAGATAGAAACAGTCGACGCTCGAGTGTCGTCCTATTGCAAAATACTCTCTTATCGTATTTTGCTTGTCGCAAGCCACGTCATCAAAGATAAAAATGGAATTCGGAAGCGCCTCGCTCAGTGAAATGACATCGCTATTATTAGAGAATGTAAAATAACCAATTTCTTTTATCGATGACAGCAAATTTTCCAAGTATCGATATTTTGGTTGTTGAAGCGATTTTGAGTATACGTACATGTTTTCGAAATGTACACCGTGTGGGCTTTCTATCAAACTTATCAACACGTTAGTCTTACCACAATTCGAAGGACCACAAATGATACCACGTATAGTATTCGGTAGCATGTTTCCATGCCTGCGTATTTCTTTATCAATCATTAATCGTGTTTTATCATCAAAATTTGTCACTTTGATTATCGTCGCTTGTCGAACAAACCGCATGTTGTCTCTCGCGAGTCACAAATCAGATTTTTGGACAATGAATCATGGGGGACCTATTTATAGAGGTGCGTCGAAGCGAAATCACTCAGGCTTGAAAATGTTTCTCTTTCTATCGGTTAACAGCAATATTCTGGAGCTTACCGCCAAGCAGTTACAGTTTATTCCCAAGATTGTTTTACTGCGAAACTTTGATGACTACGTAGAACGATTGTGGAACAAGCTTCCCAAACATATAAAGACCGATTCGGAGATTCAACAATATCGTCGTTGTACCCGACATTATAATTTGCCGTGGCAACAAATATATATCGACGATCCAACACCGTTGATAAAGAATTGTAGCGAATGTCAGCAAAAATATAAGAGGTAACGGCCTGTTAAATCGTGCGATAAACGTACTCCCTATCAAATTACATGTTCCCGGCTATCAATTTTGCGGACCTGAAACTCACTTGGATAAACGATTGGCTAGAGGTGATCAAGGCATTAATCCATTGGATGCCGCGTGTCGCGAGCACGATATTGCATGTTCTCGAAGCAACGACCTCGGTAAACGACACAATGCTGATAATATACTCGCTGCAAGAGCACGAAAACGTATTACCGCGAGAGATTCGACTTTTGGTGAAAGAGCAGCTGCTACGTCTTTGGGCGCCAATGAAAGCAAGAACAAAATTCGGTATGGGTTTGAAGACAAAAAAGTCGTCGACGAAGAAAAAACGAATACTTCCAGTAGCGAAGCATAGTGGTATCTTACCACTTTTACCGTTATTGGGAGTTGTCGGTTCTTAGGCTGGCGAAGCAACGGGAATCGCAAAGGTTGTGAATGATAGCAAGGCAGCGCAACGTCAGCTCGAAGAAATGCAACGTCATAATCGCGCTATGGAAGGTCGTGGACTTTATCTCGCTCCATACAAGCGTGGACAGGGGTTCTCAACGATTGCTAAGAAAAAAAACGTCAAAAAAAAAAAAACGTTAAATATGTCTGTGGGTGTAACAACTAATGTGCAATTGGAACAACTAGCAAGACGTATGCATATACCATTCTTTAGAGGCGTTTTCATGCGCAATAATTTACCGATAAACGACATACGACGAAATGAAAGCGGTAACGTCATTTGGATGACGCTGATGGTCCCGGTATTGGGTAGCGTATGTAAAGAGAAAAGATCGAGTAATATATTTCGATAGTTTTGGAAATCTTAGACCGCCCATGGAATTGGTGCGATATTTTAGACAAAATGTGACGAAAATAGAATACAATCGCACGTCTTATCAAAATTATAATCAAAGTATTTGTGGACAATTGTGTCTACGATTTCTTCAAACGGTTGACGAACAAATTTAAATCCTGACAATCCACCGTTACGATTCAGTATTTGTTTGACAGTTTTCCAGCATGTCACTGACACTAACGTTGAGTGGTAAGAGTAGCGTTCTTGCTGTAAGCTACTTTCCGGCTAGATTTAAACGATGGTGATTACGAGCACGGTTTAACGGACTTCGAAACTTATCATACGATACCGAATGTGAATTCTTCGAATAATAAATTTTACTTTGATACAATAACAAGGAAATTACGATTCCTGAGAAATCATACAAATTACATGTGTAACGAGCCCTTCGCGAAGCGGATAGCGTGCCGGGATCAGGGATCGCGGAAGGGGGAGGCGCAACGAAAACAGCGTTCTTTTTGTTGTTGAATAAAAGAAAATAAATATATTTATAGTATTGTATTCGCGTACATTTCCGTCGGACTGAATTTGTGATCGGGCGGTCGTAATGCGTGAATCCGAAGAGCGGGCGCGTGTATATAGATATTTATTTCGGCGGCAGTTAGAGGCCGCCGGCTCTCGGGTCGGAATTGCCGGTGATGCGGCCGCAGGCGGGGCCTCGCGGTTCGGAGCAGGCCTATTGTCAAGATCGGTGACGTCACGTTTCCTAATGGCCGAAGTTTAAGCGGTGCGTGCCGGCTGCCGACAAAATGGCGTGCCGCGTTATGATTACGCCGGGCGGTGATCGGATGTAGTTGTCGCGGCGAGTAACTCCTCGCTTTTGTTCACAACTAATTGTTGTCGTCCGAACGGTGTCGAGATTTCTCGGCGGGGACAGCGAACGCGCTACCTCGTTTACCGTGGACGGTGGGAATTTAAAGGGAAACGACCGGGCCCGAGAATACGTCGGGGAAGGCGGCGAACTCGCCACCCTCGTGCTGTCGGTCGGTGGGTGTTCGGGCGGGATAGGCCGGTTGTTAGCGTATTGCCGAGATCTCTCGGCGGAGGCTGCGAACTCGTCAACCCCGTTGATTTTGCTAAGAACGGTCTATTACGGATCTGTCTAGGATATGGCCTTCCGCTGCGGTGAGCGTCGGGCTGGATCGGGAACGGATCTGGTCTCGAGATCGCTTCGGTGCCGATATTTATACCGAAGTTTTTATCTGTTCGATATTTTCCGCCGTGCTTCGAAGACTGTCGGCTCGCGTATTGATGTTATATCAACAGTCGTTTAGCGGCCGTGTGTGTGCGTGTTTCGGCGGTTACGATAACAATCAGATAAAGATAACAAGGGCGCCTAGCGCCTCGGCCTTTGCCCGACGGGTGGACGTCGGGCGGCCGACTTCCGGCGGTCGTCTGCCGGGTATAATAACGATGGGGGTGCATCGTTACACATGCTATAAATGAATATCTCAAACGTACAATTTTACGATATCGACACGCTGTTGATTCCAACGATGCAGTTAATAACGTTGCGCGAGAATGATTTCGAAAAACAGGGTAAATATCCAATAGTGCTCCGCGCTAATCATAATACGCTAAAGAGAGAAATCAAATGCGCTTACAGAATAAACTTTAGTAAACCAAACAACGTTGGATCATTGCTGGGATTCTCATCAAATCGTATATTGCAGCCTTGGAAATGGAATGAATCGGATCTACCAATAAATATTATTAACGTAAATATTATTCGTATAGAATGCAGCGCGACCACTGGCGCGTACAGCAATGACAAGCGCGTACACACGATACATGAATTTTCACCGAGCGTGCCGCCAGGATATAAGATATCGGAAACGCCTGCACAAATCATTTATCTATCGATCATTGCACGGAGCATTACTGATCTAACGATCCGCATTGTTGACCAAGAATTGCTCGACTTTCGAGAAGAGGAAATTACCGTAAGATTACACATACGACGGCGGAAATAATAACGTGTGATAAATGAAATGCTTGCGCTGAACAAAACGGAGCACGTAAGACAATATTTTTGCGAGAAGACGAGTGGCATCGGGTGACAATAATAAAGTGTCCGGTTACGCTAAGAAACTCAGCGCGTCGAATCGCGAATTTTTAAAATCATTAAGATTTGTGATACGCAATACTTGAAAATATGATTGACATCTTGAATATTGGAGGTGAGCTGATCTTTGATGATCGTATCTTCAAGATTGAGACTCATACGTACAATCCGTACGCCAACACAAGGCTTGGATATAGCGATGAGATATGGATACCTATACAACATCAGGATTTGTACACGTTACCATGTGAAAGCTTTTTGTATGTTGAAAGAAAATTGACGGTACATAAAAAGGATGAAGGATCAGAGGTGGTATTGGGAAACAATTGTGTTGCATTCATGTTTGATGAACTTCGATATGAGCTCGATGGTATGAAGATTGATCGCAACAGAAACGTTGGAATAACTTCCACGCTCAAAAATTATGTCTCTCTAACACCTGAGAGAGGTAAAATCTTGAAGAATGCTGCGTGAGATGTGGCACATAATATTGTTGAGTCTTACTTCAACTTTTGCGTGCCGCTCAACATGCTATTAAGATTTTGTGAAGATTAAAAGCGAATTGTGATTAACGCTCGTCATAAATTAATTTTGATACGTTCACGCAATGATAACAATTTTCTAGTTGGACATACGTCGGTGAGCTGAAATTGAATTGCTCAAGATACAATGGCGTATGAAAGTTGAAAAGTGGACGATACTTGAACATGAGTTCTCGTTCTTAGGACCTATACGAATTTCCTGTTACATAACACAACCAAGCATTCGTGGACCGTAAAAGTCACATCTCAGCTGGAGAAGCCGCGATGTGTGATCTTTGCACTGCAGACTGGTAGAAAAAATGCTGTGTCAAAAGAGATAACCATATTTGACAACTATTAATTAACCAACGTTAAACTCTATCTAAACTCGTAAGTTTATCTCTTTGATGATTTGAATTTAGATTTTGATAAAAATAGATACGCCCTCATGTTCGACATGTACTCTCGTTTTCGCAAATCTTATTACGGATGTGATAATGATATGGTGCTATTAGACATCACAAAGTTTTTATATTATGGTCCATTTGCAATTATTGATTGCTCGCGACGAAACGAGTCTGTTAAAAATTCTACCGTAGACGTTAGAATAGAGTTTGTATGCAAGGAAAATATACCGGCAAGTACTACCGCCTATTGTCTCATCTTGCACGATCGCGTTGTTGAATATTGCCCATTGACCAACGTAGTTCGTAAAATTGTATAGATCAGCAAATATCCCCTCCAATACCATATAAAATTATATAAAAAGATTGAGATTCGTGTCGATTGACAGCAGTCGTCTAAGACAACTTGTCATACAATCTTACTGTTAATCGCAATATAATCGTCATGGTCGTGCCGACGTTTGTGAATCTATAAGGATTCATTATCGGGAGAAACTTTATCGTGAAGGAAGTAGCGATACTGACAATGAGAGATAGATTTGTTCTCTCTCACTACATTTTTGGAATCCCCGTACCATACCATGGCACGTGCTTACGAAATCTGAAAAATCTCAAGCTTCATGGTTGATTGGATCATCACGGACTACAATGGGAGGATGGAAACGTTCCGTACAGCATGGCTACGCGTTTGATTACGAAGACTGTGATGGGTTCGACGGAAGATGAAGTTTTCGTGTACGTTAAAGGACGGGAAAAACAAGAATGGCTGATCGATATACTTGGTGATGATGCAAGAAACTACATCAATATTGAAACCTTGGATGCTGACTATGAAGATATCGCTTCTTTAAATAAGCTATATGTTACGAATACTATGCGTTGTAAAAAACATTTAAAAAATTGTGCTTTACAAAATGTATTTAAAATATTCAATTGGTGGTCGAATCATCATAACGATTCACCTCATCCTTATTTGGAATAAACTATTATTTTAAAAAATATATATATATTTTTCTCTATTATTCTCTTCTTTTCCTGTATTCTTATCCATGTATGCGAGCGAGTATCACATTTCAGTACGTGATGCTAGCCACCAGCGTTAGAATATGCAACATTGAATATTTAGTTGAAGGTCGATATGTAGTTGATTTGTCGTTCAATATAGTTCGATTGTGGTTGATTGTGGTTCGATTGTGGTTGATCGAGGTTCAAAGTAGTTCGATTGTTGTTGATTGATGTTCAAAGTGGTTCGATTGTGGTTCAATGGTAGTTGATTTGTTGTTCAAAGTGGTTTGATTGTGGTTCGATTGTGATTGATTTGTTGTTCAAAGTGGTTCAATTGTGGTTAATTGTGGTTCGATCGTGGTTCGAAAAGTGATTGATAATGGTTGATCATGGTTCAATCGTGATACAAATAGTATGAATCGCTTCAGTATTTTATATGTAACAAATCATTTAAAAATATTTTACATAATGTATAAGGCGCTTGGATATTTTAGAATGCATCAGAGCATTGTTTGCAACATGCTTTTGTTTTCTTATCAAGTGTTTTTTCTTATGCCCCTACTCTTTTACCGCGAGGATGTTTACCCATTGTGCTGTCATAAAGTTTTTAGCAGTGGTACAGTAAAGTTAGAGTATAAAAAAGTGTCAAATATGTCTAATTATATTGTTATAGCCCGAGAAGCTATATAGATAAAGTTATATACTAGATATTAAGAAGCGTACCAGACGCGAAGGAATGCGCGAAAACGCTAACGCAGCGAGCCACGCGCGGAAATCGACCTTGCGAGAAATGCAAGCGAAGAAGTTCGACTTTGAACTTCCTCGCCTGCATCCGGACAACGAAAAACCCTTACGTTTAAAAAACCTGTTACCAGGCACCCCCTCTTATAGAAAAAACCGCGATAATAAAGAGGCTCGTAGCGAACACGCGCGAGCCAGAAAATCAGTAGAAGTTGCGACATAAACTACAGACAGTTCGCGACCGCGTTACTAAGAGGGAGGCAGGAGTACGCTAAAGCAATAATTAACCACATTATGTACTGCAATTTATATAATTAAAATAAAAGATATATAAATGAAATAAAAGGTTATAAGAGTGAATAAAAAAGATATATAAACAAATAAGAGTGAGACTTGAGCGGGTCTTTGGGATCCTAATCCCAACCTCCTGGCTACAATCTCCAAAAAATTAACGTGCCCCGCAGTGTGGCACAACATTTTGGTGGCAGCGGTGGGATGCCAGGGAGATCCACCGAGCTCACACGAAATCCTTAAGCCTGTGAACAAACAAAAGTGTTAAAAAACGGGCACGCCAGTACAGCAGCTGACGGACAAGGACAACGGACAACACGGGAAAGCAAAGCAGTGAGAGAATCACGGCCGAGGAAGCTGACACCCGAGTAGGAACCCCGACCTACGACTACAGCACGGACATCGCAACAACGACGAGCAACGACCCGCCGTGTTACTACCAACGCCGGGCCGCCCGCTTTATCAGCCGACGAGAGCGAGAGCGAGAGACCGCAGCGTCAGCAGCCAAGCAGCGCAAAGCGTAAAGATGCGAGCCGTAGTACTGTAAGTCCGAATACAATTATATAGCATGCAGTCGGAAGGCGCTAACGTACCACCGATAGCGAATCGAACGTGGTTACATAGCGAACCTGCACGACTAACATTACGCGTTCTCCAAGAACGACGAATACTCGATAACCTGCGTAGAAATTTAGAAACGCGACATTCAAGTGATAGCAAAACCGAAAACGTCGCGAACGATAATGACCTGCCATTCACTAATCGCGACGCCGACGTATTAACAAATAGAGCTATCCCGCTAGCACAAGCAAACCTCGACCAAGTACGTAAGAAATTAGAAACGTACTATTCGAGCGACAGCGACAGCGACTCCGAATTACCCTCACACGTAATAACTGAACGCGAATTTCCATTTAATAGCTTCGACGAAAGCTTATTTGCGAATTACGAAACGGAACCCGTTATCGCGAAAGGAAAAGATATCAGACCACGCGTCAGCCGAACGCCCAGTAACGTATCACAACGAGGCGAATTTTCGTTAACATCTTATGATAGTAGCATCTTTGATCCGAACGAAATCAACGGAATTAACATGTCGTTAATGCACACTCCGCCACCGCCAAGCGAATTGATACACGTGTCAAACGACGACATCAACCGAGAGATTGATAACTTTAGAGATAGCATACGGCATATCGACGAACACGTTGTAAAGGCAGAGGTACACGAACCTCCCGTAAACCGTAATACTAGTATGAGTGATCTGAATAATCCCCTCTTACGCGAAATAATGCGAGGAATACAGGAAATGCGTACGGAAAAAAATATATTACGCGACCAGAGACGCGAATCTAACACATACGAAGGCGAACGATACGTTAACCGCCGAGACATACGCGATTACACTCGTGACGAAGACACGCGATACCATGAGCGCGATAGCGACAGATACAATATTACATACGGACGCACAGAGAATGATGTAAGACACCGACGAAATAATACCGAAAACTATATTTCATTAAAAGAGGCGCGAAGTATGATTCTGGAATTTAACGGAACATCACAACATAAATTGCAAGAATTTTTAAGCACATGTAATTACGCTGTACAAAACATAGACCCAGCGAACGAGACAAGTTTAGTAGGAGCTATCTTATGTACTAAATTAAAGGGAAAAGCTATGCTAGATTTTCAAACGCGAGACATACGAATGTATGACGAACTTAAACGACAATTAGAAATTTCGTACCAAAGCAAACGAAGTACCACTCATTTGCAAATTGAATTTAATTCCCTGAAACAAAAATCTAACGAAAGCGCACAAACATTTGGAACACGTGTCGATACTCTAGCCATGGAATTATATGAATCCATGATCAAAGGAGAGGACCACTCTGTCGTAGAAAAACGTATAATATTACATACTATACAAAAAAAAAGCTCTACAAAATTTGAAATCGGATTACGCGAAGAAATACAAATGCTAATTCGTTCACGAAATTATCGCACCCTTCAAGAAGCTATAACCGCCGCAACAGCCGAAGAAAAAGTAAAAGGCTCAACCGCGTCGCGATCAAGTAATTTTCCGAATCGTAATCGATACGATCAACCCTCATCGCGACAAACAAAAAATACGACTCAGTGTTATAAATGCGGAAAAACCGGACATTACGATTGTCGCAGCAGCAGACATGCGTTACCGAAACCGGACAAATCATCTCGCGTAAATACCGTCGAAAAATTCTGCAAGCATTGCAAGAAACGCGGACATAACCGTGAAGAATGTTGGTCGTTAAACGGACGACCTAAAGCAAAAACGTCGGATCGAACCAAGAAGGATGACGAAAGAAAATCGCGAAATGATAATAAGAACAGCGATAAAAAAGATAGTAGGCCGCGAAAAAGAAACTCAGACTCCGAGCGTAGTAGCGACGAAGAAGAAGAAGATAAGAAAAAGACAGCGCGCGCGCTCGAGTACCAGATAACGCACATGCGACGGACACCGCAAGGATCAGCCGGATTGGATATAATTACTTTACCAATACGCGAAACAAAACGCGGACAAATTAATATGCTTTATGATTCCGGAGCCACTATTTCTTTAATAAAAGTAAAACAATTAAAAGGCGAAACCGTTATCTATAAAGATAAAATCACGCTAATCGGAATAACCGGACACAAGGCACGAACAATAGGCAAAATATACGCGACTATCGATTTAGACGATCGCAAAATAAAACACGCGATATACGTCGTGAAAGATGATTTTCCAATGGATTACGAAGGAATACTAGGAATCGATTTTCTTAGAAAACAGCAAGTTTCGTGCGATTATAAAAAACGGGAACTCAAAATAGGAGACGCCGTGTTAAAGCTTCAGCCTTATGACAAAATTACGTTAAAGCCGCGCAGTGAAACTATTATTCAAGCTGCAACAAATCGTAACGAAATCGGAATTATACGGGCAGAAGAAACCGCGTCGGGAATATACATCGGACGATGCCTCGTAGAGCCGAAGAATTACATATGTCCTATCAGTGTGATTAATACTACAGACGAGACCGTCGAGATACGTACACCGCGCGTAACCGCTAGAAGATATTAGCGAAGACAACCCGCATGAAATATATACCATTCAAACGGAGAAGACGCGCAAATATTCGTCACCGCGTAATGAACAAATCTGACAATTATTACGGACAGAACACTTAAATGAAGAAGAAAAGCGAGCGATACAAAAAATATGCGAAGAGTATAGCGACATATTTCACCTAAGCGGAGAACCACTGACATGCACCGTGACTATAGAGCACGAGATAAATACGCGCGCCGACACCTCACCGGTAAACGTGAGATCGTATCGTCTTCCCGAGAAGCACAAAACGGAAGTAAATAACCAAGTGCAAGAAATGTTAAAAGACGGAATAATTCGGACCAGCGCGAGTCAATGGAATGCACCGTTATTAGTAGTACCGAAGAAAACCGACGCATCCGGAAAACCGAAACTCCGAGTAGTAGTAGACTTCCGACGCCTTAATAATCTAACGATAGGCGACTCGTTTCCACTGCCAAATATCACGGATATATTAGATCAGCTAGGAAACGCCAAGTATTTTACTACGCTAGATTTGGCATCAGGATATCATCAGATACCGATGGCCGAACGCGATAAAAATAAGACAGCCTTTTCCACCCCCTACGGACATTACGAATTCAATCGCATGCCGTTCGGACTAAAGAACGCACCAGCGACTTTTCAACGGCTGATGAATTCAGTATTGACGGGGATACAAGGGCTCAGATGTCTGGTCTACCTAGACGACATCGTTATCTATGGATCCAGCCTAGAGGATCATAATAGAAAACTCGCGGAAGTACTACGAAGACTACGAGAAAATAATCTAAAATTACAACCGGATAAATGCGAATTTTTGCGAAAGGAAGTAATTTATTTAGGACATATTATTTCCGAAAACGGTATACTACCCGATCCATCTAAACTAACAGCGGTAAAAAATTTTCCGACGCCGAAAAAAGTTAAAGATATTCAATCGTTTATCGGACTAGCCGGATATTACAGAAAATTTATTGAAGACTTTTCGCGTATCGCCAAGCCTTTAACGAAGTTAACGAAAAAGAATGAAAAATTTTTATGGAACAGCGAACAACAAATCGCGTTCGACACTTTAAAAGAAAAATTAATGACGGCGCCAGTGCTAAAGTATCCAGATTTCAATGAAGAATTTAAAGTGACCACCGATGCCTCCGACTATACCATCGGAGCCGTGCTGTCACAGGGACCGGTAGGCAACGACCGTCCTATCGCTTACGCGAGCAGAGTGTTATCTCGCGCGGAACAAAATTACAATACGACTGAAAAGGAACTATTAGCGATCGTATGGACCGTAAAACATTTTCGACCATATGTATATGGAACGAAATTCAAAATAATAACCGATCATAAGCCATTGATTTGGTTATTCAACGTGAATGATCCTGGATCAAGATTAATCCGCTGGAGATTAAAACTCGAAGAATATGATTACGAAATCATACATAAGGCCGGACGAGCGAATGCGAACGCCGACGCGCTAGTCGAAACGCGATACCAGAACCGCAGCAAGAAGAACGAGAAGAAGAAATTCTCAAGGTAGAAGAAGAAGAAAATACCGACGAAGCAAGAACATATACCGAAGAGGAAAAACAGCTGATACTCTATGAATATCATGATGCCCCCGTAGGAGGACATCAAGGCATCGAGAGAACTATTAAAAGAATTCGGTTAAACCATAATTGGCCGGGATTAACGAAAGACGTCGAACGATATATTTCTAAATGTGAATCTTGTCAAAAGAATAAATTATCGCGACGAATAAAAGCACCTCTCGTTATAACAGACACGCCTAGCAAACCATTCGAGAAATGCGCGCTAGATATAGTCGGACCGTTAACAATAACTAATAATGGAAATAAATATTTGTTAACATTTCAAGATAATTTAACTAAATTTAGTAAAGCGATACCGATCGCAAACCAAGAAGCTAATACAATCGCGAAAGAATTTGCGACAAAAATAATTTTTGAATACGGAATTCCCGAGAAAATATTAACTGATCAAGGGACAAACTTTATGAGCGAAATTTTCAAAAATACGTGCAAATTATTAAAAATCGATAAAATTCAAACTACCGCCTACCATCCGGAAAGTAATGGAGCGTTAGAAAGATCGCACAGAACCCTAGCCGAATATCTTCGCCATTATATAAACGCGGATCAAACAGACTGGGACGAATGGACGCCCTACGCAATGTTTACCTATAATACTACTCCACACACGGCTACGGGATATATGCCTTTTGAACTAGTCTACGGACACCGAGCAGATCTACCGACAGCGCTTACGAAACCGCCTAAACCGACGTATAACTATAACGATTACGCGCAAGAACTAAAAGAAAGATTACGCGCAACTAATCTAAACGCAAAAGAAAATCTCAAGGAAGAAAAATCTAAAGCGAAGGAATATTACGACAAAGCCGCGAAAGAAACAAAATTCAGAGTGGGCGACAAAGTACTCGTATACGACGAGACGCTCCGACGCGGACGATCGAAAAAATTAGACGCGCTATGGACCGGACCATACGTAATAATCGAAAAGCACTCCGACGTGAATTATACCGTAAAACGAGGAAGAAAAGCGGTGCGCATGCATACAAATAAATTAAAACTATTCGTAGATAATTAAAAAACATGCGCTTACCTTAACCGTAAAAGAAATTAAGGCGAATATGGGGGAGGAGGCGACGACGGCGTCGATGGTGGCGATGCTGGCGGTGTCGCCCTCGGGTCCAGCCGCGTGCTCTCCACCACAACGTGGAGCGCCTCCGGCACCTCTCCATAGTAAGGGAACGGCTGTCGTCCCTCGAGGGCCCTCTCCACAGATTGAAAAGAAATCCTCCATGCCAAATCGCGAGGCACCGGCACAACCTCGTAGACCTCGCGCACGTCACTAATCACATTCAACATCACATTCAACATCACTCTCAACGAGTACGGTGTATTAGAACACCGGAAAATTGCCATACAGGCCCGCCAAAACGGGTCGGTGGGCAACTCCCGCCCCACAACAGGCGCACGACGGCATACGCGACACAGATGTGAGTGCTCGCGCCAATGAAACATGTCGTCGCCCTCACGACATGCAACAAACATATTACGGAAATCCATATTTCGGATCTATATATTTTTTTCTCGTAATGTAAGCGAAGACAGTCAGATGCAGACTGAAGAAAAAGATGCAGCAGCATCCCAGGGTGCATAAGAAACAAAAAACCTTCCCACCCGATAAAAAATCGCAAACTAAAAACGAAAGTGATACGCGCTACTAAAAAATAAATAAAAAAGAAATATAATATATTATTACAGGGCACTCATATTCAGCTTCAGCCCAGCGCTCGCGAAGCGATACGACACGTACCTCCCGTACGAAATCGAAGAATTCAAGGACCATCCAGGTATCCATTCGAAAAAATCGGTTAATTACACTATTCCAAGAAGACATGGAAGTTAGTAATACAGTTAGACCTAACCACGATAAACAAAAGGTACGAACAAATAAAAAATTATTTACAACAGACAGAAGCAATGTGCGACAGGACGAAATTTCAAGATTATTATCGTCAAACCACGTGTACAAATCTAGATAGCATCGCGAAAAAAGAAGCAGCGTATTTACAAAATATCATGGCACAAATTAATACCATATATAAAACGCCGACAAATCGACGTAGAGGACTAATAGACGGACTAGGCACAGTAGCGAAAACATTATTCGGTATAATGGACGCGAATGACGAAAAACATATTAACGAACAATTAAGCTTACTACAGAATAGTCAACAGACTATACAACACGCGGTACAAAATCAGATAAAAGTATTAAACGTGACTATAGCTCACATAAACGAAGTAGAAAGTATAATCGAAAGAAACGAAAAATTACTGCAAAAACGCGTAACGGAACACCTCAACCAAGAGGAAATAAACGAGCATTTTACAATTATTACCGCGATAGTAACAGATCTAATACGAGATGTCGAAAATATAATCGAGTATCTCACATATATACGAAAAGGCGCGATGCACCCGAAATTAATGCCAATCGATAGCATTATAACACAATTAAGAAAAGCGGCACCGCAATTGCCGCAAGGATTATATTTCCCATTTAAAGTCCACGCCGAGGACTGGTTATCTATAGAAGAACACAGCGATAAGCGCATACTGCGATCAAATGAATATATATACTATATTGCGTTTTCCATTAATTGCGAAACCAACATACGACATTATAAATGTAATCGAATTTCCTATACCTTCTAATAAAAATGTATACACTTATGTAAAAGTCAATAATAAAATGATTATTGTAGATAAGGAAAAATTAAAATATTCAGTGATAACTGAAGACGATTTACAAAAATGTAATAACATTAACGCACAATACATATGCGAACAAAGTTTACCGATATATCGCGTAAATTCAGAAGCACTGTGCGAAATACAAATGTACACACAGCGACAGCGTTATCAGTATAATTGTAATATAAAACACTATGTCTCGACTCATATGAAATGGATAGCGCTACAACAAACACACGCCTGGTTATACTCGACAGCCGCCGAACAGACGATAACTATACAGTGTGACGAACAGTCTGAAGACAGGAAAGTAATAAAAAGTACGGGTAAAATCACTTTAACAGGTGAATGCAAACTAATTACAACAGACATGACAATAGAAACAAAAGAAACAATCTATAACACAAACATACAAACATACCTACCCGAAGTTAATCTAACGTTTTCACGAGAGACTAATATGACGATTCAGAATCAAGACACGTTAGAAAATATAACACAACACCGTGTAGAATTAATGAAACTTAAAGCCAATCTAGAAGACATATATAACGACTTACGAAAAAACGAACAAAACTTTTTCACACAGAAACAGTTTATATACTCAATGGCGTCTAGCGGAATAATAACGATAATTATAATAATCATTGTAATTTGGATAATTATGCAAAGAAAAAATAAAAATAAAAATAGAAGACAACTATCCGCTAGAATACTAGTCGACGAAGACTACAGTCTACCCAGATCAATATTAAAAAGAAGCCAAAGTACACGATTTTAGAAATAAGAAACGATTGTTATTATATACATTGTACACGGGAAAACATAAAATTGTTATTCTAAATAGTTTAAGAAGAATGAAAAAGAAAAAGGGAAAAGTAATTCTAATCTTCAAAATATATACTAATATTTTTCCCAAGTAAGAAAAACTCCGAAACTCCGTTTTTCTTTTTCAACGGGGGAGGGGTGTTATAGCCCGAGAAGCTATATAGATAAAGTTATATACTAGATATTAAGAAGCGTACCAGACGCGAAGGAATGCGCGAAAACGCTAACGCAGCGAGCCACGCGCGGAAATCGACCTTGCGAGAAATGCAAGCGAAGAAGTTCGACTTTGAACTTCCTCGCCTGCATCCGGACAACGAAAAACCCTTACGTTTAAAAAACCTGTTACCAGGCACCCCCTCTTATAGAAAAAACCGCGATAATAAAGAGGCTCGTAGCGAACACGCGCGAGCCAGAAAATCAGTAGAAGTTGCGACATAAACTACAGACAGTTCGCGACCGCGTTACTAAGAGGGAGGCAGGAGTACGCTAAAGCAATAATTAACCACATTATGTACTGCAATTTATATAATTAAAATAAAAGATATATAAATGAAATAAAAGGTTATAAGAGTGAATAAAAAAGATATATAAACAAATAAGAGTGAGACTTGAGCGGGTCTTCGGGATCCTAATCCCAACCTCCTGGCTACAATCCCCAAAAAATTAACGTGCCCCGCAGTGCGGCACAACAATATGAATTATGTTTAGTTTGCTGAATAATCGCGTAAGTATTATCATGTGTTTGATATATATATATATATATATATATATATATATATATATATATAATAATTATTTTATTTTAGTTGGTGGAGGATGTTACATATGATTTATATCTGCATCGGCGGTATGTGAGGTTGTGCCGCCGTTGTGAGAGAGAGGCTTGACGCTCTGTGGGCTGACACCCGCGTTGTCGGGAATATTGTAAAAAATATCCATGGACGTTTATTGATGTTTTTCATCTTAAAAAACTGTTCGGTCCCAAGCCGTATGATGAGGTGGAAAATTGGAATTGTAAATATTCTTTTAAATTTATATTAAATTAGTTTATTAATTAAATTATTTAAATTTTATTCAATATTAATGAGAATTTTTTCTGTTACAGAAGCGGCACCTCTCTTCCTCACCTCCGGAGTATATATTATTTTTATCTATTATTTTTATCTATATTTTTGTATACTATATATTTTTATATTTTATACTTTTATATATTATATTTTTATTATATTTTAATACACACACACACACATACACACACACATTTTTATATTATATATATTATGTAATATTTTATTATATTATATATTTTTAAAATTTTATTTTCATATTATATTTTTCATATATTTTTTAATTTTAATACGCGCGCACGCACGCACGCACGCACGCACGCACGCACGCACGCACGCACGCACGCACGCACGCACGCACGCACGCACGCACGCACGCACGCACGCACGCACGCACGCACGCACACACACACACACACACACACACACAAAATTTTGTATAATACACACATACAAAGAAAATGTTTATTTTAATATTAAAAATGTTTTTTTAAAATACCTCACTTTCTTACCTTAGCTCTGTAAGAACAAAAAGAAAGAAAAAAAACATGAAAAATAAAAAATTAAAAAAGATAAAAAATAGAAAAAACATTAAAAAAGAAAAAGAAAACAATAAAAAAAAGAAAACAGTAAAAAGAGAGAAAAATTAAATACTTATACGTCTCTTTCTTCTCCTTTTCCCATCACGCGCTATCGCTCTCGCGCTATCTCTCGTAGACGTTTCGTGCTAACTCTCTCACAAATATTTCCTAAATTTCCTAAATTGTCTCTCTATAATATTAAACATATTCTCAATTATTAATTAAACTAATCAGCATAATTTATATAAGCTAAATAATTAAAAGTTTAAATATATTTATATTATTAATTTATCTCTATCGTTTTCCTTTATTCATATCCCCTTCGCGGTCTTATATTTTTCCTCTCCCCACGGACCCCTCACCCACAAGATCCATCACAGTCCTACAGCTCACGGTTATCCCCCTCCCCCACCCCCGTGGACCCCTCGTTAACCGGATGCGGTTTTACACCTTCCCCCTCCCCGCGGACCCCTCAAATGCATCACAGTCTTATACCTTCCCCTCTCCCCGCGTGACGTCATTCTCCGCGCCCATAAATCCCCCCCATCCCGCGACGTCAATCCCAGCGTCCACTGATCCCCCCCCGCGACGTTAGTCTCCGCGTTCACTGATCCGCCCCCCGCGTGACGTCATTTCCCGCGCCCGCGGATACCCCCCTGCCCCTCACTCCTCCTCAGAGGACCTGAGTTAGAACTCTCCCTATATCACTACTATTATTAAATATTATTAAGTTGTACGTATTGTAAAAATCATGCAATCATCCTCTGGCTCGTTGCCAGTAAGAAGACACGGCCTATACACACACCTAAGGCTGCGTTCGGGAAGACGCTATTAGTTAACAACGTTGTTCTATCTTTGTTACTTACTGAAAGTTGAACAAAGATAGAACGACGCTATTAGCGCTAGTAGCGTCTTCCCGAACGCACCTTAAGAAAACCGCACACATATGCCGCGCAAAGCGGCTCTGCGCAGTCATGCACGATTCTCAATTGTCGCGTATGGTATGGGTGAGTCTTCTTACGATCAGTTGCTTCTTCGACCATATTGGAAGATCATCTTATTGTTAAATCATGGAGAAACGAAGCGCGACTCGAAAATGTAAGTATTTTTATTATTTTATTATAAATATATTATAGTTGTAAGAATTATTTAAATTATCTATATTTATAAAATTCTTTTATTACAGACAAATCTGAGGGCCAAATACCCTCACCGGTATTTTGCCGGCATCGGCACGTGGGTCGGCACGTGCATCGACATCAGTCCAGGCACCCGTCCAAGCGCCCGTCCAGGTACCCGTCCAGGCGCCCGCCCGACAGCCCGAGCAGGCAGAGAAATACGGAAATTGGCCACGAGGCCACTAGGCCACCAACACCAGGAGTCGGAAAAATGCGTTAAATAAGGTTGGTAATTTCATAAACTTTTTCCACATCGCGTCTGTGCGTGAGTGCATGTATGTGTGTTTGTGCGTGTGTAGCGTTCAAAGGCTGCGGTCGACTTGACGCTACAAATGTTTCGAAGCGTTCTTTTTTCTTTTCTTTCAATAAGAGAGAAAGAAAGGAAGGAAGGACGCTTCGAAGCATTTGTAGCAAGTGCACCGCAGCCAAAGAAAGTGCAAGAGCCAATGAGAAAAAGAGAGACAGAGAGAAAGAAAGACGCTCGACGAATATCTCACACGCATGCAGAATTACTTAATGTATAGTGTCTAATTTTATGTCTTCTTCTGTTTGCAGCGAATTAATAACATCATCAGAAAGAAGTTACGCACGGCGCAAAAAAGGACAGAGCGGCAAAATACGGCGTTCGCACCATCAACTCACAATCAGTGGCACGCTCCACTATGCGCTCCGTCCATCGACATATAGAATGGACTGAGTGTTGCGATAGACAAACGCGCGCTCGCTATAGAAAGAGAGGTACTACATGGGAGTACTATTTTGTCTCTCTTCTTGCAGAACCGTCAAATCACGTTATTGCAAGAATTCTGGAGGGGGAACAAAATCACCAATGAGATGCTAGCAAAAGAGACAAACATAGTACTCCCATGTAATATCTCTCTTTCTATAGCGAGCGCGCGTTTGTGTATCGCAACACTCAGTTCATTTTATATGTCGATGGCTCCGTCGCACGCTTCGTCATGTGTTCGAGCATACGCTCCATCGTACGTTCCAACGTATGCTCCAGCGTACGGAATGTATGCCCCACCGTGCCCTCCACCGTGCCCTCCACCATGCCCTTTATTGTACAGTCAACCATATAGTTCACCGTACAATTCGCCGTATAATTCACCGTATTATTGGTAACCTAATGTTAAAAAAAAGTTAGTAATTTCTTGAATTTTTTGAATTTTGAATTTCTTTAATTTCTTAGTTTTTTGTAATTAGGTCCATCTTTTTAAAAATTTGATTTTTTTTGGTTAATTTTGAAAATGTTTTATATATGTATTAATTTTGGTATAATTCATTTTTGCACTGTGCGCAATTTTCGTTTTATTAAATTATGTTAATTTACTGCAAACAGAAGCTACATTAAATTAGACACTATACATATATGCTGAATGCGATGCGATTAAAAAGATGTTAGACCTATAATTTGCATTTTTAATAAAATAATAAGTTTGGAGAATAAATAAAAACGGCACGCATTCTATAATATTTTTTCCAAATACGATTACCAAATATGTTTAAATGTATTCTATAATTTTATTTTTGCCCATACAGCACAGAACATTGCCGCAATGTTGCTGCAATGTTCTGTGTTGTATGGATGGTTAAAATGCGATGTATGTGATATTAGGTTACATATGCCATATATTTTATTTGTCGCATAATTTATTCGCATAATTTATTCGCATAATTTCGTAGATTCCTTAGACTTCTTGAATTTTAATTATTAAATTTTTATTTGTCAAACATTTTCCTACAAAATTTATAAAGTTATATTACATTGCACGTATAATAGATTCTTCTGCGTTGTCTTCCTTTCTATTACATTTGATAAATTTCAAATTCTAATTATCTTTTTACTTAATAATAAAAGTCTTATAAGAGATTTAAATAAAAAATACATCATTATTATACCAGTGCACGAAAAGACAATCAATCAATTCGATAAATAAATTTCGAATTGAACCTTATACCATTACACATGTGTTCTGCAAATATGAGAATTATCAAATGTATTTCATACGTAATAAGTAAACATGTAAAAAATGTATTTCATATGTATTAAGTAAACAACGTAACAAATGTATTTTATATGTATTAAACAGATGTGTTGTATAGTATTGTAGGAATTCTAGATTTAGAAGGAATATTCTAAAAAAAATAAAATAAAATAAAGCAAATATTTTTACTAAACTTGTGTTAATTATTTATTATATCTATTAGTATTAAGTTAATGGAAAAAACTCATTTATTTGTTGTTACACAATATATATAAAGGTATAGTAAAATTTTATATTGTCTAAAGTACAGTGCAAGGAAAATTAACAATTAAACATCCTATAATTTAACTAATTTAAAAACACGGACATTAGGGTGGTCCTTATTTTTCAACTTCATTTTTTTATAGGTCTCATCCCCTAAGTGTTTTCCAACTTACCTAAAACTAATGCCAGAAAATATTAGGGTCATTCGCATAATTATAACTGGTGCCCCAGAGGCTGTGAACGTCGTCATTTATATAAAAAATTACTATTTTTCCACAAATAACCCATACACACTATAAAACTATTAAATACGATATTATGCACGTAAATAATACCAAATATATACTAAAACAGAGTTTTAAATAGCTCGCCAACACGTAGCAGTCACGATAGGAAGCGCAGGGCGCGCAGAGTAAATTCTAGCCCTTTGCGCTCGACGACTTTTTCGGTCGGTACTATGTACTCCTATGTACTCCTTAATTTTATTTTAAATTTAAAACAAAATTAATAAAAGTGTTGTGAAAATTTAGGAATTAACTTTATTTAAAATTTTCGCCCTCCTTGAGGCACGTGTTAGGGTTAAAAAAATTTACAAAATTTTTACCAGTTACTTACTAACCCAAAAGGAAAAAAAATAGGGGGTGAGACTTATAGAAATATAAAATTTATTTTTTATAGGTATATGCTAAAGACCACCCTAATGGACATATCTTGACTGTGTGTTTTAGACTGCACTACACAATTCAAAATCATAGAGTAATTAAATTTCTGGAAAGTTGTGTATAATGTCAATGGAAAAGTGATAATGATTTTTCCATTGTCGTGATACACAACTTTGCAGAAATTAAATTACTCTATGATTTTGCAATGTGTAGTGCAGTTAAAAATACACAGTCAAGATATGACCAATGACCATGTTTTCAAAAGTACTTCTGGTTTTATAAATAGAAATAATTTTATAGCATGTTCTACTTGTACAGTTTTTCTTGCACTACACCTTAGATTTTCCCACATCTCTCTGCATATAGAGGTCTCTATATATAGAGATATAGAAAAATTTAATATTGTCTAAGATGTGCAAGAAAAACTGTACAAGTAAAACACTATAAAATCACTTCTATTTGTGAAACCAGAAGTACTATTTTAAAAGCATGGTCATATCTTGACTGTGTATTTTTAACTGCACTACACATTCCAAAATCGTAGAGTAATTCAATTTCTGCGAAGTTGTATATAATTTCAATGGAAAAGTCATTATTTGTTACGTATAGATTACATTTTACTATTTCTGTCTACTGTAAGACTACAATGTTTCATTTCTACTGTAATAGAAATAGATTTTATATTTTGATTTATGTGTATTATAAATCAAGCTAAGCACACAAAAATAAGCTAAGTGTTTAGAATAACCTTATATTTATACAGATTATTATGAGTTATTTAGTTGTTTCTGTTATTCAGATTTTTTATAAATAATAAACACAAAAAGTAATTATAAATACCTTTATATTTTATGTCATTGAAATAAAATATGTCATACATTTATTGTTCAAACAATATACAAAACGGTAAAAAGATACTTTGATAAATATACATAATATAAAGCACGTAATATTATATATATACATATACATATATATACATATACAAATATTATATATATATATACATATACACACACATATATATATATATATATATATATATTGTGACGTGACGCCTTTTTGCGCCGTCACAAGGGTTACGGCCCGATCGGGGGGGGGGGGGGAAACGATTCCGGGGTTGCTCCTCGTGACTGAGAGGGAGCGACCTCGAATTTAATAATAATTACTGTAATAAAAGCGAGTCGGAGGACTACCTGAGTGGTCGACAACATTTTTTGTACCGCAAGATACCGAGGACGCGGAGCATAACGGCGACAGAAGAGGACCGGAGGAAACCGCGTACCAGACTCTCCGAGGATACTCAGGTCAGGTATCGAACCCCGCCGATTTCGTATTTCTCCTTGCATCCGGATGTGAATACTGCATATCTTTTTAGAAAACAGCAGCATCGGGAAAGAGCGACCGGAGTTCCACCCCCCCGCATACTGCCGGATGAGTGAAGGACCCCGCAATTACCGCTATTATTATCGGGAAGGATTGAAGTACGGCCTGGCCAGCCTGCCACATCCGACCCCTGGAATACCGCAACGGGCGCTACACGGCAACCCGAGAATCAGCATGTCAGCACGTGCGGGAGAAGATCCCGTGAGTTACCTCTAGCGAGCTAGGAGAGGGATGGAGAATCGATGGGCGGATCGAAGCCACCCCACAGCAGCGAACATCGACAGGATGCGTGAAAGATCGGCGCGGGAATCGAGGGACCTGAGGACTCTCTCGGAAAGAGACACTGTTCGGTGAGCCACTATCGCGGAAGGAACACCGGGATCGAGTCTGCCAGGACAACTGCCGAAAGCGAAGATTACTGTAAACCGCCACTCAGGTAGCCGTTAAGTGTAGTGATCTGGTTGAGTCGATACCGTGTCGTGATTCTGAGAGCCTACCGTTACCGTAAGTAACTTACCGTAGTTTACCGAGATCGTTTTGGGGAGCAACAACTCCGAAAATAGTTACCGCGAGATCGGCTCAAGCCAGATTACCGCGAGTGTATCCCTCTCGGAGAGGCCGTCGCCGACAGTCGTAGTTAAGTGTAAGATCGTTCCGTGTATCGAGATAATTATCGTATCGTAATAATAGAACGAACTTGTTGCACCGTTCTCATACCGAAAATTTACCGTGTGTCTGATTCAAGAATATCGCGTCGTGAGATACCGGAATTTGCGTGGTGTCGCTCTCCGCGAGTTACCGTTACCGTAAGCTCAACGAGAACTCCGCGAGAATCGAGAGAGAGTCCCGCTCTCCGCGAGTTACCGTTACCGTAAGCTCAAAGTGAACTCCGCGAGAGGCGAGAGAGAATCACGAAATTACCGCGCGATCGGCCGATAGCTTGTATGAAGACTATTCGTTATATTGTAAGATATCAATTAGCGTATCGAAAACTATTACCGTAATACCGAAAGAGACCGTAAAGTCAATGTCAGAGTAAAGAATTATCGTGTCTCGAATATTTCCGAAATTATATCGCCTCCCGTTATCGTCGACTCCTATTGTTCCGCGCTCGCGCCGCATTCCTTTCGATCACGTGATCGCCGCGTGGCGCGAAGGAATTCTATAGTCTTTGTATCGCGACCTTCCCGGTGATCGAATATCGCCTTTACGATTAGGCTCGATTCACAGGGCATTACCGAACATTAATTTGGTAAATATCATTAATTTCTAACGTATCTTTTCGAGGATACCGTCGTATAAGTAAATCGAAACTATCGTTTGTACCGCGCCCGGGAGAAAAGAACCCGACGCGACCGTATATTAATATTGTAACTTATCTAACACATCCATTTATGTAAACTATTATTTCTCGATTGTATTTGTCCATGTTATACACCATTGTTAAATATATATCTCTGTTAACTAACTAATTTTGTGTATTTTCTGTGTATGAGATCTCCTCTCCAGAATCAGACCAATTAATTGAATCACGCCCCTCTGCCATATACTGAGCAGGGCGTAGCCGGAAATAACGTTTGTTTTCCCGTATTACCGATACCGCGGCGCAAACCATCGCGCCTGGCGCCCAATACCGTATTACGATATCTTTTCAGTCTTACCGAGCTACCGTTGCGTACCGTCACTGATACCGATTAACGTAAAATTATCCTAAATCGAGTCGTCAAGACTCAGATACCGCTTGCCGCTTTCCACCCTCGGGATCGGCGTCCCGAGGCGGGTTAAGACGTTGCAATATATATATATATATGACAACACAAAATAATCTATCTAATGCATTTTATAAACAATTCAATGAGCACTTAAAATAAACTTAGGTACCTTTATAAGCTAATTTTCCATTAAATTTGTTATTTTTCTAGGATTGTCGTTCGAAATGTGTCGATACGATGTAATCCTCGTATAAGGGCGGTCACGTTAAATTTAAGGGTGAATGTCATTTATAAACGACAAGCGTCGTTACATATTTGTAGTTATACAGAATAGTTTTCATCAATATTTGTCGATCGACGCTGTCAACGACACTGACACCTGTCAGTAGTCATGTACAGAATAGCACTGCTGGATGTTCAATATGTTAAAAATTTACTAAACTGACATTTTTCTATATATATTTATATATTTCAGTCCAGTAAATTGCAGATGATATGGATGATAAATTGCAATCTCAATTAGGTAGCCAGAATGTTCATCAGAAAGATAAAATCATATAGATTAAATTTTACAAAATATATTTTAATTATTATTACTTTCCTCTTTTTACACACTTATTACAAATGCTATTCATGGTAACAGAAACGCTTAATCAGTTCGAAGCTTATAGATAGCATAATATGCTGCAAATATATAGTATTTCTAAAGCTATTTTTTTAAAGATTATTTTAGTTTTAATATTTCAGTTAAAGCAAAATAATCGCGCATTTAAATACTAATCAAAATTTTCACAACAGTACAAAATGGATTAAAAATTTTAATGATATTGATATAATTTAATGAAGACGGCACAAATTGCACATCTATATGACATTTTGTAATTATCTAATAAATAATTTAGACGTATATTTAGACGTATATTTAGACGTATATTTTATTTTATTTGATTACCGAAAGCATTTTTAAAACATTTATATAGGATTGTTTAAACTCTAAAAGCAAAGGGGGTATAATAAAAAGCACCACATATAATAAAAAAGAGACCTTCTTTCTCGTAAATTTGGTTAATTCATTAACATCGCGCGTTCAAACATACATATCCAATTAGAAGTGTCGTCTTTGAGTATAATGATTACAATTCAGTGTTGTTAGATGATAGGGAATTTCCCTAAACCTAGGGAGAATTACAAGGAAAAAAATAAAATAAGGAAAAAGGGATTTAAAAAAAAAACAAACAATAATCTAGGGATTTTTAACAGTATACAAAGATTTTAAATAAATTTAATTTTCAAAGATATTTTATATTTTGTAGCGAATTAATTTTTAAAATTTATTTTTAATTTTTCATCTGGTCAATTGCGATTTGTAATAGTGGTCAGTGTACGGAATACGGAATATTTACGTCCCGCCGTACAGTGAGAAACATTAATGAGTTTAGGTGTAGAGGGTAGATACGTGTAGATGAGCGCGCCATCCGTGCACCGCGAACAGCCGGATGGCGCGCTCATCTACACCTATTTACACCAAAAGAGGAATTCATTAATGTTTCTCACTGTTCACTGTACTATTCTCGGGAATCCCGGACCGTTTAAAAGGTGTCCTATAGCTGGTAATCCGTAGAAGAGGCTGAAGTTACTCGAGTAGAGTAACAAATACAAAAAAAATGGATAACGAAACAATAGAGATGTAAATGTTTTTGACGAAATGCTAAATATAATTTGTATAAATACCTAACTTCTTACAATTTATATAGATCATCAGAACCAGAATCAAGAACTGTCAATAATACGTCTACAGGAAGTACCACTCCAAAGAAAAAGAGAAAAATTAGAGGAGAACTTTCGAAAGCAGAGAAAACTTGGCACCCACAAAAATTCCGTCCAGAATGGTTGAAAGAAAAAGAATTTGAAGGCTGGTTGGAAGAAATAGTATCTGATACATGCAAATGCAAATGTTTAGCTTGTAATGTGCAATTACTATGCGGGAAAAGTGAACTATTAAAACATGCGAATTCAAAAAAACATAAGCATAATGTAAAAGATTATAAAAATACGAGGTCAGTAGATACTTTTTTTACTAAACAGAAGCAATTGGAGAAACAAGTAGAGAAAGTTAAAAGAGCAGAAATCAAACTTGCCGCAGTATTTGCGGATCATAACGTATCATTCTTACTGATAGACCATCTTATGCCTGTTCTACGAGACATGTTTGATGACTCTATTGTAACTCAAAAAATGCAGTTAAGTCGAACTAAATGTACTAACATAGTGAAAAACGTTTTTGCACTCGAAATCTTGAAAGAAACAGTCGATTACTTAAAATTTACCAAATTTAGCATCTTAATAGATGAAAGTACTGATATAGGTTTAAAAAAGTCTTTATGTCTACTTGTTAGGTACGTGACAGCTACAACTAAAGTGAACACAACTTTATTGGAATTAATAGACTTAGATGCGAGAGACTGCTCAGCTAAAAACGTGTACAATAAGTTTAAACAATGTTTAAATGAAAAAAATATCCCAATTAATAATATAATCGGTTTTGCTTCAGATGGTGCTGCTGTAATGATAGGATCTGAAAATTCTTTTAAGAGTAGATTAGAGAAAGACACCGATGTCTTATTTACTATGCAATGTATTTGTCATTCTGCGGCACTGATCGCCAGCAAAGCATGTCAAAAACTACCACGAACTCCTGAGAATTTGTTGAGAAATTTGTCTACATATATGTCAGCCAGTGCTAAACGATGTGCACAATTTGTAGAAATGCAGGAGTTCTTTAAAGTAAAAAACAATAAACTTTTAAAATTAGCTGCTACTAGATGGCTTTGTCTACATCATTGCGTAACACGAGTATTAGATAACTGGGAAGTTCTGAAAAGTTTATTTTTAGTAGCTGCAGCAGAAGACAAATTAAAACAAGCGGAGAGTATATTATCCGATTTAAATAATGACTGTACGAAGACATATTTACTATTTTTAAAACACGCACTTCATTATTTCAATACTTTTAATGCTTTGTTTCAAAGCGACAAAATTTTAATAGGTGATTTATCAAATGAAAGCAAAAAATTATTTTTCCAAATTTTAAGAAATTTCATAAAGCCTGAATTAATTTCAGTTACAGTTAATTGCAGTAACCCTGACAACTTTCTGCAATTAGAAAATATTTATGTAGGCCTTGAATGTGATACTTTCCTCAAAACTCTTCCCAACCATATTGAAAACAATGTTAGGAAAAATTGTTTAGAATTTTATATTTGTGCTAGCATAGAAATGAAGAAGCGTCTTCCTATTAACAATATTTTGTTTGATATGATGTCATTTATTAAACCAATGTTTGTTCTATATCAGGATAAAAGAAATGATACATTGTCTTCTCTCTCTTTATTAGGACAAAAGTTTTCTAATTACCTAGACGTAGTTAAATTAGAAATAGAATGGAGGAACTTACCTTTTATGTTTAATGAAACAGAAAAAAAAAGTTTTGCATCTTTAAGTATAGAAGAATTTTGGCAACGCATAGGAGAGGCCAAGAACTTCAATAATGAATTAATTGCACCTAATGTGTACAAACTAGCAAATTTCATACTAATACTTCCTCATTCCAACGCGGAATCAGAGAGAATCTTTTCACTTGTCACAGATATGAAAAGTAAAAAAAGAAATAAACTTAGTTCAGAAACACTGAATTCGATTTGCGTAGTAAAAAGTAGTTTTTTGGCAAACAACACAACTTGTAAAACATTTCAGCCTAATGCTGGACATCTGAGTTTAATGACAACAAATAATTTATATAAATAATGAATATATATCATTTATATTTATGTTATTGACAGAGATATGCCAATGGAATAACATTTTACGTTAACTGGTCTGATTTTTAAGATTATATATGTATTTACGTTAAAAAGATATGTATTTGTTTATGTAAGAGAAGTATAGAATACCATTTTATGTTGATTACTAATCTGATTTCTGAGATTGTATTAATGTTAAAAAAATATGTATATGTTTACATTAAGACAGGTATGATATTACTAGTCTATTAATTTCTGAGACTGTATTTATGTTAAACCATACGTATTTGTTTAAGTTATTAAAAATTCAAACCTGTTTTATATTGTTTTCTCAACTGATTTCTGCGATAACTATGTTTCTTTAATATTATGCAATAAATATTACTTGTTCATTAATTTACAGTACTTTACTTTATATTTTCTTTTATATGTGTAAGTTCTATCTCATATTTATAATTCCAAATCGATAAACATATTAACAAATAATGGTTATATTTTAATAAAATTTGGGGAAAAAACGAGCATTTTGTGAATTTAGGTCCGACTGCACCAACATTATTTTGGCTTTACTTAAATATGTGTCTTTTTATTTAAACAGAAAAATAAAGGCCCGGTTTCACCAACGCGAGTTAATCAAATCGGTCGATTTAGTGTCAATTCCAATAGAAAATTGACACTTAATCGACCGATTTGATTAACTCGCGTTTGTGAAACCGGGCCAAAAACAGATGCATATTCAGTCTTGCTTAAAGTCAAAATAACGTTGATGCAACCGGGCTTTAGACAAATAGGGAAAACTAGGGAGATTTTTATATACTAACAAGGAAATTTCTTCACTGGTACCTGGCAACACTGTTACAATTTATAATCATTTTAAATATATTTTCATGAGGTCTGAATTATAAAAAATAAATTTCGACAAAAAACAGTTTTTTTAAACATAAGACCGTACAAAATATAAATTTAATTGTCCTATTGTAAAGACGAAAATATCTTATCATACGTCAGCAGTAAAAAAGACTTCTCTTTCTCGTATAATTACATAACGTGCCATAAGAAGGTATTAGTCTTACCGTTTGATCGTCCTATATACCTCCTGTGACAGATTCTTGACTACGGAAAGACAGTTCGCCGCGGAGCCATCTGTCGGTATAATGGCGGTACTGACTGTGCCAATGTAAAGCACTCGCGAAAAACACGTTTCTAATACTTGAAAAATGATTGCCGTGCGTTCAGACGCCGAACAGATTTACTTAAATAGTAAGCTTTTCCAACAATTTTTAAGAAAGACAAATATTAAATATTAAATATTAAGTAAAACGCAAAATAAATCTAAATTGAATTTTTAACCAAATATTTAAGTTTGACAAAAAAACATTCATCAAATATCGATATTGAAAACAATTTTTTATATTAAACGAGTTTACTAAAGTTACAAATGTTTCTAATAAAAATAAAGGAAAAACAAACTTAGAAGATTTATTAGATATTTGATTTCAAAATTTTTGTTACTCTATAAATATATTTTGCAAAAACATATATTATATTTTTAACATGCTTCAAAATGCCACTAAAATGATTAATTTTATCAAAAGTATACAGAAAAAACAAAAACAAAATGTTTGATTTTTTAAAATATTAGAAATATCAATTACAATATAACCTCGAAGAAATGTTAGAATAGTTACAGATTTTAAATATTTAACATCGTTTTCTATTAATATATTATCTACCACATAATTATTGTTGCAGATACTGAATAGTTCGTCAATAAGATCTGCGCCGCAAAAAAAAAACTATTTGACTAATAATAAGTAAAAAAAAGATATTCTAATTCCCTTAGATAATTAAAAAATCTGGTTTCTAAAATATGTTAGGAAGTGTTTAAGTCAGCTTTTTTTTTCGTTATGTTCATAAATTCACTTCATCACTACTTATCTGAATTTTACTGCTATACTGTTTACTGCCAGTTTTTATGACCCTATTGTACATCTTATTGTCAGTTAAATAAAAAAGATAAAATAGGCGCCACACAAGTCTACAATTACATGTATACATATACACAAATATTTAAATACACAATCATGTATTAGGCTTTATTGAATATAACAATTTTAATACTGAAATACAGTAATAAATGAATTAACTTTTATAGTAAGTAAAATATTTATACTTATGATTTAGCGCTATTTTCTATATCACTTTTGTAGAAAAACAAAGTTTAAGCAATAAAATATACATTAAAGCAATATTTTCTTATACAACTCTCTGAACAGATAAAATATATATTTTAAAAACCAACTCTCCTTTGGACATTTTTTGAATATACATTTCAAAAATGTATGTATAAAATAATATTTCTTTGTATAACTTTTTAAACAGGTGTGTAGACTTGACGCCTTATGTCTACCTTATTTCAAAATATACAATAAATATATAACAGTACTCAGCGAATACTGTTTTTGTATATCACTGAGATCAGGACTGTATGTCAACAAGACAATCGAATTTTTCTGTTACCCTGCCGAAGATGGTTCGAAGATGGTTCGAAGAAAGGATCGAAACGTACAATATAATTAGAGAAGAATTTAAAAACAAGTTTGTTGCGTTTGATATCTGCGCCTGGCTCTTATTAGCCCTTTTCGTACCTGAATTTGGAAAATATTATATTATTAAAATGCAAATCACGTCATTGGACGTCAAAATGACGTGCGCTTCCTAAATACATAGAAAAGTATCCAAATTTGTATATACGTGTATACAACCAACAAAAGTTCAAAGAATAAAATTATTAAACAACTGTTAAAAAATTAACTCTTTAAAAACAAATCAATAGCTAGTCAATTAGTTAATTACTTTAAAAAATTGATGTATACATACAAGTGTTATTTTAATGTATATTCTACTGATTTGAAAAATAGTTGTACAAAGAAGTATTTAATGTATATTTTGTTGCTTAAATCTATTTTTCCTATAAAAATAAGTTTTATTTCGAATAAACAGACATAAGTTTTATTCCGAAGTGGCGTACTTTTATAATAATTTAATAATTATATAATTTTATATATTAATGCAGTACGATTTTTAAAACGATTATAAAGACAACACCGATTAGATAAAAAATAAATTTCGACAAGAACCAGTTTTTTAAGACTTAAGACCGTAGAAAGTATAAATTTAATTGTCCCATCGTAAAGACGAAAATATCTCATGACATTTCGAAAGTAAAGAAGAACCTTCCCTCTCTCCTATAATTACATAATTACGTAACGTGCCATAAGAGGGAATTAGTCTTACCGTTTGATCGTCTTATATACCTTCTGTGACAGATTCTTGACTACGGAAAGACAGTTCGCCGCGGAGCCATCTGTCGGTATAATGGCGGTACTGACTGTGCCTAATATGTAAAGCACTCGCGAGAAACACATTTATAATACTTGAAAAATGATTGCCGTGCGTTCAGATGCCATACAGATCTATCTAAATAATATTTTTCCAACAATTTTTGAGAAAGAAAAATATTAAATATTAAGTATCAACTAAAACGTAAAATAAATCTAATATTGAATATCTATACAAAATATTTTAGTTTAACAAAACATTTATCAAATATCAATATTGAACGCAATTTTTTATACTAAACGAGTTTATTAAAGTAATTTTTTAAATAAAATTAATCTTTCTAACAAAAATAAAGGAAAAAAACAAACTTAGAAGATTCATTAGACATGCAATTTCAATTTTGTTGAATACTCTATAATATGATACGTATATTTTATAAAAACATATATTATATTTTTAACATGCTTCCAAATGCCACTAAAAAGATTAATTCTATTAGAAGTATACAAAAAAATGTAAAAACAAATTGTTAGATTATTTTAAAATATTAAAAATATCAATTACAATATAGTTTCGAAGAAATATTAGAAGTTACTTACTAAGATTACTGATTTTAAATATTTAACATCATTTTTTTCTATTAATATATTCTATTAATATTTTCTATTAATTATCGACCATATAATTATAGATATATTAAATAGTTTGTCAATAAGATCCATCTCCGCCACAAAGAAGAAATTATTTTTGGCTAAGCAAACATATTATAAAGCAAAAAAATTCTAATTTTCTTAGATAATTATAAAAATCTGGCTTCTAAAATGTGTTAAGTATAAGTGTTTAAGTTAGCTTTCCATTATGTTCATAAATTTACTTCACCATTACTTATATAAAATATTACATCATTAAAATAATTAATTTTACTGCCATACTCTTTTATGACCTCATTGTACATCTTATTGTCTGTTCAAAAAGAAGGTAAAATAAAAAAAGCGCCACACAAAAGTTCACAATTGCATTTAAATACATATACACATACTCAAATAAAATACACAATCATGTATTAGGCTTTACTGAATATACCGCTGCTAAACTGACCAATATACTAATGATATTAACGTACTTCGTATATATGTATACGTTGAGTTAATACAGTTATTAATGTAATAATGTTTATTAAAATTTTGAAAAAAGCAGCGGCGTTTTTTAACTAAATTTTTTTTTATTTTTTGATTTTGTATAAATTTTTAATTTTTGCATAAGTTATTAATTTTTACTTTGTAAAAATTTTTAATTTTTAATTTTTGTATGAATTTTTAATTTGTCTTATACAATCTTTTTTTTATTAAACTTTTTAGAATATATATGGTTATTGGTAAATTATAATTGTGCACTTAGTTAATTATAAAATGACTATTTTAGCTATACGCACTACTACTTTAATTATATTTCAATGTATTATATAGGTATCTCTCTCTCTCTCTCTCTCTCTCTCTCTCTCTCTCTCTCTCTCTCTCTCTCTCTCTCTCTCTCTCTCTCTCTCTCTCTCTCTCTCTCTCTCTCTCTGTTCTTAAAGAAATTAAATCCTCTCTAAATTCTCTACTATTCGTTAATTACTTATTTTGGAAAAAGGTAGAAACAGGCGTCAAGTCTACACGCCTGTTTAAAAAGTTCTACAAAGAAATGTTATTTTATAAATAAATTTTTTAAATGTATATTTTATTTAAAAAATGTACAACGGAGAGTTTTAAAATACATATAGCTTTTTAAAATATACAGGGTGTCCCATAATTCGCGCCCTACCCGTAACGTGCAGATAGAGCGGGTTAAATCAAATAGAAAAGTCATCTACCGTTTTGCTATTTTCGCAATAATTAACGAGAAATTAATTTATAAAGATCGGCGAATCCGCGCGAATAGAAGTGCATGGCGAGAAGAGACCTCCCGCTGTAACCTGATACAAGGCGCGTGGCGAAGCGATGGGAGGAGCGCTCTACAAAGGACAATAGTTATGTCCTTTACTTTTACCTAAGATACGACGTATGTGTGTACATAACTATTGTCCTTTGTAGAGCGCTCCTCCCATCGCTTTACCGCGCGCTTTGTGTCAGATTACAGCGGTAGGTCCCTTCTCGCCACGCGCTTCTACTCGCGCGGATTCGCCGATCTTTTTAAATTAATATCTCGTTAATTATTGCGAAAATAGCAAAACGGTAGATGAATTTTTTACTCGATTTAACCCGCTCTACTTGCACGTTACGGGTGGGGCGCTAATTATGGGACACCCTGTATATTTTAAAAAGCTATACAGGGTGTCCGGAGTCAACCGCATCACCTGTCGTGTGCTGATAGAGCAGGTTAAACCGAGTAAGAAAGTCCTCTACCGTTTTGCGATCTTTGCAATAATTAATAAGAAATAAATTAAACAAGATCGGCCAATACGCGCGAGTTCAAGCGCGCGGCGAGAAGAGACAGCCCACGCGGGGGTCCAATGTTATGCATTGCTCGTATTTATCCATTGTCCTTTGTAGAGTGCTCCTCCCCGCTTTGCCGCGTGCGTAGCATCCGCGTAAACATTAGGCTTTTATTTTCGCCGCGCGACAAGAATCACGTAAACAGTAGGCGGTCTCTTCTCGCCGCGCGCTTTTACTCGCACGAATTGGCCGCTCTTTTTTATTTAATTTCTTATTAATTATTACGAAAATCGCAAAACGGTACAGGACTTTCCTACTCAGTTTAACTGCCTCTACCTGCACACGACGGGTGATGCGGTTGACTCCGGACACCCTGTATTTTAAAACTCTCCGTTGTACATTTTTTAAATAAAATATACATTTAAAAAATTTATTTATAAAATAACATTTCTTTGTAGAACTTTTTAAACAGGCGTGTAGACTTGACGCCTGTTTCTACCTTTTTCCAAAATAAGTAATTAACGAATAGTAGAGAATTTAGAGAGGATTTAATTTCTTTAAGAACAGAGAGAGAGAGAGAGAGAGAGAGAGAGAGAGACAGATATATATACCTATATAATACATTGAAATATAATTAAAGTAGTAGTGCGTATAGCTAAAATAGTCATTTTATAATTAACTAAGTGCACAATTATAATTTACCAATAACCATATATATTCTAAAAAGTTTAATAAAAAAAAGATTGTATAAGACAAATTAAAAATTCATACAAAAATTAAAAATTAAAAATTTTTACAAAGTAAAAATTAATAACTTATGCAAAAATTAAAAATTTATACAAAATCAAAAAATAAAAAAAAATTTAGTTAAAAAACTTGCCGCTGCTTTTTTCAAAATTTTAATAAACATTATTACATTAATAACTGTATTAACTCAACGTATACATATATACGAAGTACGTTAATATCATTAGTATATTGGTCAGTTTAGCAGCGGTATATTCAGTAAAGCCTAATACATGATTGTGTATTTTATTTGAGTATGTGTATATGTATTTAAATGCAATTGTGAACTTTTGTGTGGCGCTTTTTTTATTTTACCTTCTTTTTGAACAGACAATAAGATGTACAATGAGGTCATAAAAGAGTATGGCAGTAAAATTAATTATTTTAATGATGTAATATTTTATATAAGTAATGGTGAAGTAAATTTATGAACATAATGGAAAGCTAACTTAAACACTTATACTTAACACATTTTAGAAGCCAGATTTTTATAATTATCTAAGAAAATTAGAATATTTTTGCTTTATAATATGTTTGCTTAGCCAAAAATAATTTCTTCTTTGTGGCGGAGATGGATCTTATTGACAAACTATTTAATATATCTATAATTATATGGTCGATAATTAATAGAAAATATTAATAGAATATATTAATAGAAAAAAATGATGTTAAATATTTAAAATCAGTAATCTTAGTAAGTAACTTCTAATATTTCTTCGAAACTATATTGTAATTGATATTTTTAATATTTTAAAATAATCTAACAATTTGTTTTTACATTTTTTTGTATACTTCTAATAGAATTAATCTTTTTAGTGGCATTTGGAAGCATGTTAAAAATATAATATATGTTTTTATAAAATATACGTATCATATTATAGAGTATTCAACAAAATTGAAATTGCATGTCTAATGAATCTTCTAAGTTTGTTTTTTTCCTTTATTTTTGTTAGAAAGATTAATTTTATTTAAAAAATTACTTTAATAAACTCGTTTAGTATAAAAAATTGCGTTCAATATTGATATTTGATAAATGTTTTGTTAAACTAAAATATTTTGTATAGAAATTCAATATTAGATTTATTTTACGTTTTAGTTGATACTTAATATTTAATATTTTTCTTTCTCAAAAATTGTTGGAAAAATATTATTTAGATAGATCTGTCTGGCATCTGAACGCACGGCAATTGTTAATGATGAATAATTGCACAAGAAACACAATATTTTTTTAAAAAAATATTGGGAATGAGAATATATTTTTGTATTACATGTTTGCCATATATAATGTCAATTGTTATTATTTCTTTCTTTTTGCTCGATTCACACAATACATTCTGCAGACATCACACTTATAAAATATTAAATATTTCAAAGTCAAATCAATAACATTCTGCCTCCCTTGAAAGAACATCTTTCAATAACGTTTAAAAATAAATCTTGATTAAGAGAATGAAATTCGATTGCATTTAAATATTTGAAAATTAAATATAATATAAAGGATTATTGTGAATTCAATGTAAAATATTAATGTAAATATAAAAATAGAAATATTAATTTTTTAAATCAGCAACGCGTAATAACAAAGTAATAATATGATTTTAAGACTTTTATCTTAAAATATTTTAGATATCCACAGTGAATTATCTTAATCAATGGGTAATGGACAGAGTTTTTTGACAGCTCTTTTCAGCAATCCGCTAGAAGTCTTGACCGTTGCGATTCTGACCACGTTATCTTCTCCTGGATAAACCTCAACAATTCGACCTAGAACCCATTGAAGTGGTAGTATATTGTCTTCCTTCAACAGAATTAATGTACCAATCTCCAGATTCTTGCCCTTCGAATACCACTTATGATGCTTTTGCAGTTCATATAGATATTCTTCGTGCCAACGTTTCCAAAAATGTTGACGTAATTTTTATAGATGTTGCCATCTAGATAGCTTGTTATCTGAAATTCCTTGATAGTTGTTTTCTGCAGGAAATAACAATGTGTCTCCGATCAGAAAATGTGCAGGAGTTAAGACTGATATATCATTAGGGTCACTGGATAAGGGAGTAAGCGGTCTTGAGTTCAAAATTGATTCAATTTCTACGAGAAGCGTATAATATTCTTCAAAGGTCCAGATCAAGCCCTTAGTAATGGTATAAAGGTGTCTTTTGGTTATCTTGACAGCTGCCTCCCAAAGACCACCGAAATGTGGAGCCCTGGGTGGTATAAACTTCCATTCGATTTTTTGACGTGCTAATTGATTCGTTATTGTTTGTTGCTCTTGTTGAAGAAATTCGTACACTTCTGTCAGCTCTCTTGCTGCTCCGATGAAATTTGTGCCATTGTCAGAAACAATCTTTGAGCAAATGCCTCTCCTAGCTATAAATCTTCGTAAAGCAGCTAAAAATGATTCTGTTGACAATTCGGTTACCAGTTCTAAATGCACTGCTTTAGTTGCAAAACAGATAAAAACAGCAATCCATACTTTTGATATAGGAATCCTACCACGTCTGCGACTTTCTCGCATTTGCAATGGCCCTGTGTAATCTATTCCTGTAATTACAAATGGTCTTAGAACATCACGGACCCGATCGCTTGGAAGATCACTCATTATGACTTCTGGTGTTTTTGATCTATTTCGGAAACATCTTAAACAATTTCTTGTTATTTTTCTCGCTTCTCGTCGTCCACTTAATGGCCAGTATTTCTGACGTATTGAGTAAAGTAGCTGTTCAGGATCGCAATGATGAAGTCGTTGATGTTCTCTCTTCATAATTATAGTTGTGATGTGATGCTTGGCTGGTAACACTGTTGGATGTTTTTGAATTTCAGGAATATCAGCTCGGGACAGTCATCCTCCTACTCTTATTATTCCTTCATTATTCAGAAAAGGATTAAGTGATGCTAAATTACTATTTTTAGGTATTTGATGCTTCCTTTCAAGAACTTGTTTTTCGAATAAGAATGCTTCGAATAAGAATGTTGTGTCATCTTCACAATATTCTTGTCAGCTTGATCGAGCTCATCCGGTGTTAGAAAGCCACTTTTCTTAGCACCTAATGAATTTGTTTTAAATCGTAGCCAATATGCTATTACTCTTTGAAGTTTTTCATATTCGGAAAATCTTCTTAATATATCATATCTTGAATGTTTCTTTGTTAGCATTACCATCGATTTCATTTCTGAAGTATCGATACCTATTTCTTGATATTGTGGCCATTGTCCTGTCATGAGCCAATGAGGTCCATGCCACCATAACTGATTATCTTTCCACATTTCCACGGTAATTCCTCTTGAAAGTAAATCTGCAGGATTTTCTTTAGATGGAACGTGACGCCATGTCACGCCATTAGATAGGTTTTGAATTTTGGAAACTCTGTTAGCTACATAGGTCTTCCTGATATTTGGAGATTCAGCAATCCAGCTAAGTACTACAGTAGAGTCACTCCAAAGATAAACGTTCCGAATCTTGTTACTATAAGAATTTCTTGCCGTATCACATAATTTTGCTAGTAGAAGTGCTGCGTTAAGCTCAAGTCTTGGCAATGAAATTGTTTTTAAAGGGGCAACTCTGCTCTTTGAACATATTAAATGCGATTCCATATTTCCATTTGAATTTCGAGAAACGGCATAAAGACAAGCCCCATATGCTTTTTCCGATGCATCTCCAAAGCCGATTAGATCAAACTTATCTTCTTTATTTCCTGGATTAATATTTCTTGGAATTCTCATATCATTGATTTGAGGCAATGAATTATAATATTCATTCCACATTGCTTGTAGATCTGGCGGAAGAATTTTGTCCCATCCTGTTTTTAATTTCCACATTGACTGCATGATACACTTTGCGATGATGACCACAGGTCCTAATAATCCAAGAGGATCAAATATATGTGCTATCTTAGATAACACCAAACGCTTCGTATTTCTTGATGATTGTTCTAATGTCACACTGTATTGCAAAACATCAGCATTCGCGTCCCATAGAAGACCTAACGTTTTCATTGCACCTTCTTTGTTTATCACCAAAAATTTGTCGACATTTTCAGTGCTTGACAAATGTTCCAATATTCGCTGATCATTTGAGCGCCATTTTCTCAATAAAAACTGCCCTCTAAGAAGTAGTTGAGATAACTGTTGCTGCAAATTCTTAGTTTCTTCCAAAGTGCTTGCACCAGTCAGAACATCATCCATATAAAAGTCTTTTCTTAAGACTTCTGCTGCTTTCAGAAATTCTTGCTCTTCAATCGCTAATTGTCTTAAACTTCTGATAGCCAGGTAAGGCGCTGGCGTAGTACCATAGGTCACTGTGTTTAATCTATAAGTGTTAATAGGTTGAGACTGATTCGGCCTCCATAGAATTCTTTGAAGATCTCTGTCTTTTTCTCGCACAAGTATTTGTCTGAACATTGCTGCTATGTCTGCCATTATAACGAAATGATGTGACCTGAAACGTAAAATGATATCTAATAAATCATTCTGAAGATTCGGTCCAGGCATTAATTTGTCGTTTAGAGATGTTCCGAGAGTCGTCTTTGCCGAAGCATCAAAGACAACACGTAATTTCGTTGTTGTACTATCTGGTCTAATTACTCGTTGATGCGAAATTAAGTACGATAATTCTGTTTTCATGTCTGATTGCAATACTAGCGACATATGCTGCTGCTTTTCATAATCTTTTAAAAATTGAACATATGCAGTCTTCAAATCTGGATTCACTCTAAAACGTCTTTCAATAGAATATAATCGTCGCAGAGCTTGATTCTTCGATTCGCCGAGTTCTATTTCAGGTTTCTTGGGTAGTGCCACGATGAATCTACCGTTACTGTCTCGTTTAACTGATTCAATAAATTGTCTTTCACAATCAGCTTCCTCTTTAGTAAAATTCCGTTTTTCTTGTGTCTCCTCTTGATTCCAAAATCGTTCGAGTTGTGCTTGTAATGCTGCATTTGTCAAAAGACCACAAAAGTTTCTAGGAATCTTTGATTTTGCATCTATGAACTCTCCACCTACAATCCATCCTAATAACGTGTTTTGTAATCTGGGTATTCCTCTTGCTTGCTGAATTGAATCTACACAAATTAGCTGCCAGAAAAGTCCTGCTCCCACTATTAAATCTATATTACTAGGCATGTAAAAATCGGGATATGCTAGATGTAATCCTTTTGGAATGCAAATTAATTTCGTATTAATTTTGACTTGCGGAAGTTTCTCAGTTATCGTTGGTAATACGAAACATTCAATGGTAACTTCATAATCCGTATGCATTGACTTGATTTTTACTTCTGTTATCCGTCCGACATTCGTTTCCGATTTATTTATTCCGCTGATAAGTTTATTTTGTTTTCTGCACTTCAATTTAAGCTTGTTGACGAGTTCTTGCGTTATTAAATTCGATTGAGAACCCGCGTCTAAAAGCACACGACAACTCTGTTGTTTTCCATTAACGTCTTCTACTATGACTCGAGCCGTTGACAGCACCACATGCGAAGCAAATTTCTGCTCAATGTTGATCATTAAAGATGATTCTTCCGATCCTCTCGAATTGTTATTTTTAACATTGTACATGACAACTGATCCTTTTGATGATTCTTCATTTAACTTTCGTTCGTTTGATATTTCTTCTTGATCTCGATGCAATAACGTATTATGCTTCCGTTGGCATTTTTTACAAGCTGAAGACTTGCAAACAGTTGTGAAATGTCCTTTACCTAAACAGTTTATGCATATCTTTTTCGCTTTTACTTCCTTTATTCTTTCCGCAACCGATAATTGTAGAAAATCCGGACACCTGTATACTTGATGATTCTTACTACAGATTACGCATTCTTCTTGAGACGTAGATGTTAAAGTTACTTTTTTCTTTGGTTTCTTCTGTACTGATACATCTTGTTTTCCTTTCGGCTTATCAATCATCTCAAGTGTCCTGCAACGTTCACTCAAAAATGTTAAAAAATCTTCAAGCGTTGGTCGATTTTCTTTATATTTATTGGTTTCTTCTTCCCAATTTTTCTGAGTACTAAAATTCATCTTGCCTTTCAATAAATGTATAAGAAGTTCATCCCATTTATCAACTGGAAGTGTTTGCAAAGCCTTTAAATGTGTTCTAACGTGGACGATTAATTGTCTCATTGTTGCAGACTTGTCTCTAGTTACAGCTGGAAAATTAAGTAAATGATTAAGATGTGTATTTATAAGAAGTTTCTTGTTCTCATAATTTTGTCTCAACAGTTCCCATGCGTTTTCATAATTTGCTGTTGTTGTTGTTAATCCTCCGATGACCTGTAATGCTTCGCCAGTCAACGAGCCTCGTAAATATTGAAACTTCTGAATTGCATTGAGTGCTGTACTGTTGTGAATCATTGATTCAAATGCGTCTTTGAATAAAAGCCACTAATCGTAACTACCACTAAATTCTGGAAGTTTTAATGTTGGAAGTTTGATATCTAATCGCCGATTACCTTGTTCTTGTCGAATCTCATTGTTATTTTGATTTTCTGCTTGTACCGCAGCTCGTAATGCCAATGCTTCTTCTTGATTAATGGCTTGCGCTTGTGTTTGTGCCAAATCAATAATAGTTTGAATCTTGGTAGCCGTTTCGAAATAAATGTTCTCAAATAATTGCCGTTCTGCATCATCTTGTTCAGTCGAATTTGAATCTACAACTTCTGCATCATCTCCAGTCCTCAACTCGTCAATTTTTGCTTGTACTTGTTCGAAGGATTCCCAAAGACTTTCTATTTTCTTTGACTTTACCTTTGCCTCTGATACGGAAATGTTTCCTTCTTTATTTAGAGATAAATTAACTCGAGTCATTTGACCTTTTATAGTCGCTCGATTTTGTCTTAATCTTCTTACATCTGACATTTTATTCTGAAATTTTTGAATAAAAATGCGAAAGTATTCGTAGGTGATTCACTCACCTGCAATTTTGATGATAATTATAACGTTGATGATTGCAATGATCAAATTGTCAACTGATGTTGACGATTACGTCTTAAAATACTGCCTTATGTTCTGAAGGTCTCGACGATTTCAAAATTAGCCTTATAAAATTGATAACGATGTAAGGTTCTCAGTTGATACGAACGATTCAATATCCACATGACGTATGTAAATTGATGTGACGATGCCTTTTGTGACGATGTGACGATGCTTTTCTGCTATGTGTCTTGATACACACTTTTTCTTATTTTCCGGACGAGCCCCACGTTGGGCGCCAAAAATGTTAATGATGAATAATTGCACAAGAAACACAATATGTTTTTAAAAAAATATTGGGAATGAGAATATATTTTTGTATTACATGTTTGCCATATATAATGTCAATTGTTATTATTTCTTTCTTTTTGCTCGATTCACACAATACATTCTGCAGACGATATCACACTTATAAAATATTAAATATTTCAAAGTCAAATAAATAACAGCAATCATTTTTCAAGTATTAAAAATGTGTTTCTCGCGAGTGCTTTACATTGGCACAGTCAGTACCGCCATTATACCGACAGATGGCTCCGCGGCGAACTGTCTTTCCGTAGTCAAGAATCTGTCACAGGAGGTATATAGGACGATCAAACGGTAAGACTAACACCTTCTCATGGCACGTTATGTAATTATACGAGAAAGAGAAGTCTTTTTTACTGCTGACGTATGATAAGATATCTTCGTCTTTACAATAGGACAATTAAATTTATATTTTGTACGGTCTTATGTTTAAAAAAACTGTTTTTTGTCGAAATTTATTTTTTATAATTCAGACCTCATAAAAATATATTTAAAATGATTATAAATTGTAACCATTATACTCAAAGACGACACTTCTAATTGGATATGTATGTTTGAACGCGCGATGTTATTGAATTAATCAAATTTACGAGAAAGAAGGTCTCTTTTTTATTATATGTGGTGCTTTTTATTATACCCCCTTTGCTTTTAGAGTTTAAACAATCCTATATAAATGTTTTAAAAATGCTTTCGGTAATCAAATAAAATAAAATATGTCTAAATTATTTATTAGATAATTACAAAATGTCATATAGATGTGCAATTTGTGCCGTCTTCATTAAATTATATCAATATCATTAAAATTTTTAATCCATTTTGTACTGTTGTGAAAATTTTGATTAGTATTTAAATGCGTGATTATTTTGCTTTAACTGAAATATTAAAACTAAAATAATCTTTAAAAAAATAGCTTTAGAAATACTATATATTTGCAGCATATTATGCTATGTATAAGCTTCGAACTGATTAAGCGTTTCTGTTACCATGAATAACATTTGTAATAAGTGTGTAAAAAGAGGAAGGTAATAATAATTAAAATGTTTTGTAAAATTTAATCTATATGATTTTATCTTTCTGATGAACATTCTGGCTACCTAATTGAGATTGCAATTTATCATCCATATCATCTGCAATTTACTGGACTGAAATATATAAATATATATAGAAAAATGTCAGTTTAGTAAATTTTTAACATATTGAACATCCAGCAGTGCTATTCTGTACATGACTACTGACAGGTGTCAGTGTCGTTGACAGCGTCGATCGACAAATATTGATGAAAACTATTCTGTATAACTACAAATATGTAACGACGCTTGTCGTTTATAAATGACATTCACCCTTAAATTTAACGTGACCTCTCTTATACGAGGATTACATCGTATCGACACATTTCGAACGACAATCCTAGAAAAATAACAAATTTAATGGAAAATTAGCTTATAAAGGTATTTAAGTTTATTTTATATATATAGGGTGAGTCACTTAAGACCGGCCACCCGAATAACTCCTACAGTTTTGGAGATAGGAAGAAATGCCTGAAGTAAAAGTTGTGTGGTTTCGAGAGGGACATCTTGTGGAGGTGAACTTTTTTCCCAGGTGGAGGTGCTTAGGAGATTTGAAAGTCATCTTCATTTTTTTAAATGGGACCATGCATTTTGAAATACCTACGATTGAAGCCTTTTCCAAGACAGTTTCAATGGTCATCGATATTCAGGTCGCGGACCTTGAAAAAAGGTAGTGTCTCGCGCGAAGTCACGCGCAGCTAGAAAGTCGCGCAGCTAAAAAGTCGCGCAGCAGCAGCGAAGCACCCCGTTTATCTACACGAGCCGGCCAGTTGAGAGTACTTAAGATTATCAGACTTCTATAACCGCTGAACCGATTGAGTTCTTACTAGGCTTAATCGATAGCTTGGGTTTAAATTATATAAGGAAAGTGTCTTTATTTTCGCTCTACATATTGTTACGTCCTGTGGACTCCACGATTCTTTTCTTTCCTAACTCGAGCAAACACACGTTTGTTTCTTTAATTTCGAAACATCGTTTGTCGTAATAAATCATAATAAGGAAAGGGACGGATCTGAAAAACAACTTGCCTCACCTTTCTAATAAAGATTAACCGACGTTAGAAATTAAGAAGTCTAAGCAAATAATAACTGACGAATATACGCAACCATCAGTCAGAGATCCGAAAAACATCTTGCATCACGCGCCTGATAAAGGCAAGCCGACAGACAAAATAAAGAAATTAGACGAGCACCCGATGCAATAGAAGTAAACGACCAGTTAATCCCCGCGAACTCTGTACTAGTAAGAGTTGCCCAACCGATCAAAGGTAACATTAAATCAATATCGCCGTTAAATTCTAAGACCTATTATTTTAGAGAACGTCCTCTGACTCACTATACTATTACAAATTATCCCACGGAAGGGGTAAGTAAGAACAGAATATAAACCGAAGATTTTTTCACCTAGCATCACTAGTGTACCACCTATCGAACATCACTATTTCCGAGTATCATTATCAAGCATTATCTTGAGATTCACCGTTAGGTATATATTATTAACCAAATTCTTGAAGTGCGAAATACGCGAGTTATAAACTCAAGAGCAGTGCTCACCAACTGACCAAGCGGAGACAACGAGGACCACGTCCACCTGAGCCAATCGCATATAAATCTTGTCAGCAAGTAGTAAGTGATCTAAATATCTCAAATTTCCATCTATACTCTATAGTTTTGAAACAATACTTGGGTCTTAAAGGTGAAATAAATTTATCCACCATAAATTAAATCAAAACTTAATTAATTTAATCTGAATTTAGTTAATCATTAAAGTTTATTAATTACCAGAATTTAACAATTAAACTCTTTTTTGAAATCTCCATCCTTCATCCATGACCTTCCTCTATTTTAATAAATCATTCCGGATTCATTGCTTTCGCAGCACTGGATCCGCGATTTTTTTCAAAAGTCATTCCGGATTCGTTGCTTTCGCAGCATTGGATCCGTGACTTTTCCCAATAGTCACTCCGGATTCGTTGCTTTCGCAGCATTGGATCCGTGACTTTTCTCAACGGTCAGTCTGGATTCACCACCCTCGCAGGTTTGGATCCGCGACTTTTTTCCTCACTAATCTCTCCCCACTTTATCACTCTCATCAAGAAAAAAGGCACACACGTATATATATAAATTCAATTATACAACTCTTTACATATATATAAATTAAATTCAATTATGAGTAAACTAAACCCAAGAATTGTTTCTCGACCAATTGCGATTCTTTTTTTTTTCTCCTCCACCATTTTTATTATTGTTCTCTCAGTGGAGAACACCTATAAACGAAGATCGCGAACGGCGATCAAGCATAAGCGGAACCGTCGCAACAAACAAATTAGGAAGCGATTGGCTCGGGCTCAAGCGGAATATATTCATTCATCTACATTAAATAATAACTTAGATCATAGTAACAGCGACACACGTAGCGACATATCCGATCTCTCCGGTCCCCGGTATTCTCCAGTTCCCCTCACCGACCCCCCTTGTTCTTTTCCAGAATAAATCAGTTCCCCTCCAAGATCCCCGTTTTCCGCTTCAACCGTCATCCTCGAGGATTCCCCCTTCTCCCCCCCTCGTCGTCCTGAGTCCCGTCTCGAGGAAAAACTCCACGACCTCGAAACAGGAGAGAGATTCTCGGAACGGGAATCAAGCGATCCTGAATTGATCGAGATCAATGACGAATCGTCCGATTCAGAGACCGAGTCCTCCCTGCCCGAGAAAGAATTGAGTAACCACCAGTTTCGCGACTGGCTGCTATCTCAGTTCCCTCCCCTCGAGCTTCCTCTACCTGAGGGAATATTTTGGGTAGGGCCTGACGAAGTAGATCACGAGGAACTACGCAAAACATTAATCGAAAGTCCTCCAGATACACTTATCCCGTGGTTTATCCCCGGCCGTCGCCATCCAATCGGAGTCCCTATTCAAATCCTTTGGAGGAAATATCCCCCTTCCACAGTTTCCTTGGAAGAGATCCAATAACTCTTTACACACTACTATACTCACATTTTGATTTTACTTTTTTTCTCTCCTATTCATCATTGTACGAAACCAATCGGAACTAAAATTTAGACTTTAGAATCTCCCCCACTATATTCCGATTGACGACCTCCGAACTCATGTAACACCCGCGCAATTAAACAATTACATGCACACACACTCACACTCTAATATATATATATTTATAAGAATTCCTTTTTTTTTACCATATTATATTTATATATATATTTTGTTTTAATATGAATAAACTAAACTTTTAATTAACTAATCTCATAATCATTTCTTAACCCGTTCGCACTTCCATTCTCTCCGAAATCGCACAGGTCCCGTCCCGGGTAATAAGGATTCATTTCCTTTACCGAAAAGGGACCACCGAACGAACGAGCCTGCCGACAGCGTAAAAGCGACCTTTTCGGTCGTTGACTTGTTCAGGCCCTTGGGTAAGATTGTTCGACTCGAGAGCACGTGCCATACAGCGTTTGCTCAGAGATTACGTAGATTACGTCCTTCCATTGACTCTCCCTTCCACGAGTCTGGACGTAACAATATTATATTAAGCAGAGATATTACGACGCAAAGTCGAAATGTGGAAATTTTCATTTAAATAAGAAATCGTGGTCACCGTGATCACCGTCATCGTTACACATATACTACACGTACACAACACATGCATATATATATATAGTAGTATCGCGCTACATGTATATACACGTACACAACACATGCAATAAATAGCAATGTATAGATCTTGTACGGTTGACTTGTTTGACGGAAGATCGCGCTAGCAGCGCTCTGCGACATTGAGTACGTTTGCACGGCAATGTTAATCCGATTTAGTAACAACCGCTGTTGCAACTACTGGTGTTAGATGCCGTGTAAACAGTGCTTTACGCCGATGTTATTACACCAGTTGTAGTAACGCTACTCCTGCTGAGGAAAAGGAGTAGACATATAAATCCGGCTTTAAGAAGACGTGTAAACGCTACGAGAGTTATAACAATTGTATTGCCAATCTACAATGATCAAGTGTCAACGAGTGACGAGTACTAGTATACAAAAACTGCCAATAAGTGAAAGTGTGATTGCCATTATTTATATAATTAGTTCTTAAGTTTAGCAATATACTAGTAGTTTTATTCTGTATTAATTATGCTCGCGTTAAATTTGTTTTGCCGGCTGATGACTTAATCTTACAGCAGATTGATAACAAATAAACAAGATCTAATTATATATTCTAATTAAAAGAATTCTCTAATTAAATATTCTAATTATATAGATAATCTAATTAAAAGAATTTTAATAGTTATGAAACAGTAAATCGTATGGTTTTATAATTTTGCAAGCAAGCCCTGTGTGTTTTGTAGCACTACGAAGAAATTTTGTAACTTTACAGAATCTGTTTCGACAAATATTATTGAATAATCTATTTCAATGTTACCTATTTGTATACTGTGTGACGTTGCCGTCCCGACGCGCGTCCATTCCACCCAACCTCGCGGGGCAGGGGCCGAGCGACCACGCCGCGCGAAAGATACGAGAGCCAAACCGTTACCCGGAGAGACATATCGCGAGCGATCATATCCATTATTATTAATTCGATACTTTATTTTTATTTTTTTTATATATATTGCGCACGGAGCCTTGTCGAACTGAGTCGACGAGGCAAAAACGAGCAAACATTAAGCGTGCTAAATATTTGGCGGAGCAAGGAATCATACCCGGCGAAGGACGAACTGTTATCGAGGAACGAAAATATGAATTTTCGAGACAATCCAGGGCCGTAAGCATCCCGGCCAGGAGGGCACTCGGAATCTCAGATCTGGAAAACGACCTTAGGCGGCCCGGAGGAACAACGGATAACCCGGCGCGCTGCCCACGCAACCCTCGGATACGGAGGATACCTCCAAAATTACCGTTGTCGCGAAATCAAACAAAAAGAATTTTGTTAATCGATAAGGAAACTGTCGCCCTCAAAACGGCCGCGCGTGAGGCGGAAGGCGGCGAGGAGCCACGCGACGCCGTAATTGGCCACGCGTCCCCGCAAACCCCCCCGCGCAGGATGAGTCCCTGCTATCGAACCGGCGATCGACCGCGATCACTCTCGTATCGTCCTGTGTCTTGTAATCACGTTGGCGTGCCCGCTCCGCTCCTTCTAGTATCGAGATTTGAAGACGAAGGCCCAGATCATAAGGAGAGCAGTTTGACTATCGGTGAGGCTTCCCGTGTCGTGAGTAATTGAAGTAGCAACTTTTCGTGTCCGAGCCTCGATCGTTCTAACGCCGTCGCGAGGTTAGTGATCTTTAGCGTTTGTGAGGGTTAAGCCCATTGATTTCGCGATTTTTTTGGTGTAGTTTTGTGGCGGGCGTTAAGCGGCGAGAGCTTCCGAGACAGTCGGTCTATACAAGTTGTCGCGACGTAGTCTCTCCGGAATTCGGTCTGTATTGCGTCATGCGGATGCGTGCGGTCGCGCGCGTATTCTATTGCGTCCTGCGTGTTTCTTGTCCGTCATTGTCGAGATTGTAATTGTCGTAACGGAAAACTACGCGTAAGAATAGTAAAGGCGATATCAGAGACGTCGGAACGTGGAGTCGGCGAGAACAAGGCGACGGACGCTTCGCCGACACCGAGAGCGCACGCGGCCCGTGAACGGCGAGCGTGAGAGTGACGGAGAGGAGACGAGCGGACGAGTAAGAGAGAGAGTGAGCCCGCGAGGCTGGAAAAGAGACGCGCCACGCGCGAAATCTGCACGGTCGAATATCTACCTTAAATAATTGTCATGGTGAGCTCCGTTTGCAAATCTATTTCGGCGGATTAAGTATCGAAGTACCGCGTATCGAAAAACGCTACTCTCTAGTCACAATAATCGATTCTCGTGATCCAAGGTCGCTTTCTCTCTGTTCTCCACGGCCGAATCATCGAACAACGTTTGACCGCGCTTATCGTGAATTTCCGAAACGACTTCCGTTAACATTGTTTGCGAGAGAAATTCGATTCGTTGGAGTGTAATAATTGTGTCTCCTTACGTCAAAGTTGTCGCGTTAATTTTGCCGTCCGTACGCTTTCGACGGAATCTGTATCAACTCTTTTTGTGTTATTATTCCGTCTCTACGCGATCACGTCCCGGTTTTCCTTGTATATTCTAGTGACGGCGTAATCCTTCGCATTCTTTTTGTTTTATTATTTTTACCCGTCCGTAATTATCGCGACTACCGGTCTCGATAACCTATTCGCTCCGACGGCCTTAATATAAAATTGTGGACCGTCGTACGGTTGCGTTCCTGACGGCATGAATTATTATTATTGTCACTGGTGATCGGTAATCTCATGATTATGAATTAATTGCGAATTCCGCTGTACTATTTGCCCACTCCTTCACACAGTGAGACGATTGGTTATTTATTCTCTTTACTATATTTACTTTTCTTTATATTTTTTTAAATAAATTTTGTTAATTCACTACTTCTAATTCCATGTCATTAGTTCAAATTACTTGCTAATTGTAACCCAACCGACCCGACTCCTTTAGACTTGATATCGCGAGCCTCTTCTGCCTTCGTTCTTTCGCGGCAACTCCACCCTGCCCCTTTACCGTTAGGTGAGCTAGTCCGCCCGCGGCGGAGCTATCGGCCAAAGATTCGGGAAAAGATTAGCGTATCACGAATTGACGCGTGCAAGACCGCGTCTGGCGCCCAGGACTTTCGTTCCGACGGCCGGTGTTCTGCTGCGGCACGCGCGGAACAACCGTCATCCGAGTTTCCTACCGCGTAAAACCCCCTCGTCTACGATATTTCTTTTTGGAGACGATCGCTCCCGATAGTCGCTCCGCTATCGGGAGAACACCTTGACGCGTAAAAAGAAATCGTCACAACTGATGCATTAATATGACATATTTTTGTATTACTATTTTTGTAAATATTATCTGTATGTGTAATAACCATGAAAATACAGTTTCGTGAAAGAATTATTGAATTGTATAATTATTGAATTGCAGATGTATGTACATACATATTTATCTACAACATATCAGAATAAATAATAAATCTTAAAATGAATATAGCATTATAGAACACTCATTTTAATATTTGTATCGTATGTGAGAGAGAGAGAGAGAGAGAGAGAGAGAGGGGGGGGAGAGAGAGGGAGAGGGAGAGGGAGAGGGAGAGGGAGAGGGAGAGGGAGAGGGAGAGGAAGAGAGAGAGAGAGAGAGAGAGAGAGAGAGAGAGAGAGAGAGAGAGAGATTGAGATTGGTTGATCTTTATTAGCTTTCTCAGCTATTTGTAATACAGATCTAGTTTACATGAATTATTACATACTCCTTTAACGCTCGCTTAAACGCTTCAAGTGTTTCATTCCGTTTCATTTCAG
>OZ020535.1:21674854-21716554 GCA_963971435.1 Lasius platythorax | reverse complement strand
CACACGCACGCACGCACGCACACATTACACATACACAAAACGAAGCGTAAATCCGACCGTGCAACCTCCTCGTGGTACGCTTTGGGTAACGCTAATGCCGGCGGCTTTTAAATTTTTTCAAATTTTGGTGGAGACAAAAACTCAAACAATTTGTCTTTTCTTTTTGTTAAGACTTATTGTTAATAAAGGTCTATGTAGTGTCAGTGTACTGAAAATCAATTTTTAACATTAATTGACTTTATTTTCCATTTTTCTTATTGAAATTAAGCAATTTTTTGAAGATTTGACTTTTTCAAACATAGTGGCCACCATGAAAAATATCTTGTAGCTATTCGCCGATTTTTTGTCAAATTCAGGGTACTTAAAAGTAGAAAAAAACGTGAAGAACAAATTTTTTGTTGTTGTTCTATACATTGTTTTTTAGGTCAAAATGAAAACAGAAAAAGTCGGTAATTTTTACGTTATTTTCATTCATTTGTAACCAGTCTATATGTTTTCGTAAAAATTTTGGCAATTATTCCGTTCGATAGAGCAAAGTTTCAGCTTTAATAATCTTTTTTTAAAATTGCGGTACGATTATTTTTAACAGAGTTATGAATGATTAAAGTCAACTTGCTCATTTTTCATTTAATCGGCGATAACTCAGTAATAAAAAATCGTAGAAACATTTTTAAAAAACGATTTTGTTAAGAAAACTTCAAGCTCTCACACTAAGAAGGTGAAAAATTTCGTATATTTTTTTTACACGCGGTATAGGTCCGCAAAGTGAGAAGAAAATTTATAATTTTGTCCAGTTCGCAGTTTTCTACATGTGAAAATTACTAAACTTACAGAAACTTAAAAAAAGTAATGAGCTGTCGAAAGTAGAGACTTCAAGCTTTAAAATTCTTTTTTTAAATTTAAATTTGGTTCATTTTTAACAAAGTTACAGCTGACTGAATTTTGCCAATTTTTTAAGGAAATTTAAGTGATCCTCTAATTGTTGTGAGAAGTGTATAATAATATATGTCAATATGTATAATTTTGAAATTTCTAGAAAGATTTACTTATATAAAGTATGAAAATTAACGTAGCCAGTATTGATTTTTAAAAAATGATCAAATAATATAATATAATGTCTTTGTGTTTTTGACACTTGGAAACATAATTACTGACCAAAAACGAATATCTTATAATAAAATAAAAATCTTTCAGCGATTTTGAACAAAAACAAATATCTTATAATGAATAGAAATTTTTTAACGATTTCAGATCGTGTTTACTAAAATTTCTTGAAATTTTTTATTTTATTGATTATAAATTTAGACAAAGAAGAGACGTAGATTTAATCGACCAAACTGGCAATTTATTGATTGATAATGGATCACAACGTTTCGACCATGGGTTTTGGTCCTTATCAAGTGAACTGAAAATTACAGCAATATTACAAGAAGTAAATAACGTGCTACAAACTGGCACAACAAAAAGCGAAAATCTAAACATACAGTATTATAGTTAGCTGTTAAATTGCGAGAAATGAGGAAATCCTTGTGTCAAGATTGCATTATGTCAACCTCTCCGTCAAACAAGCTGAGAAAGACTAAACGACCTTTATTAATTTGTCATAAATATTGTTTAGATTCTCAGTGTCCTTTTGTAAGTTAAGAGGATGCCGGACTGACGGCCGAACTCCGCAGGTCGCCTGTTTTACCGACCAAAAATTATTTCTTTTTTTACGTTAATCTTTTTATTGGTTGAATAAAATAATAAATGCTTTTTTGCAATGCCTGTCGCGAAAGTTCGATTTTCGATAGCTGTTTAGCGTGCGGAAAATGGCTTATTTCTCAACGATTCAATGTATGACTTACTTTATCACACTAGTGCGAGAAAAGCACCTTTATGATTTACTTTACCGCACTAGTGCGGAAATATGGGTTACTTTACCGCACTAGTGTGTAAAAAATCTTCTTTCTGAATGGTTGATAGTTTTTGTTTTACCATTTCTCGACTGACATAACAAACTTGAACGTAGCGAAATTCACGCGAGACAAAACGTCAGTTCGTAATAACCTTTATTCAAGAAGGATAATCTCAAATTGAACTTTTACGACAGGCATTACAAAAAATATTGTATGTGGCATGTGCGGAAAACAACGAATACATCGCGCGTGAAGTTGCCGCATTCGCCTCAGCTTATGATGCATTCGCACCAGTACGAGTGTGATTTGCAGCACGAGCCGAAGGCGAGTGCTGTAATCACACTCGTACTGGTGCGAATGCATCATAAGCCTTCGGCTCATGCGGCAACTTCACGTGCGACGTAATTCGTTGTTTTCCACACTTGCCACATAAGATACTATTCCACGATTAAAGTACACATAGCAACAAAGTGTGGAATGTCCGATTTTATGTTAATTTTATGTTAATAACACGTATTTAAGTTATTTATGTAATACACGTATGCACGAAAAATTTTGAACACACTATTCTCTTTCACTAAACTTCTAAACTTATTTCTAAAAGTTCACCTACATTCCTTCATGCAATTCCGAGTGCGGACTGATCTTATTTTGTACGTACAAACTGCAAAACTTTTATATTAAGCAATATTGTTACGACCTGACGCGGCGTCAGGTTAGGTCAGGTCGAAACAATATTGCTTAATATAAAAGTTTTGCAGTTTGTACGTACAAAATAAGATCAGTCCGCACTCGGAATTGCATGAAGGAATGTAGGTGAACTTTTAGAAATGAGTTTAGAAGTTTAGTGAAAGAGAAAAGCGTGTGCAAAATTGTCGTGCATACGTGTATTAACATAAATATCATAAATACGTGTTATTAACATAAAATTAACATAAAATCGGACATTCCGCACTTTGTTGCTATGTGTACTTTAATCGTGGAAAAGCATTTATTATTCTATTCAACCAATAAAAAGATTAACGTAAAAAAAGAAATAATTTTTGGTCGGTAAAACAGGCGACCTGCGGAGTTCGGCCGTCAGTCCAGTATCCTCTTAATAGTGTTGTCAAACTTTTTAATAAAAAACATTTCAGCGATTTCTTTTAAAACATCATGATAACGGAAATATGAACACAGAAGGTGATAATTCAGACACATTGTTTTAGAATTTATATTTTTATTGTTCTTGTTGTTAAGAGATATTTCTTTTTTTAATTTTCATTTTCTTAAATAATTCTTTAAATAATTTTTTGTAATTTGATTTTATTTTCATAACGTTTTACATATACAGAGTGTTCAAAAAAGGTGGAGACCACTGAATAACTCCGAAAATATGCAAGATAGAAAAAATGTTTCAGACAAAAGTTGTAGGGTTTCAAGTAACGCATTACATAGTAATATTAGTATGACCTCGAATAGCACCGTGTCAAGGTCACATAAAAATCACTTTGAATTTTTTAAATGGAACCCCCTATTTTTCATTACATATTCTTGTAGCTTACCTCGAGAGCTTTCCAAAACACTATAATCAAGTTATTTTTCATTAAGTACTTTTCGAGTTATAAAGCTTGAAGTTTACAGTATTTTGACATAAAATACAAAATATTTTGTAAAACATTCAGTTTTCGATAATCTTACCTTAATATTTATATGCACAGAATAATAAGACCAATCAATTGGTGTAAAGAAAACACATACTTGCTTTCAAAAAAAAGTATGCAGCTGCATGTTGCAAATTACATACTTTTTCTTAATAGCAACTATGTGTTTTTTTACACCAATTGATTGGTCTTATTATTCTATGCATAAAAGTATTAAGGTAAGATTACCGAAAACTGAATGTTTTACACGATATTTTGTATTTTATGTCAAAATACTGTAAACTTCAAGCCTTATAACTCGAAAAGTACTTAATGAAAAATAACTTAATTATAGTGTTTTGGAAAGCTCTCGAGGTAAGCTACAAGAATATGTAATGAAAAATAGGGGGTTCTATTTAAAAAATTCAAAGTGATTTTTATGTGACCTTGACGGTGCTATTCGAGGTCATATTAATATTACTATGTAATGCGTTACTTGAAACCCTACAACTTTTGTCTGAAACATTTTTTTCTATCTTGCATATTTTCGGAGTTATTTAGGGGTCTCCATCTTTTTTGAACACCCTGCATATTTTTTTACAATTTATCAGTAGATTCTGAGATTGTATACATATATGTATGTCTGTGCAAATAAACTCTCACCGACTTCATTTCTCACAGTCTCGTCAAAATGGACAGATTCGATGTTTGATGACATGTAGTCACGAACATCGATGATCTTGTTGGATGGGGTATCCTGTTGAATATACATTATATGTATAACTTGTAAGTCTACTATCTTGTCAAATTGCTTGATGAAATACAGGTGCGATTAGATAGAAACTTTTTTCGTAGATGATCTGGTGAATATAAATCGTTGAAGTAATGAAAGTAGAGTTCCAAATAGTTAAATTAATAAATATACGATAGATATGTATTCGTTTCTAAGCAACTTTTACGATACGAGACACACTTGTAGTAATCATCTATTCGTGTGATTAACGTATCTGTGTATTTACATATTTTTTAGGCCAACAAATCGCTAACAATATTTGCAGATTAGAAAAATTATGAGTGAGTTGCGAGTGACTGACTCAAGAATATTTTACATTTATAATTTTCAATTAGGAACATGCATTGATGCACTGCTGTGTAATGTATTATATAAACACTGTGCAAATTAATTTTTTAAAAATCTGTTCTTATTGTATTTCTGATCAAGATATTTTCTTACATATCAAACATTTTTCTTATGCAAATGGAAAGTTATGCAAGAATAGATTAATAAAAGCTAATAAGAAATACAAATTTTAAATTTCAATTAACTAGAACTAGAGTAAGTACGCGTATGGTAGTGCGTCGGTTTCAATAAAATTTAATTTTTTGAAACTGATTTGTTGTGCGTAGGGCACAAATTTTTCTTGGTGCAATACGAAGAAATTAAAATAAATCTCAATTCAAGATTTATTTATTTTAATAAACCCCCTTTGACCCGCCTAAAGAAGCGTAGGCGAGAAAAATATCGGGGCAAAATCGCTGAATGGCGATCGAACCCGAATCTTTCGCTTGCTGGATGATTACTCTTACCATTAAGCTATTCAGATCCCACACCTTGATATTTCTCATTTTGTTTACAAATATATTTAGTCACAACCCCATCTCTCAGCCGGCGTGAAATAACAACTAAGAAATTAGTAAGGTTCTTAATTTGAAATACAAATTTTAAATTTCGACGGGCTAGTAAGAGATTACCCCGACGTACTACCATCCACATTTGACTCGTTTTAAAATTTGTATTCCAAATTGAAAGCCTTACTAATTTCTTAGTTAAAAACTAATAAGAATTTATAACTGTCTTTCTTAGCAAATAAATCATGAAAAGTTTGGCTCTCCTCAATTGTTAAAACAGTTTTGTCTAATATTTCGGTTTTTATATTCGGTTTTCAGATTAATTTCTTCAAGTATATACAAATAAGCGACTATACCTTAATTCGGCTTTCTTTTTCACGAATGCGATTATTATCTCTGATAGTTTTAACAATATTTCAATAATTAATATATTATTATATCATTTTCTTCATGGTCATAGACATTTTACGAATTCTTCTATTTAAAAATCTTGTAAAATTTATTTTCTTATTGTTATATTTTTTAACGCAAATAAATTCTGAAAAGCACGATGGCATAAACATTCGACTTGTCCCGATGAAAATATATACATATATACATATGTGACGTATACATATATATTGAGTAATAAATACCATATAAATTTGCGCATATAGCGAGTGACAACTGTTATACATATTATTGGCCTTAAGACTAATAGATTAAGAGCCAATTTATTGTACCGAGAAGTTTATTGTGTACCGATTTTCTTCTTCGATATTTAGAAGCCGTTTTATTACGCACATACAACTCAAAAGGTGTAATTTTTTATATTGATTTTGTTAAATAAAATATGATTTACTATAAGTTTTATATAGAAATTAATAAATATAAATATTTAGAAAAATAGAGATGTTTTAGAAATTATAGAAAAATCATGTAAATAGAGAGAAGTGTCACATGTGTTTATCAATAAAGCATAGAATAAACGAAATCAACGGAATAATTAATGTTAAAAATTCTTATTCTTAAATACTACAATGATAACAACATGTTACGTTTAAGTTTGTGTTACGTTTTAATATATCGTCACAATTAAGTTTAATTTTGTATATAACATAACTATATAACATCGATTTTTAAATGTGACGCAAAATTAACAAACTTTATATTTTTTATATCATCAAAACTCTTTAGTTACGTATTATACATTTTTAATTACACAAGTAATCTATTATCTGCAATATATAATATTCAATTTTCTTTGTGAAAAAAATCTGAAGTTTAAAAAAACTGCCTGAAGTTTAGATCAGAGCACATGAAGATACTTTTCTGGAAACTGACCTGAGCTATACGATCCTTCTGATCCTCCGACGAGAATGCGATAGTCGTTCTCATTAGCATTAACACTTTTAGTAAAATACATATTTTTAACGTTCTTAACATGATAATTTTCTCCTCTTGTAGATGTTTGTACTCGATCGGCTTTCACGCGATTCTTGACTGGTGACCAATATATATATATTATATATATACAGGGTGTTGAAAAAAAGGGTAAAATATTTTAAGGGGATTTAGTATGCCTCAAAATAAGTTAAAAAGTATTAATAAACATGGGTCCGCAAATAAGTCATTTTTGAGATATTTGCAATATCTCATATAACTTAACTTACCTATAACTTAATTTAATTTACCTATATTCACGTGAATATTTTTTCGGGAGCAATGATCCCGATAATCATAGCAACGAGTTGACCTGGCAACAGTAAACAGTAAACATGGCTCAAGATAAACGCTTGTCTGTAGTAATCCGCTCCGCCGTTTGCGAATAAACACGGGTCGACAAATGCGGTCTTAGTTAACAAGTTCGGTTGCACCACGATTTTCAATAATTATGGCTTTTTACACCAATGCAGAAATGGCAGACATGCATTTTATGTATGGTCGTGCTAACGGTAATGCCTTAGAAGCGCGTCGTCTGTATGCTCAAAATTTTCCAAATCGCGAAATTCCTTCGAATCGAATATTTGCAAAACTTCACCAAAGGCTCCGGGACACTGGTATGTTTGGTAAAAACGCGGGCGACAGTGGAAGACCCAGATCCATTTCTACACCTGAGGTGGAAGAAGAAATCTTGGCAATGGTACAAAAAAATCCTGGAACTAGTATAAGAAAGATTGCAGCCCTGATAGACATTAGCCCTCGTTTAATTTGGAGAACACTCAAGGAGCAACTGCTTTATCCCTATCACATCCAGCGAGTTCAGACACTAAATCCGCCTGATTATCGCGCCAGACTAGAGTTTTGCAGATGGATTTTGAGGAAACAGGCCAGAAATGTCAATTTGATTGCTAATATTCTTTTTACTGACGAGGCTGGATTTACCAGAGATGGAATTTTTAATTTTCATAATATCCATTAGTGGGCTGACGAAAACCCACATGCTAGTGTTGAATCAAGACATCAACAGCGTTTTAGCCTAAACGTCCGGTTAGGTATTTTGGGAAATAGACTCATAAGCCCCGTTGTTTTGCCAAATCGGTTAACTGGCCCAGCATATCAGAACTTTTTAATGAATACATTGCCTTCACTACTCGAAGATGTCCCATTAAATTTTAGAGCTGCGTCTTGGTTCATGTACGATGGCGCTCCACCTCATTTTTCATTGGCTGTTAGAGAATATCTGAATCAAATGTATCAAGAAAGATGGATAGGACGTGGAGGTCCGGTTGCATGGCCTCCTAGATCTCCCGACCTAAACCCGCTTGACTTTTTTATATGGGGCTATTTAAAGAGTTTAGTGTATGCAGAGCCAATCAATAATTTAGAACAATTAGAAAATCGTATACAAGAAGCCTGCGTTACAATCAGAATAAAACCAGGTGTGTTTGAAAGAGCACGAGATTCTTTTTTGCGAAAATGCAGGGTCTGCATAGACATGGAAGGAGGTCATTTTCAGCATCTTCTTTAAGATAAAGTAAAATACCAGCTGTTATTTTTTTGCACAAATTATAATAAAAATAAAATATCTCAAAAACGGTTTATTCGCGGACTCATGTTTATTAAGACTTTTCGACTTGTTTTTGGGCATACTAAATACCCTTAAAATATTTTATCCTTTTTTTTCAACACCCTGTATAGCTAGCAATGTTTATACAATCTTCTCATATTGAGCAAATTGATGATTCAGATATATTAAGCGAATCGATGTTCCTTCATGCTTCTCGATAGATTTTTTGTAATACGCCGAGAATGTGCGTGCATGTGTGTATATAAATTACGAGCTTTTAGCTTTGAATGTTACCTTTTGAGACTCTTTCTCATGATTCATTATAATGATTTTTGTGATCAAATTATAAAACTGCTGTTAAATCAATATTTATATCTGTATTTTCCTCGATTAAATTCAATGCAAAATAATGCGTATAGTATAGTACATTCGATTGTATCAAAAACACACAGTAATACACGCGTAATCAATCTTCTTTTGTAGTTTTTCAAAATGTTCAAGTAGTAACCCAGTGAGAAATTACCAGTTGAAAGGACGTCGAATCAACGACTTTTCAACCGAGGAGATCGGTTGATATAGACGTCTAAAATTTGGTCGATTAGACGTTTTTGTGTCCTTCAAATTAGACCTTTATAAAACGTGAGAAATAGGATTGAAATAGACATCGACCTCTTTTTGTCTCTCATGTCGATCGCCTGTCGACTCGAACTGCATAATGGTCAAGTCGATTTCTATCGGGCCAGATTTTCTATTTTATATCTTAAGTAGATAATAACGAAATATCTTCACTTATTAGAACAGAAATTGTCCAAATAAGTGAAAACCGGACATTTATCTGTCCGATTTTCCAAAAATCAGTTCAATATCTGAATCCCCTTGTACGGGAATTGTATCAGAAATTAAACTGATAGAAATAATTACATATGTTATTAACCGCATTTTGCAGGCTTTATATACGCTCATGACAAAAACTCAAATACGGGTATAGAAAGTGAATAATGCGCCGCATAGCGGTAAGCGAATAAACTACACTATTTTAATAAATTATATAAATGCTGCAGATTCTGCTCGCTTCCAGCTTCGTTTTGATGTATAATTGACTGAAAGCCAATAGAAATCTTATAGAAATATTCGCAATATTATTAATATTTCTGGCTGGGTAGAAACAAAATTTTCGATTAGTTGAAAAATGGTTTAAATAGATACTAATTTCAACCATAAACGACATAGTCGTCTAATAGTCGTCCTTCCGACCTGTCATTTCTCACTGGGAAAATAATCGAATGATAAAAATGGATGATATATTATTTATAAATATAAATTATATAATTATAAAGTATCAAGATAAATTTTATTTATCTCCTGCCGCGTAAAATTTGTAGATTTATCATCGATAATATAGATAATACACATTTTATGTTTTCGGAGTAATAAACTTACTTATCTTATTACGATACGTCTACAATATTGGTAAATCTATCTTGCAATATTGCTATCTAGAGATTGAAACTACCAGACGTTGATCAAATATCTACTAGCAAATTCAACTTGTCAAGTTATTTATTGCATTAACTACATCAGGACAGTATTTGTCGCATCCTTTAGTTTAAACATGACCATTGTTTAAACATGACATTGACCATTTAGAGTTGCATGCATTAAAAAGTTATTTAATGTATTATTGTCTTCTTTTAAATAATAATTACACAGGCACACAAAAAAACAAAAGTTGTATGTCCGAGAGACTAGACCCTCCTATCCCTTTGTTTTTTGGTGCTCTGAATCCGAATCCGAGGTCCGTTTAACTCCATCAGGTCCCAGTTTTTTATAGCCTTATAAAATATGAAAATTTGAAGTAAATTTAACTTTGTATGGAGAAATCGTTCAACTCTTGGCTGGAATTTAATGAAAACGTTAACCGGTGATATATGTCAATGTGCTGAATCCATCACACCTACCTATACTATGAGATACCTTGCATACCTTCTTGAAATATGAGATCACAGCAAGAATGAAACTATATTTACCGTGAGTAGCGCACTCTTTTGCTTTTAAACGTTCTGTGCAAAGGCATTCGTTTTTTTCGCTTTCTCTCTCTTCGTGGTATATCTCTTTTCCAGTGTCCAATAGTAGTCAGCCATCATATTTTCATTCCACCTCCCTTGATATCGGCGTTCCATTTTTTTGATATCTTGATGGAATCGTTCTCCTTGCTCTTCGCTATAATCACCGAGATTTTTTGGGTACCAATCGAGGTGCGAATTCAAGAAATGTATTTTTAAATTCATCAGACATCCCAATTCCTTGAAGTTTTCAGTCATTTTACAGTCTTAGTCTGTGAAAGTGCCTTATGCCACTTTTCAGATACCATTCATTGTAATGAAGCAGCCATCTTTCTACAATATATAAATCCGACGTCAGGAACATTATATTACAAAAGTTTCCTCATTTTCATTTTCGTTTTGGATGCGATGAATCCAAAATGGACCCTCGATTGGCTTTATGACGTAAAAAACACAATGGTTTCTGTGTTTATGACTCATTTCTCCGATCTACAAAAGAACTTGAATACTTCTTGCGTCCATTACGCGATGAAGTCGTGTTTGGATAGAAACTACTCCTGAATCTGCTGGCATGATAGACAGGCGGGCGATGACAACTGCCCCGAAAGGGGATGTGTAGAATGATTCGCTTTGCGGTCCATCATGTTAACGAAGCCAGCGAAGGCGCGCTGCCCTGCAAGGGACGTTAGGGTGCGAGGATGAAGCCGTAGTGTGTCCGACGATGAGTTGACATTGTCCTCATCAAAGTCGGAAAGCCCTGATACTTAGGCCTGGGGAGGTATTAGGGTTATCACCCCTAGGACGGTGGACTCACCTGCGATCGGGACAGGATCCCTAACGTGCTGGTTTTCAATTATGCCATGAATTCTAAAAAATCAATTAATCGAAATCGCAATTCTCGTCCAAAGCAATTAGTTGAAGCCGCATCTTCTACACATGATTGTAATGGAAAGGCCAACCAATTTTGCTACATTTGTGGTAAATTTGAAATTTCTAAAAACCGACGAGCAATCACGAAGAGAATTAAACACATTTATAAAAATTGCTTCGGTTGCAAAGTCAGCAATCAAGAAACGAATTGGGTACCGCACTCAATATGCAGTCCTTGTAATATAATGCTGTGTCGTTGGGAAAAAAATCAGGACCAGAAATATTTAAGGTTTAAAGTACCTATGATATGGAGAATACCACTACGTCAGGACCAGTGCTATTTTTGTATGACCAACGTGACCGGGTTCAATAAAAACAATAAATCGAAGATCACTTACGCGGATGTTGAGACAGTAACCAAGCCTGTAATTGCCAACGAAGATCCGGTGTCAAAAATAGAAGACTTAGATACAGCGACCATGCGTTCTTTCAGAAGCCTCAGTATTGATAAATCCAATGATACCGAAAGCGCAAGTGATGATAATGATGACGACGGTAGTGAGAGTGAACAAAGTGATAAAGACTTTAAACTACGTAATAGAAAAGAGATGCCACAAATATTCACGCAACAAGAACTTAACGATCTTATACGAGACTTGGGATTGCCAAAAGATGGGGCAGAATATTTGGCTACAACATTAAAGAGGAAGAATTTATTGTCAAAAGGAGCAACAGCTTACTTTTATCGAGATCGAGAGAAGGATTTCCGGCAGTATTTCTCTCATGATAAGAAATGTTCATTAGTATTCTGTTCCGATGTCAATGGATTGATGAATGCCTTGAAACCGGGTTGTTATAGAGACGAGGAGTGGAGACTATTCATCGACTCTTCTGTGCGTAGTTTGAAAGCTGTTCTGCTCCATAATACAAATAAATATGCGAGTGTTCCAATCGCGCATTCAGTAACCATGAAAGAAGAATATACAAATATCAAGATGGTCCTGAAGAAAATAAAATATGACGAGCATAAATGGCAAATTTGCGGCGATCTAAAAATCACATCCATGATTCTAGGCCAACAATCTGGCTTTACTAAATATCCCTGCTTTCTATGTCTGTGGGATAGCAGAGATCGGAAGAACCACTACCGGAAAAAAGTGTGGCCAGAAAGGAACACAATGAAACCGGGATCCATGAACATCATCAAGGAGTCATTGATTAACAAATCAAAAGTCTTACTTCCGCCTCTCCATATAAAACTTGGTTTAATAAAGCAGTATGTAAAGGCTTTAAATCAGGAAGGTGATTGTTTTCGTTACATAGAACAAAAGTTTCCTAACATCTCTGACGCTAAATTAAAGGAGGGAATATTCAACGGCCCTCATATTCGTACACTGCTGAAAGATGTGATCTTTGTTACAAAAATGAATGATGTCGAAAAAGAAGCATGGCTCAGTTTCAAAAACGTTGTCGGAAATTTTTTAGGAAACCACAGAAGTCCAGATTATAAGGAAGTGGTGGGAAAAATGATTGAAAACTTCAAGGAATTGGGATGTCTGATGAGTTTAAAAATACATTTCTTGGATTCGCACCTCGACTGGTTTCCACCAAATCTCGGTGATTATAGCGAAGAGCAAGGAGAACGATTCCATCAAGATATCAGAGAAATGGAACGCCGATATCAAGGGAGGTGGAATGAAAATATGATGGCTGACTACTGCTGGACACTGAAAAGAGATATACCACGAATAGGGAAAAAGCGAAAAAAACGAATGCCTTTGCACAGAACGTTTGAAAGCAAAAGAGTGCGCTACTCACGGTAAATACAGTTTCATTCTTGCTGTGGTCTCATATTTCAAGAAGGTATGCAAGGTATCTCATAGTATAGGTAGGTGTGATGGATTCAGCACATTGACATATATCACCGGTTAACGTTTTCATTAAATTCCAGCCAAGAGTTGAACGATTTCTCCCTACAAAGTCAAATTTACCCCAAATTTTCATATTTTTTGTGGTTATAAAAAAACTAGGACCTGATGGAGTTAAACGGACCTTGGATTCGGATTCAGAGCACCAAAAAACAAGGGGATAGGGGAGTCTAGTCTCTCGGACATACAACTTTTTTTTTGTGTGCCTGTGTTATCTATGATATGTGAGGCTGCATATAATTTTAAATATACCTTTGTACTTTTTATATTTTCTTCGTATAAAGATTGTAAATATAAACATTTTTTTATTGTAAGTGCAAGGGAGTGTATATAATATCAAAAACTAATAAAATCTAGAAAGAAAGTTTAATCGACGCATATTAGTTTAAAGTTAGATGAATTATGTGCATAGTGAATTTTTAACAAACATAAACTAAATTGAAATATTGTGTATAAACGCATCAATCGTTCTCGTATCCAATATATGTATTATGAAGAAAACAAATATTTTGAATATATGATTGTTGTGTAAACTGTGTTTTTCTATTTCGTGTAACATATATATAAATTAATCGACTCCTTGCCGCATTTTATGTATTGACAACACCGACCTGCCACCAGTCACTCTTCACGTGCTCGATGCAGCGTAATATTTTAGGCCGACGTATCGCGAGAACGCAATATTTTTCATCATTGCGGTGAGGCAGAAGCCTAGCAGTCCGGAGAGCTTCAATCTTATGTTAAGATCCTTCTCGTCATAAATGATGTGCAGGATGCACAGCACTATCGCGAAGCCTAACGCGAAATTACACAGCACGAGCGCGATTATAGATACGTGTTGTCCGATTCCGCGGAAAGCGACTGGCCAGATGCCAATCGAACTGAGGATCCAACTATAAGGGATGTTTATACGGCGACTAGGTTACCGAAGCTAGGGATCCCCGGTGTCAGGATGGTCAGAAAGGGGTGGAAAGCGTGTCAGCGTAGGAACAAAATGAATAACACAAGGTACTCGGTAAACGTGTATTACCCGGTCAACGGCCGGAAGAAGAGTCCGCCGCCAAGTTGCCTGCACGCAACATGGCGGTTACAAGAGTGATGATCGCGCCCTCAACGCGCTCACAGCGCCCTCTATACAAGCGCCCTCTATTTCCGCTTACTGTAGGCTTAGCCTTACACAACTGCTCGGCTTGAAGACATATCTCATGTCTCGTTGATAATTAACGTTTGGCGACGTCGCCTGGTTGTCATGTGCATTCTTCATGTTCACGCCGACAGGTTCCGTTTAAGACTGCACGAGGCTAGCGCGTAAACATTGATTGCAAGGTCGCTGGACATGCGCTTGCGCTGGCGTCGCAGGCATCCTTTGATCTCCCGTCAGTCTGACAGACCATGTGCGTACGATTAACCACGAAGTGATCGTACAGGATGTACTTTACATTCCGGCGGTTTAAACTCTAAGAACCACTTCTGCCTTTCCATCTAAATTTATCTAAATTGTTCATTCTATTCTCTCTCTATCTATTTTTCGACAAATCAAATAACTCGACATAAATTTTTGGTAAAATTTTGAAAATTGTAAATTAATTTTTTTGCTTCCTCATAGAGAAAACTTAGTTTTCGTAAAAAATTTTTTTTTTCATTTTTTCATGCCAATGTGTTCAGAATGTTCTAAAACGTCGAAAAATCATATTTTAAAAAAATGTCCGTATGTATGTGTGTATGTGTGTATGTGCACCAAAAGGACGTGGTCGCTCTAATTTCCGTAAATTTTGAGATATCGAGCTAAAATTTTTTACATGAATAGAGTATCATTAAGGGTTGATTGGTATTGAATTTGGCTAGAATCGGTGAAGGGGTTTATTTTTTATAAAATTTCGAATTTTCCAAAAAAGAGCGTGGTTGCTCTAACTTCCGCAAATTTTGAGATATTGATCTAAATTTTTTTACATGAATAGAGTATCATTAAAGGATGGTTGGTATTGAATTTGGCTAGAATCGGTAAAGGGGTTTATTTTTTAAAAATTTCGAATTTTTTCAAAAAAGAGCGTAATTGCTCTAACTTCCGCAAACTTTGAGATATAGGGTTAAATATTTTTACATGAATAGGATATCAATAAAGGATGGTTGGTATTGAATTTGGTTTGAATCGGTGAAGGGGTTCATATTTTATAAAATTTTGAATTTTTTGAGAGATGTCTGTGTACGCTCTAACTTCCTAAAATTTTAAGATATCGTGCTAAATATTTTTATATGAATAGAATTTCATAATATAATTTCTAAATTTTTTGTGATGGTTATATAAAAATAAAAATTGTGCAAATTAGAAATTTGCACATTGCTTCCTCACCATTTTAATTCGCTCATAAAGCTTCCTCTATGAGGAAGCCAATAATCTATTATATACTAATAATTTTAATTTAATTTAAAAACTAGCTTCCTCTAAGGAGGAACTTTGTGAGCGAATTAAAATGGTGAGGAAGCAATGTGCAAATTTATAATTTGCACAATTTTTTTTTATTTTATGTAAATGTCAAAATTAAATTATACTTCTTAACATGTGTTATATAGAAAATAATAAGAATATAAAGGTTGTTTTTTTTTTGTAAGTTTTTGTGGTTTAACGATAAAGATTAGTAACAGTGGAATAAAGTAAATATAAAAACATCTTTGTGTGTGCGTGTGCGACATTGGCGTAATATTATTCTATGTAATATGATATTATATGTACTAAACAGGTAAACTAGATCAAATTCAAAATAATCTTTCTATATATCTGTAATCTTAGTTTACATTTACATTATTAACATTTACACTAATTTATACTACTAATATTCGTAGCAAACTGACAATAAGATATAGCCACGCTAGTTTTCAGTAGTTACCTAAAAAAATATGCTGAAATAATACATTTTCAAATTTTTTCTGCTATAATTTAATTTTTTATTATCTTTCGAATAAAATTTATTTTTAGATTATGATATAAGCGTACTATAAAATATAATTTTTGGAATATTAATTATTAATTTTTTATAAAATTATTGTTTTATTTAAAGATATATTCGAAAGTTGAATTATAATATACGTAAATATAATAATGCCTTATATTTACAAAAATTATCAGCGATAGATAGCCAGCATTGACTGTGACTATCAATATAAGACTGTTCTTGGCGATATTTGGTACCAATTAATCATGTAGCATATTGATTCAATTTGACTGCTCTGTAACATTAGTTACGAACGATTATTCAACGATCAGTCGATATTGAGTGTTATACGATCAAAAAAATTAAACTGTTCTTTTTCCATAAAAATTATCTCACCAATATAGCATAATATCATCGATATGCATATATTGAAGCAAAATGAATTGAAGACCAGAATTTATGTTTAATTACGAACTTTGAACGCGATTTTTTAGTGGTTTGATTGTCGTGGCAAAAGGCCATGAGAAGAGTATATGACTATGTATTGAACTGAATTCTGTTCTAATCGGGAAGAGCATAAGATAGTAACGGCCGTGATAGACAAAAATCGCATGAAGCATAGTGATACTACTCTTGTTTTTTCTTGCGATTTATAATTCTTATGTGATTTGTTAATGCTCCGATGTCTTCTTATCAAGTAAACATATACAGTATGTTAGAAAGAGATGGATTCTTCCGTCATTATTATTTTTTTTCAAACTGGTTTACAAGTGATCCGAGAACAATAGCTGCGTTCGTTAAGATAGAATTCAGTGGATGCTATATAGTATAAATATATACCTAACATATTTGTAGATTAATGTACCGCGCATGCTTATAGTCTGCGCATCGTCTGATACGCATCGATACCGCCTACTTCGTAACCACCTGTTACACTTGTTCTATTACATTCCTTGAGTATACAATGAAAAGATAATATTTAAACAATTTATATGAATGAAATTATGTAACAGTTAATTTTTTCAATACAGTATTAAATTAAGAATAATATAAATTATTTCTTTGCTAAATATATAAATGTTTATCCATTTAACGCTATACAAAAATAATTATAAATTTATTAATTTAGCAATTTGCGATTGCCTTTTCTTATTAAATGGGAATTTGAATTACAATGTAAATGGAGAAAAAAAATTTATTTCTTTTAACCACAATTTGAATTATTTTGGAATCAAGATAAAAGAATGTATGCCTATTTTTCACTCAAACTATTTCTTAATACGTCATAATGAATACCACTAAGAGACGATACATTATATTAATTAATAATAAGACTGATCTGTTATTAAGCTTTTCATATAATCGATACAGTGTAATATCTTATTGTTAGAGCAACGCGACATATTGCGAGAATGCAATATTTTATAATTTTATCATTCTTATGATGTCACAGACGATGTGCAAGGCGCGTGGCATTAACGCAAAGCTAAACGCGAGATTGCAGAGCGCAATTGCGATCTTGTTCACGGTGACAAGTTTCGTTGAAGACTTTATAAGACGGACACGTGGCTATGCATAACATATTACTGTACAGATTTCTATTTCTTTTTCCGTATTTCTTAGGAAAAAATAAGCATTTTTACATACTAAACTATATATACTTAAATTATCATGCATTATATAAAGAATAAGAAGAATATTGAATGTGTTTTTGTGATGGATATATAATGCAACGATAATTATTAGGAGAAGGAAAATGAATATATGAACATCTTGACGCAATATTATATTTTATATAATATATACCAAGATTTTCTATGCTTTTTTGAATAGCTAGATTAACTAGATATCAAATTCAAAATCCTTTTATACATATTTCATAATCAAGAGACACGGTAGTGTCTCGCGCCAAGTACCGCGCAGCAACAGCGAGGCACTCCGGGTATCTTTACGCGAGTCGGATAGTTGAGAGTATCTCAGATTATCAGACCTCAATAACCGCTAAACCGATCGAATTTTTGATAGGCTTAATTGATAGCTTAGGTTTGAATTATATAAGAAAAGTGATTTTATTTTCGCTCTACATGATCTATAAACAGAGACATTAAGATGCAAAGTCTCAATGTTAAAATTTATCATTAAGAAATGTCTCCGTCGTCGTCGTGGTCATCGTCAAAGTCTCCAATGCGCATGTGCGAAAAACGGTTCGAGCAGTCGACAGTCGACTATGTATTTAGTTATATTATTAATATTACCGACCGTCGTCGGTAACTATAATAACCTAATACGTCAAAGTATAATACTTATATATTTGCTAATGGATTCGGTAACATTAATAATCTTTTTAAATATATATTACGTATTGTCACTCACTCTCTCTCTCTCTCCCCTCTCACCCTCTCTCTCTCTTTCGCTGTTTTTCTCTTTCCCCCTTTTTCTCTCTCACTCACTCTTTCTTATTTATAATAATATATTATAAATCTCTCTCTCTCTCTCTCTCTCTCTCTCTCTCTCTCTCTCTCTCTCTCTCTCTCTCTCCTTCTCTCTCGTTTTCGTTCTTTCTCGTTTTTTAAATAATAGAATTTATGTGTTATTAAGATCCGATAATCTAAGATATTTTTAACTCGGTAATCTAATATGTAAAAGCATAATATATATATTTGCTAGTGGATTCGGTGTCATTAATTAAATACTACAAAAAAGAATGATATAATCCCTAAAAACTTACCTTTTTAAAAAAATGTAAAAAAGAAAGACGCCAAGTACACGCGCTAATTATGAAAAACTGTTATGTATCTACAAAATAGTGTTATTTTAATCTACAAAATTGTTATCTTTATCTGCAGAAAATAGTGTTTTCTAAACTGTTAAAAACTGTTCTATAAATTATTTTAATTGTGTAAAATATATTCTACAAAAATAATGTGATATCAAACAATAGCGCCAATTGAAAGTAAGAACTTTTAAAAATATTTTAACAAAAAAAAGTTATACAAAATAGTTGTTTTAATTTTCTACAAAAATTAAAAAATTTTAATTAAAAAAACTTGGCGCTGCTAAATTTCAAAGTATATTTCAAAGTATATATTAAACCAACGAATAAATTTAATTTAAATCTAAATTTTATTCAGAACTATATTTAATTTAATTACATCAATAACTGCAATGTAAATATATTAAAGAATACGTTAATTTAAGCATATTATTTAGTTTAGCAGCGCCAAGTTTTTTTAATTAAAATTTTTTAATTTTTGTAGGAAATTAAAACAACTATTTTGTACAACTTTTTTTTGTTAAAATATTTTTAAAAGTTGTTACTTTCAATTGGCGCTATTGTTTGATATCACATTATTTTTGTAGAATATATTTTACACAATTAAAATAATTTATAGAACAGTTTTTAACAGTTTAGAAAACACTATTTTCTGCAGATAAAGATAACAATTTTGTAGATTAAAATAACACTATTTTGTAGATACATAACAGTTTTTCATAATTAGCGCGTGTACTTGGCGCCATTTTTTTTTACATTTTTTTAAAAAGGTAAGTTTTTAGGGATTATTGTATTTACACTACTAACGTTCGTAGGAAACTAAGATATGCCATGGTAGTTTTCAGTACCTACAAAACATATTTAAATAATGATATTTTTTTCAGTTATATATTGTAGTTTTTTGTGCATTTTCCAGAATTTACTGCTAAATTATTGTATGTAAAATAATATTGTTAAATAATTTTGGAAATATTTATTTTTCTCAATATTTTAATTTGTTTTAAATTTGAAAGTAGATTTAAGAATAGAATAATAATGCATAAATTTCACTAATGTCTTACATTTACAAAAGTCATCAATGACAGATCTACTATTCTACCGGCATTGATTTTAATGGGATGGCTGGCCATAGCGATAATCAATATAAGACTGCGGGCTGATTTTGGCGATAATTGGTACCAATTAATCATATAGCATATATATCCAATTTGACTGCTCTGCAACATTAACCGTAAATAATTAAACACGTATCATTGAAAATAAGCATTGCATGATTAAAGAAACAAAGGTATACCATTTCCACGAGAAGCTCGCCGATGTAGCATAACATGAATACATTGAAGCAGAATGAAACAAAGAGCAGAAAATAAATCGCTAAACCAATCCTATCAGCACTTTGCCAATCCTATTAAATCGTAAGCAGCAAATATAATTTTATAGGATTTCTTATTAAAAATTCACTATTTTAGAAAATATTTGTTAGCGCACCACTATACAATAGTATTCGAGCAGACATATCGTGCACAGAGAACTAGTGAGTTCCACTAAACATACTTCTTGTAAAACTTCTTCCACCATAGCCGCAAACCTATAATGAATCATCTTAGTTTGTATTTGATACTTAAATGCGTTGCACCTTGTTCATTCTCTATATTACTCAAATGGAAAATCCAGGAAATACAATAATTAATTTTTTAATGCTTTATCTTTATATGATTTTGATTTCAGAAATACTTTATTTTATACATCGCAACTGTATTTATTTTTGAGGAAACTGAGATTAAAATTGTAAAAAAAAAGATTATTTTAGCATAATTTTTACATGGATATATGTAAATGTCATTCGATATACATAGATACGGTACATGACGTATTAGAAAAAATTTATTTTTTCGATTAGGGAAATTAAATTATTGGAACTTTCAATTCATAAAAAATATTTGTTTTAACGATTAAGATTATAAGATAGTCGTAATTAAATATTGGGTTATTTATATGGCAAGATCGGATATTAATATACTCTGCCGCCGTCATATTCGGCGGATTTCAGCGGATATGCGGCCTATTTCAAAACACTGGATCCGTATTTTGAAAAACCGTTATATGTATATGAATTTCTGTAAAAATCTGAAATTTTTAATTTAACATTGCTTTTCTTGTTTCTCTTATATTGTAGTACTAAATTTATTTAGAAATAACGAAGTTATTTCATTGCTAAATTAATCACGTTTATACAGTTGTGGACAGCGCCGTATATAAAAAAAAATTTGTTTTAACATGTAATTAAATGTTTTTAAAATTCTTGTTGTTGTTTAAAATTTAAAATTATTAAAATTTTTAACTGCGATCTTTAATTTTTTAAATCAGTAAGTTATTAATATAGAGAGATAAGTTATCATTTTGAAATATTACCTTATTACTCGAACATGGCTTTTTACGATGGCAGCGATTCGTCGATGAACATTTGGGCTTTGCTTGAAATTTTTTCCATCTACAAGATCTTCCAATCGTAACATAATCACTTCAATCTGGCCGCATGCATGAGTGACGAACAGGGCGGCCAATCCGCACGCACCAGCTGTCACCGAGTATATGGTAAATCCGCACATGCAATGAGCTATACACAATTTCGTATACCGGGCTAATTTGCGATTGGCTAAATTTACTATCCCTAAAAACTTACCTTTTTAAAAAAATGTAAAAAAAGGCGCCAAGTACACGCGCTAATTGTGAAAAACTGTCATGTATCTACAAAATAGTGTTATTTTAATCTACATAATTGTTATCTTTATCTGCACAAAATAGTGTTTTCTAAACTGTTAAAAACTGTTCTATAAATTATTTTAATTGTGTAAAATATATTCTACAAAAATAATGTGATATCAAACAATAGCGCCAATCAAAAATAAGAACTTCTAAAAATATTTTAACAAAAAAAAGTTGTACAAAATAGTTGTTTTAATTTCCTGCAAAAATTAAAAAATTTTAATTATAAAAACTTGGCGCTGCTAAACTAAATAATATGCTTAAATTAACGTATTCTTTAATATATTTACATTGCAGTTATTGATGTAATTAAATTAAATATAGTTCTGAATAAAATTTAGATTTAAATTAAATTTATTCGTTGGTTTAATATATACTTTGAAATATACTTTGAAATTTAGCAGCGCCAAGTTTTTTTAATTAAAATTTTTTAATTTTTGTAGGAAATTAAAACAACTATTTTGTATAACTTTTTTTTGTTAAAATATTTTTAAAAGTTCTTACTTTCAATTGGCGCTATTGTTTGATATCACATTATTTTTGTAGAATATATTTTACACAATTAAAATAATTTATAGAACAGTTTTTAACAGTTTAGAAAACACTATTTTCTGCAGATAAAGATAACAATTTTGTAGATTAAAATAACACTATTTTGTAGATACATAACAGTTTTTCATAATTAGCGCGTGTACTTGGCGTCTTTCTTTTTTACATTTTTTTAAAAAGATAAGTTTTTAGGGATTATATCATTCTTTTTTGTAGTATTTAATTAATGACACCGAATCCACTAGCAAATATATATATTATGCTTTTACATATTAGATTACCGAGTTAAAAATATCTTAGATTATCGGATCTTAATAACACATAAATTCTATTATTTAAAAAACGAGAAAGAACGAAAACGAGAGAGAAGGAGAAAGAGAGGGAGAGAGAGAGAGAGAGAGAGAGAGAGAGAGAGAGAGAGAGAGAGAGAGAGAGAGAGGGAGAGGGAGAGAGAGAGAGAGAGGGAGGGACAGGGAGAGGGAGAGGGAGAGGGAGAGGGAGAGGGAGAGAGAGAGGGGGGGATTTATAATATATTATTATAAATAAGAAAGAGTGAGTGAGAGAGAAAAAGAGGGAAAGAGAAAAACAGCGAAAGAGAGAGAGTGAGTGACAATACGTAATATATAGTTAAAAAGATTATTAATGTTACCGAATCCATTAGCAAATATATAAGTATTATACTTTGACGTATTAGGTTATTATAGTTACCGACGACGGTCGGTGATATTAGTAATATAACTAAATACACAGTCGACTGTCGACTGCTCGAACCGTTTTTCGCACATGCGCATTGGAGACTTTGACGACGACCACGACGACGGAGACATTTCTTAATGATAAATTTTAACATTGAGACTTTGCATCTTAATGTCTCTGTTTATAGATCATGTAGAGCGAAAATAAAAACACTTTCCTTATATAAATCAAACGCAAGCTATCGATTAAGCCTATCAAGAATTCGATCGGTTCAGCGGTTATTGAGGTCTGATAATCTGAGATACTCTCAACTATCCGACTCGCGTAAAGATACCCGGAGTGCCTCGCTGTTGCTGCGCGGTACTTGGCGCGAGACACTACCGTGTCTCTTAATAAACAGGAAACACGAGCGGTCTGACAGTTTGATTGTTGATTTTGTGTTCGGAACAGAACGGCAAAATCAGGTAATAAATAAAAGCAGAAGTGTACATAATTGATGTGGCAATTATCGTTAGATTGCGACCGGCAGCAGCATACTTCAACATGTGTTCGCGATCAGATTTGAACGTCACCTGTCACAATATTGCCGCTAATTTTTATTTGTCGACAAATAAGAGATCGCATTTTATCAATTTAGCAATCTTCCAATTATCTTTTCCTTTTCAAATTTAAGTTTTAGTTTGCAATGCAGAAAGAGAAAAAATTTTATGATTTTTTTAAGCATATTCGATTTCTATTCAATGTTATATTAAATAGAGTAATTATTTCATTATGAAAAATTGCACAAAATAGACACACTTTCTAAACAACTGTAAGGATCATAGATTCAGTAGATCGAATCATTTTTAAATAAACATCACATATTCACGCTTTTCTTTTCACTCAACTATTTATCAATACGTCATTATAAACACTGTAAATTAACACGGTACGTTATGTAAATTAATGACAACACCGACCTGCCACCAATCGCTTTTCACATATTCGATGCAATACAATATCTTAGGACGACGTATCGCGAGGATGAAATATTTCGTCATCGCGGTAAGACAAAATGTCAGCAAGCCGAATAGCTTAAGCCTTATAGTAATATCTTTCTGATCGTAAACAATATGCAGGGCACAGGGCACCATCGCGAAACTTATTATGAAATTATAGAACGCAATCAAGATCGTAAATGCATATCGTCCGATGTCGCGGGTCGTGAATGGCAAGATGCCGATCGTGCACAGAATCCAGTTGTTTAGCTTAAGGACGTATTGAATATCTCGCTGATAGCTGGAGTTCTGTGGCATTGTAGGTTCGCGTGCACTTGGCACGTTCGCGATGCCAAATTCTGGTAGAGACTAAACAGGGCGGATGCGCGGCATTGATTGCAAGTCCACCGGACATGCGCTTACGCTCACAAAGTAGTAGACGTCCTTTAGTCTGTTGATAGTCTGACAGATCATGTGCCTGCTATTCGTGAAGTGATCGTGCATGGTGTATTTTACTCTAGCAATTTTATAAATGGAACAAACACTTCCACTGTTTCGCACAAATTTACTTGAATTTAATTGTTTAAGAAATGAAATAAATAAATCTATAAAATAATTTTTTAAATTAGAAAAACTGTATAGTTTAACGTTTCGTGTGTAGTTTTATTTAAATGTCAAGATTAAATTACTTGTTTGCATTCTTTATATGAAAAAATTAAAGAGAAGATTGAAATTGTTTAATTGCTGTATGTATCGTTCAATGAGAACGATTATATAAAATTAGGGAAGGAACGTGGATATATAAACATCAAATAATAGCGTATGTTATTCTATATAATATTATTTATATACCAAGATATCTTCTACATGTTGTGAATAGGTAAACCACATTAAATTCAAAATAATCTCTTTGTATATCTCTTTGTGTCACATAATTTTAATCACATCTTACATTATTAACGTCCGTAGGAAGCTCAGATATGCCACACTGGTTTTTAAAACCTAAACAAATTATACTAAAATAATATTTTTTTTCAGCTATAATTTATTTCTTTCTTGCAATTTTATTTAAATATTAAAGTTACTAAATGAGAGAAAGAATGAAATGTACATTATTTTGCAAAGGTATATAATAATTTTTGTTTCTGTTAAATAATTGTTATCTCAATAATTTTTGGAATATTATTTTTTATGGAATTATTATTATTTTATGGAATTATTTAAAAAATTTAAAGGTATATATAGATTTTAAACTAGAATCATAATGCATAAATGTTTAAAATGCCTCACATATCCAAAAGTTGATAATGATAGATCTACCATTCTACCGGCACTGATTTTTATGGGATGGCTGGCCATGGCGATCATTAGTATAAGACTACGAGCTGATTTTGGCGATAATTCATACCAATTCATCATATAGCATATTGATCCAATTTGACTGCTCTGCAAACAAATCAACCACAAACAATTATTCAACATGCCATTGAAATTAAGTATTGCATGATTAAAGAAACGAAGGTGTACCTTTTCCATAAGAAGCTCACCGATATAGCATAATATATATTGTTACGTCCAGACTCGAAAAAAAAAGATATAGTCAGACGGAAGGACCGTAACTTACCGTTTCTCGAGACAGATGTTTCTAGGCACGTGCCTCGAGTCAAGTGAATTCTGACGCCCGAACAGGTCAACGACTGGGAAGGTCGTTATGACTCTGTTCGTAGGGCATTCACTTGAAAGTCCCTTTTCGGTAAGAGAATTTAATCCCTTTTACACGGGACGGGACCCTGTGCGATTTCGGAATGAGGAGATGAGAACGGGATTAATTTAAATAAATGAATTTTGTTTTAAACATAATATTTTATTCTAAATTAAATAAGTAAAAATTTTGATTGATATAAAATCTTAGGTTATAGTACATGATACATATATTTATTTTTAACTACTGATAGCGTATGTTAATTAAATAGTGTGTGTGTGTATGTTTGTAAGTGTGTATCTTTTATTTCCGCGGGTGTTACATAAATTCGGAGGTCATCAGTCAGAAAAGTCAACTCTATTTCTATTATTAGATTTTAAAATTTCTGACTGGATATACAAATTCAAAATAAATATGAAAGGTAATAACAAAAAAATAAATGTTTCATGTAATGGACCGTCTAAGCACAAGCAGGGTATCAAGAATCGGGGATTTCTTCCAATTCAATGGTGGAAGGTGTATAGATCCGCCAAAAGAATTGGATGGAAACTGCCACTGGATACCTGCGGCAGGGATGAAAACATGAGATAATGGTATCGGGAGTAGCTTCTATTAAGACCTTCTTCAGGTCGGCAAGATTTACTGGGTCGGGCCCCACGGTGAAGGCACCTTCGGGGAGAGGATCTGTGTACGGGGGGAGGGTTCTCAAGCAGTAGTCTAATAAATTTTGGTAAGTGGGAGGAGGAGGAGGATCATCTTCAAGGAGAGGTGGCGAGGGTGATGGAAGGGGGGAATCTCCGAGCTCTATTACGAGAGGGGAGGGGGATCTCGGGGACTCATGGACTGGAGAAAGGGGGGGAGAATCTCCTAAATCTATAAAAATCGGTGAAGGAGATCTTGGGGAGGTAGGTGAGGATAGCGGAGAGAGAGGAGGAGGAGTAGGGACTCTCGGAGACTGAGAGGTTTCGGGAGAAAAAAAGGGGGGTAGCGAGGGGGAGGAAGACCGTTCCTGGGACGAGATGGGAGAAAGTCGGGGGTGGCAAGGTACATGCGGGTGATTGGTTATGACATCGCTACTTATGCTAGACGGGTTGTCATTGTTAAATGTAATCGGTGTGTCGTTTATAGAAAAGGTCGAAATAGGCGCGGAATCTATGCTAGATGCGGAATTTTCCGGATGGTTCTCCGCCGAACCCCGAGCCAGTGCCTTTCGTAGGCGACGGTTGCGCCGATTTCGCGAACGTTTGGCGACGTTTCGTGAATTTCGCCAAACGGGCTTCACTATCAGGAAACAATTTAAGATTGTTAGAGGAAGCCGAATATTATATACATACAGAACAGCTCTTGGATATAAATAAATAGCAATTTTTTCAATTGATAAATGTTAGTATGAATATATATATATATATATATATATAAAACAATGTTTATAGTTCAATGAGGGTGGGGCAGTCAAGATGGTTATTCTAAATGGAAAGGAGGGGAGGTCGTGAGTCCGCGCAGCTATAGAGCTGGAGGCTCGGAAACGATGGACAAGGAATGTGATTGAATCGAGAGTCTTAACCGCTATAGCGGAGGAGACTCGATGATGTATATATATATCGCGAGTTTTCGCTGCAATAAGCAGGAAACTCTTCAACGATATGTGTGTGTATATCGCGAGTTCTCGCTGGAATAACCAGGAAACTCTTCAACGATATGTGTGTGTATATCGCGAGTTCTCGCTGGAATAACCAGGAAACTCTTCAACGATATGTGTGTGTGTATCGCGAGTTCTCGCTGGAATAACCAGGAAACTCGTCAACGATATGTGTTACGTCCTGTGGACTCCACGATTCTTTTCTTTCCTAACTCGAGCAAACACACGTTTTGTTTCTTTAATTTCGAAACATCGTTTGTCGCAATAAATCATAATGAGGAAAGGGACGGATCTGAAAAACAACTTGCCTCACCTTTCTAATAAAGATTAACCGACGTTAGAAATTAAGAAATCTAAGCAAATAATAACTGACGAATATACGCAACCATTAGACAAAGATCCGAAAAACATCTTGCATCACGCGCCTGATAAAGGCAAGCCGACAGACAAAACAAAGAAATTAGACGAGCATCCGATGCAATAGAAGTAAACGACCAGTTAATCCCCGCGAACTCTGTACTAAAGTAAGAGTTGCCCAACCGATCAAAGGTAACCTTAAATCAATATCACCGATAAATTATAAGACTTTTTATTTTAGAGGACGTCCTCTGACTCACTACATTATCACAAATTATCCCACGGAAGGGGTAAGTAAGAACAGAATATAAACCGACGATTTTTTCACCTATGATCATTAGTGTAACACCTATCGAACTCACTATTACTAACTATCATTATAAAACGTTACCGTGAGACTCACCGTTAAGAATATATATATATACCAAATTCTTAAAAAGTGCGAAATACGCGAGTTATAAACTCAAGAGCAGTGCTCACGAACTGACCGGGCGGAAACAACAAGGACCACGTCCACCTGAGCCAATTGCATATAAATCTTGTCAGCAAGTAGTAAGTGATTTATATATCTCAAATTTCCATCTATACTCTATAAATTCGAAACAATACTTGGATCTTAAAAGAAATAAATACTATCCACCATAAATTAAATCAAAACTTGATTTAATCTGAATTTAGTTAATCATTAAATTTAACAATTAAAATTCTCTTTTTGAAATCTCCATCCTCCATCCGTGACCTTCCTTTATTTTAATAAATCATTCCGGATTCATTGCTTTCGCAGCATTGGATCCACGATTTTCCAAAAGTCATTCCGGATTCATTGCTTTCGCAGCATTGGATTCGCGATTTTCCAAAAGTCATTCCGGATTCATTGCTTTCGCAGCATTGGATCCGCGATTTTTCTGAAAGTCATTCCGGATTCGCTGCTTTCACAGCATTGGATTCGTGACTTTTCCCAAATAGTCACTTCGGATTCGTTGCTTTCACAGCATTGGATCCGTGACTTTTCTCAACGGTCAGTCTGGATTCACCGCCCTCGCAGGTTTGGATCCGCGACCTTTTTCCTCACTAATCTCTCCTCACTTTATCACTCTCATCAGGGAAAAAGGCACACACATATATATATATATTCAAATATTTAACTCTTTACACACACATATATATATATATATATATATATATATATATAATTCAATTTCGAGTAAATTAAACCCAAGAATTGTTTCTCGACCAATTGCGATTCCTTTTTTTTTTCTCTACCATTTTTATTGTTCTCTCAGTGGAGAACACCTATAAACGAAGATCGCGAACGGCTATCAAACATAAGCGGAACCGTCGCAACAAACAAATTAGGAAATGATTGGCTCGGGCGCTAGCGGAATATATTCAGTCATCTGCATTAAATAATAATTTAGATAACAATAACAGCGACACACGTAGCGACATATCCAATCTCTCCGGTCCCCGGTATTCTCCAGTTCCCCTCACCGACCCCCCTTGTTCTTTCCCAGAACAAATCAGTTCCCCTCCAAGATCCCCGTCTCCCGCTTTAACCGTCATCCTCGGGGATTCCCCCTTCTCCTCCCCTCGTCGTCCTGAGTCCCGTCTCGAGGAAAAACTCCACGACCTCGAAACAGGAGAGAGATTCTCGGAACGGGAATCGAGCGATCCTGAATTGATTGAAATCAATGACGAATCGTCCGATTCAGAGACCGAGTCCTCCCTGCCCGAGAAGGAACTGAGTGACCACCAGTTTCGCGACTGGCTGCTATCTCAGTTCCCTCCCCTCGAGCTTCCTCTACCTGAGGGAATATTTTGCGTAGGGCCTGACGAAGTAGATCACGAGGAACTACGCAAAACATTAATAGAAAGTCCTCCAGATACACTTATCCCGTGGTTTATCCCCGGCCGCCGCCATCCTATCGGAGTCCCTATTCAAATCCTTTGGAGGAAATATCCCCCCTCCACAGTTTCCTTGGAAGAGATCCAGTAACTCTTTACACACTACTATACTCACATTTTGATTTTATTTCTTTTCTCTCCTATTCAGCATTGTACGAAACCAATCGGAACTAAAAATTTAGACTTTAGAATCTCCCCCACTATATTCCGATTGACGACCTCCGAACTCATGTAACACCCGCGTAATTAAACAATTACATACACACACTCACACTCTAATGTATATATATTTATAAGAATTCCTTTTTCTTTATTATATTTATTTTTTATATGAATAAACTAAACTTTTAATTAACTAATCTTATAATCATTTCTTAACCCGTTCGCACTTCCATCCTCTCCGAAATCGCACAGGTCCCGTCCCGGGTAATAAGGATTCATTTCCTTTACCGAAAAGGGACCACCGAACGAACGGGCCTGCCGACAGCGTAAAAGCGACCTTTTCGGTCGTTGACCTGTTCAGGCCCTTGGGTAAGATCGTTCGACTCGAGAGCACGCACCATACAGCGTTTGCTCAGAGATTAGGTAGATTACGTCCTTCCATTGACTCTCCCTTCCACGAGTCTGGACGTAACATATGTGTGAGTGCGATTAAGTGTGAGTGTGAGTGTGGGGGAAATTTATAAAGCTTGATGGAGATCAGGGATGATTGTGAGGTGGGAATTTTGATTTGAAAGGGGAAAATTGAGACTTGAAGATGATAATATTTTAAGTTAGATATCCAAGGGCTATTCTCAGAGAATGAATATGAAAGCTATTTAGTTTAGGACGACTTACTTCTTATAGCGTGCGTTGACGAAGGGATGAACTTTACAGGTGAGCTCGGTCTCTGCGGTGATGTTTCCAGTGAGAGCCTCAGTGCCGCTGATAGATAGATTTGAGGTTGATCGTGATGAAGCTCTGAACTGTATTTGAAACACCACTGCACTCACTCGCGAACGCAGCGAAAAACTCTAAGTTTTCAATATTGAATCGCGGAACTGAATCTGTTGCGCGACCGTACTAAGAGATTTAGCGATGATGTTTAGAGACGTAGAGCTGATATTTAGAACTGATGTTTAGAGATTTAACGACTCAGAGATGTGTGGTTTTAGATGATCGCTCCGAGAAAAATCTCGGTTTATATTGTATTTTTGGTACACGCCCTCCGTCGACGATTAGAAATTTTAACGAATTAGGATTCTTTAATTATCCCACTTATGAGTTTTAGCTACCCCCTCCGTAGGGTAGATTAGAAAAGTGTAACGAATCGGAGGGTTTGTTTTAGTTTCTACGAATAGGAGAGCGTCTTCCAAAAATCGGAAATTCTATGTATTACGCCATCGGCGGCAGCGTTTGTCCGGCGTAATTTATATTTGAGGAAGCGCGTAATGCACCCGCTAATGAAAAGGGGTGACTTTTATTACCCTTTTGAGACAGCGATAATGCGTATGTCGCGTCCGCTGTCCGAGCGCACGTGCAGCTTTCTCGTGCATTTGTCGGTGTCCGTCTTTTCAATTTTTTGTTTATTACGATATCTGGTGTGGGAAAGTGACGGCTTGTCCACATTTTTCGGCTTCAGCTGTCAACAGCTTCCTTCTTAAATATGGACAGAGTGTCACGGAGTGTCTCTGAAATGTAATCTTTATGACTTCTTCACTTTTTTTTTATATTTATTGATCCGGATTCTGTCTCATAAAGATGTCGCAGTGTCTATATCTCTATGAGTTTATTAGGTCCACGCGTTGTTTCTTAATTTTTGGCGCCTACGTGGCGCACTTGCCATAATAAATTCAAAGAGATTTTGACTTTTATGATTTTTCAAAAAGCTGCACGTGTTCTCAAGTCGTGGGAAAGAAAAGAATCGTGGAGTCTACTGGACGTAACAATAACATTGAAACAAAATGAAACAAGGAGCAAAGAATAAGTCGCTAAACCAATTCTATCATCTTCTTGCCAATCCTGTCAAGTTGTAGATAATAAATGTAATTATCTTTTAATAATATTTTTTTTTAAGTGACACACATTAGCGCACCAGTATACAGTAGTATTCGAGTAGACATATCGTGCATACAGAACTAGTGAATTCCACCAAACACACTTCTTGTAAAACTTCTTCTACAACGGCCGCAAACTTGGAATAAGTTAGTCACTGTGTTGCATGGAGAAACTTGCGAAACTTGGAGAAACTTGAATGCATTATTCCATCCATTCTTACTTTAATATAATTATATATTCAGCTACACATTACATATAAGTAGTATATGTGTAAATGGATATGTAAAAGCGCATGTTTAGTATCTGACACGAAACAGAACCGCCTACAGAACGTATTGGCTGCTCGTTAAGACCACCTGTTGCATTTGTCTCTTTATTATATCCGTCATACAATAAAATGAATAAGAATTAACTGAACTATATCATTGAGGATATGCAACAATGTTATATAGCAACCCCTTTCGTTGTGGGATTAAATTAGAAATAGTGAAATCATTTCTTTGCTAAATTATAATTATATTTATTGAGTGGTAAAAAGAACTTCTCTATACGAGAACAAAACAGTATTAATAATTTGTCATTAAATATCGTAAGATATATTTTTTATTATTTATAATTTAGGCTACACAAATTATTATTAAATTTTTTATCTTTAGTTTTTATCTTTCTGCTTGAATTATTTTACAGGAGATATTAATAAGTTATTATTTTAAAGTATTACCTTACTACTCGAACATGATTTTTCACGATGGCAGCAATTCGTTGATGCACATTCGGGCCTTGCTTGAATTTTTCACCGTCTAAGAGATCTTCCAATCTCGATATAACCATTTGGATCTGTCCACATGCGTGAGTGGCAAATAGGGCGGCTAATCCGCACGCACCAGCTGTCACCGAATATATGGTGTATCCGCACATGCAATGAGCTACATACATAATTTCATATATCGGGCTAATTTGAGACTGACAAAATTTACTGTAAATTGGATACACGAGTGGTCTGACGGTTTGATTGTTAACTTTATGCTCGGAACAGAACGGCAGAATCATGTGATAAATGATACCGGCAGTGTACATGAAAGATGCGCCGATTATCGTTAAATTGCGACCAGTGGCAGCATATTTCAGCATCATTTTACGATCGCTTCTAAATGTCACCTGTCACAGTATTGTCAGTATTGTCACTTTATTTATCAATAGACAAAAAATTTTGCAATCTTTAGCGATTATTTTTTCCCTTTTAAGTCAAAATTTTAGCTACAATGTAGATAGAGAAAAAACTGTAATTTTTTGACCGTACATGCGATTTTTACTGTTCACTATTATTATTTAAATATAACAATTACTATGCTATAATATATTACACGAAATAAATATACCATTTTTAAACAACAGTAAGAGATAGTTATAACAGTAATCAATTCGAAAGAATCGAACTATTTTAAAATTGTTCGAGAGTGCAATTAATTCCGTGAGCTTGCGTGTGAAATGTGAATATCGGAAAATTCGGACAACTCAGATAAGTAGTTCTATTAATAACTAAATATATTTACAAAAATGTACAACTAATTACAGAAACTTGATTTGCAGTGAATCACCGGCTGCAGTAAGCGAGCGAATCAGCGCGATAACTTTTACAGCGACTTTAAGAATTCGAAGCGGTTTTACAAGCGGTTTTCACCAGTGAAGCGGTAATCGACTAAATCAGCGCGAGCGTCATTAACGACTGACTTGTCTTTTCCAAAAAGATCTAGAGAAGGAGCCCTTCTTTTCGCCGATAGCCAATAATTTTACTGCATTTAAAATTTGTCGAGGTGAGTCGAGGGCGCCGTTCGTAATTGGTTGGCGACGGGCCCTCGCAATCTCGGGCGCGTTCCTGCCATGCGCGCGCGTGAGATCGATCGCTCGATTGGCAATTGACGGCCAGAGTGATAAGTCCGCGCATGCTTTCCGCGATCGAATTTACTGTTCGGCGGTTGTATTCGTTAACAATGTTTATTATTGTACAGAGCTTTTTTGGTTTACAAAAAGCGGAACGATGAGACTAATCTGTAATCGAATGATTTATGATCCTTTTTTCGCTTATTGTTTTGACCTTGTTTGTACAAAAATAAACGTTGATTAGATGGAATAAACTGCTTTAAGAAGCGAAATTAATTATAATGCAATCTCAAACATTCCCGCCCGCCTCGTCATTATGACGAAATAGAATTCTCGAGACAGGTGTCGTGACGAGTTCGATCGACGCTGGTGCTTAATTGATTAATCGATTACGCGAGGTGACGCACGTGGCACGCGGTTACGAGCTCGCGATGCTCCATGATTCAGTGATGATGCAACAAACCACGTGTTGACAGTGAGTTGTATGAAAGTGATTGTCAGTGCAATTCGGAAACGAATTGCTTAGTGAACGTAAAGTGAAACAAGTGATGTGAGTGTGAGCGTCGATGAAACGAATGCGCTTTGAATGAGTGAGTGATGTGGTGCAGTGTATGACGGCGCGTGCTGCTGTAGTGCTTGTGAGGTGATTGTGATGAGGTTAGATACGATGTATCGCGTGAACGTCGAGAAGTGCGGTGAGCACTGTCCCTTGAGAGCGTCAGTATTCTGCGGCGGAGATGGCTGAACTCTCGTCCGGCGGCAATGCATCTGCGGTTCCCGGAAGCAGTACAAGCTTGATGAGGGGTCGGACGAGTTCCGACGTCGGCGTTCGAATTGTCACCACTCGAGTGACGCCGTCTTGTGTCCAGGATGCAGTTTGGTGATCCGCGCGAGGGGCCACCGGTTGGGCGGCGTTGTTTCGGAGCGCAGCAAGCAGAGGGTGCCCACCCCGGGTGACTCCTTCGTTTTCCACCACTTTGGTCGAGCGGTGAGTCCATGCAAGTATTCGCGGGACCATCTTTCTTAGAAATGGTCCCGCATCCTTTGAATCAGTTGCCACCTTGACAGCGTGGTTTCCCCTTTGCTCAATAGAGACGGCTCGGGCACGGCTAGCAGGGGAGCTCCGATTAGCAGATGACCAGGAGTAAGCGCGGAGAAGTCATCGGGGTCATCCGAAAGCGCTTGGAGCGGTCGAGAGTTCAAGCAGGCCTCCACTTGAGTCAGGAAGGTGCTTAGCTCTTCGTACGTCAAGGTGGTTTCACCGATGACGCGTCTGAGGTGATGCTTGGTAGATTTTACCGCAGCTTCCCAAAGCCCTCCGAAATGCGGAGCGGCTGGCGGGTTGAAATGCCATCGAATGCCATTGGTGCTTGCTGCTTGAGCGATCCGGTGGCCGTCTGGTGAGGATGCCCGGAAGAGTTTTCGAAGCTCTCGATCCGCTCCGACGAAGTTCGTGCCGCAATCTGAGTAAATGTCCGAGCAGAGCCCACGACGTGCAGTAAAGCGGCGGAGTGCGGCGAGGAATGCGTCGGTCGTGTAATCAGACACCGCCTCAAGATGGACAGCTCTAGAACAGAGACATACGAATACGGCGATGAAGCCCTTGTATGCTTTATGGCCGCGCCCTTTGGTAGTGCGAATGCGAATTGGACCAGCGAATTGGTCCACTCCAGTATGGAGAAAGGGACGTCCGGGAGTCACTCGGCCTTGAGGCAGGTTGCCCATCATGGGTTGAGGAACTGCGGCTCGTCAGCGGGTGCACGTCACGCATCGATGAAGAGCCTGTTTGACAATGGCGCGTCCTCTAGGAATCCAGAAGCGGAGTCGGATAAGGCCCAAGGTCAGTTGCACTCCCCCGTGAAGCGTTTGACGGTGACATGAGTCCACAATCAGCCGAATCAACCAGGAAGCGGGAGGCACGATCATGGGATGCCGCTCATCCTGTGATAGAATCGCGTGCTTGAGGCGTCCTCCTACTCGCAGCACTTGCTTATTATCTAGAAATGGATTTAAGTTTTTTAGAGAACTGTGATGAGATACGGCCCGGTTGCTGGAGATGTTCGCCATCTCGGTAGCGTAATGCAATGATTGCACCACGCGAAGCCACTGAAAAAGTGCATCGTCTAGTTCGTCTGGCTGGAGAATTGACGATGTGTCCTTTGGAGGATGCCTGCAGGTGATTCGGCGCTTCCATCGAAAGCACCATGCTGTTACTCGGAGGAGTCGTTGAAGCGAGGAGAACTGCAAGAGGAGCTCAGGTTTTTTGAAGACCTCGGCGACGTTGCTGGTGGCTCTCCTCTCGGGCAGTTTGTTGTCGTCGACGTCTAGGTGTCTGTCCGGCCATGATTCCTTGTCCTTGCGGAGCCAGGCGGGCCCTGTCCACCACAACGAATGGCCGATGAGCTCTCGTGGCGAGATTCCCCTGGAGGCGCAATCTGCGGGGTTTTCCTTGCCGGGAACATGTCGCCACCGCGCTTCCGGGAGAAGAAGTTGGATTTGCGATATCCTGTTGGCGACATATGTCTTCCATCTTGAGGCGTGGCCGTGAATCCAGTGCAGCGCTACCGTGGAATCGGACCATAGGTATACAGGAGCTGTAGGCAGATTCAATGACGCTCGTATATGATGAGTAATGTTGGTTAACAATGAGGCCGCGCACAGCTCGAGACGCGGTAATGTTACTTGTTTAAGTGGTGCAATTTTGCTTTTTGCAGCTATCAAGTGAATCGATGTGGAGCTGGAAGTTGACGTGCGGAGGTACACAACTGCGGCGTATCCCCTTTCTGACGCGTCAGCGAACCCGTGGAGTTCCACGTGCGAGTCTTCAGATCCAGTTCGAAGCCAGCGATTCAAACGAATGTGTTCAAGCTGCGGAAGCTCTTCGAGGAAATGTCTCCAGAGTAGCGCATCCGCACTTGGAAGCGGAGCATCCCATTCCAGTCCTTGTATCCAAGCGGATTGGATAAGAATTTTCGCACGTATTATGACGGGTGCGAGCCAACCTGAGGGATCGAAGAGGCGCGCGGTTTCCGCGAGAACGCGTCTCTTCGTGAAGTCTGCGACAACGCTTGGCTGTATTGAAAAGACGAATTGATCGTCACGCGGATGCCACCTTAAGCCGAGTGTGGAATGGCCCTCGTTCTCCCAGGAGTGCTGCGTTTTCTGGATGCGGTGTTCCAGAGGGATTCCAGCTAGAACGTCGTTGCAGTTTGAGGCCCATTTTCGCAACGGAAACCCGCCCGCCATGCAGAGGTCGCGCAGTTGACGTTGCAGTTCAGTTGCGTCGAGCATCGTGTTTGCTCCGGTTACGACATCGTCTACATAGCAATCTCTACGCAGTGCGGCTGCTCCTCGCGGAAAGCGAAGTTCTTCATCATCGGCGAGCTGTCGTAGAGTGCGGATAGCCAAGAAAGGTGCGCAAGCAAGACCGTACGTCACGGTATTGAGCCTGAATTCACTGACGCAATCAGTGTGAGCATGTCTCCATAGTACTCGTTAAAAGTCGCGGTCATTTGGATGGAGGAGAATTTGGCGGTACATCTTTTCGATGTCCGCCACGATCACATACTGATGCCAACGCCACCGGAGTAATACGTCGGCGAGAGCGGGAAGTAAATTAGCGCCGACAAGCAGTTGGTTGTTGAGTGACTCTCCGGATCTTGTGCGCTGCGACCCGTTGAATACAACGCGCAGCTTTGTGGTTGTGCTTGATTCTCGAAGAACTCCATGGTGTGGTAAGTAGCACCTTGTTTCTCCGTTGACAACTGATGGTTCTGGTATTAACTCCATATGCTTTAGGTCCGCATACTCTTGCATGAACGTTCGGTAGAGGTTACCGAACTGTGGATCCTGGACGCCCTTTCGTTCCATTGCAACCAAGAGGCGTTCGGCTGGCTTGCGAGTCTCAGCGAGGTCGAGAGGAGTTGCGGTGAATGGCAACCTTACCTGGTAACGGCCGGTGGCAGTGCGCTCGTGAGTGCGCACAAAGAATTCCTCACATTGGTTTTCCTCTGGCGTGAGCACGGTCGGGGCGGGAGGCAGCGCTTCTTGTTCCCAGAAACGGCGCACTAGGCTGGCCAATTCGTCATCCACTGTGCACTGGAAGGAACCACAAAGCGTGTGATGAGACGTCACTCCGCAACCTCCTGAGAGAATCCACCCCAAGGTCGTCTTCTGTGCGATCGGTGCCTGAGCTCCGCCCTTGCGGATGCCGTCTTCAAAGATTACGGAGCAAATTTCTGCTCCGAGCAGCAAGTCGACTTGATCGTTGGATTGATACTCTGGATCAGCCAGCGGAAGATCTTTCGTGTGTGTCCAGTGCGAGCGTCGTGTGATGGTGGCGCCGCGGTACGAGGAAAGCCGCGGCAGAACGTACGCAACGGCGGAGAGCTTAGCGCCGGTGACCTTTGAGGTGAGGCTCAAAGTGACCTTACCTCGTGCAGCTCCGGATAAAGAACCCCCGATCCCGATGATGGATACGGAGGAGTTAGACCGACGAAGACGCAGCTGCTGCACGAGCGCTTCAGACACGAGCGACACCTCTGATCCTTGGTCGATCAGGGCTCTGACTGTGTGGAGTTCACCGAATCGGTCGGCGACTAGCACGCGCGCGGTCGCGAGGAGCACTGCCTTTCGGTCCTCGGCATGCTTTACAGCGGATAGTGCGCTCACTTCGTTGTTCTGCGGGGTAACGTATGCGTCGTGCAGCATGGAGTGATGTCGGGCTTTGCACGTCCAACAGTTTTTTGACGATTGGCACTTTGCGACGGGATGATTACCTAGACAATTGTAGCACAGTTTGCTCGCTTCGACGAAGGACTTGCGTTCGTTGGCCGATTTGTTTTGAATTACGCGCACGTCATCACGGAGTGTTTTTCCTTACACAGCGCGCACCGCGAGTTGTCAAATCCGTGTTTTGTGAAGTGCGTCTTCGCGGTTCGCGAAGGTTCCCCCGAAACCTTGGTGCTCTTCGGTTTTGCGGCGTTCAGTGTTAACATGCGTTTGGTGATAAAATCTAGCAGTGTCTCGTGATCCGGCGGCTCGGCGGAATCACAAGTGGAGGATTCCCACTCCAGGCGAGTGCACGGATCGAACAACTCTACCACCAGGTGGTTGAACAGGTCCATCCCGTTGGAATCGATGGGACGGCCGATGCTCTCCTGCCCGTTCACGGCGGTGGTCACGGCGTGATAAATGCGGCTAAGTTCTTCCGCGGTTTCGCCTTTCATCTTTGACACGGCGGTAAAAGTGGCGAAATTGGCGCGAATCAACTCTCTCTTATTCTCGAAATGCTTGGATAATATCGCCCATGCTCGTTCATAATTTTCTCCCGTCACCGTTAATGGCCGTATTAATTTTTCAGCCTGCCCTTGCAGACAGGACCGAAGGTAATGGAAGCGCTCTACATCGGAGATTGACGCATTCTCCCCGATCACGGACAGGAAGAGGTCGCGGAATGAAGGCCAGTCAGCGTACGCGCCCGAAAACTGTGGCAATTTTATACGCGGCAGCGAGGTTTTCGAGGTGCGATCACTGCTGTGATCGATCGGAGGTGCCGGCGCAACCTGAACGACCCTGTATTGCGTAGCGTATTCCGCGAGCGTACTTCGTTGAATTACGTAAGTATTTTCCGCTGTGTCGAAAAGATTTGACCTTGCGTACTCACTGTCGTTGAATTTGTCCTTGTAGGCGGCGCGAATTTGGTCATGCTGTGCTTCAAATTTGGTCCACAGCTGATCCGCGATCTTGATCCGGGTCTCAATAGCGCTGAGATTTATGCTGCTGCTGCCCATCTTCTTCAGATTCTCGACTGATCGAGATATGCGGCCGTAAATCTCGTGCTGACTCTGCAGCATGGTGCCTACGTCCATGCTCATGATGATAACGTTCTCCTTTTGTCTCTTTCAGGTGGACACGACACTGCACACTACTGTGGTTTACACTCGCGAACTTGCGGTTGCCGGCTTAGATCCGGCTCGAAGGACCATTAAATGTTCGAGAGTGCAATTAATTCCGTGAGCTTGCGTGTGAAATGTGAATATCGGAAAATTCGGACAACTCAGATAAGTAGTTCTATTAATAACTAAATATATTTACAAAAATGTACAACTAATTACAGAAACTTGATTTGCAGTGAATCACCGGCTGCAGTAAGCGAGCGAATCAGCGCGATAACTTTTACAGCGACTTTAAGAATTCGAAGCGGTTTTACAAGCGGTTTTCACCAGTGAAGCGGTAATCGACTAAATCAGCGCGAGCGTCATTAACGACTGACTTGTCTTTTCCAAAAAGATCTAGAGAAGGAGCCCTTCTTTTCGCCGATAGCCAATAATTTTACTGCATTTAAAATTTGTCGAGGTGAGTCGAGGGCGCCGTTCGTAATTGGTTGGCGACGGGCCCTCGCAATCTCGGGCGCGTTCCTGCCATGCGCGCGCGTGAGATCGATCGCTCGATTGGCAATTGACGGCCAGAGTGATAAGTCCGCGCATGCTTTCCGCGATCGAATTTACTGTTCGGCGGTTGTATTCGTTAACAATGTTTATTATTGTACAGAGCTTTTTTGGTTTACAAAAAGCGGAACGATGAGACTAATCTGTAATCGAATGATTTATGATCCTTTTTTCGCTTATTGTTTTGACCTTGTTTGTACAAAAATAAACGTTGATTAGATGGAATAAACTGCTTTAAAAAGCGAAATTAATTATAATGCAATCTCAAACAAAAATGAATATTATTTTATTCGTGCATTTTTCTTATTACTCAAAGCATTTTTCAGTACTTCATAATAAATTCCGCATATTAATGCAATATGTTATGTCAATTACAAATTACACCGACCTGCCACCAATCACTCTTCACGTATTCGATGCAGCGCAGTATCTTAGGGCGACGTATCGCGAGAATGCAGTACTTCGTCATGGCGGTAAGACAAAATGCCAGTAAACCGAACAGTTTAAGCCTCATAATGATATCTTTCTCGTCATAAACGATATGCAGAGCGCAGGGCACTATCGCGAAGGCTAATGCGAAATTACAGAGCGCGATCGCAATCTTAGATGTATGTTGTCCGATTCTCTGGGTTGCTACTGGCCAAATACCGAGCGAGCCCAGGATCCAGCTATTCATTTTCAAAAAAACATATCGAATATCTTGCTGATAGTTAAAGTTGTGCGATACTGCGGGTTCATCGCGGTGTGCACTTGGCATGTTCGCAATGACAAGTTCCGTTTAAGACTGGACGAGGCGGACGCGTCAGCATTGATTACAAAGTCATGCGCTTGCGCTTGCGTTGCAAGCATCCTTTCGTCTGCCGATTGTCTGAGAGATCGCGTGCATGCTATTAATCGGGAAGTAGTCATGCAAAGTATATTTCGTTCCGATGGTTCTAAATGGACATTCGTCGTTCCGCGTTTATACGATATTAATTGTTCATTTAATCAAGAAATGAAACAAGTAAATGTAAAAAACATTTTGATAAAGTTTGGAAAAATGTTTGTGGTTTTTGTCTAATTGGTGTCAAAGTTAAATTACTTGTTAACGTAAGCTTTTATAAGTAGGAGGAAAATCAAAATTTTGTTTTTAGAAGAATGGATGTAGTTCAACGATTAATAAAAGGAAGAGAGTAAGTTAAATAAAAGTAAATTAATAAAAGTAAGAAAGAAAATAATTTTTAGATATCTTCTATTAACGTAGTATTCTATGTAGCAAAAGATTCTACGTTCCAAAGAAATAAACTATAAAATTCAAAATAATCACTCTATATATCACATAATTTCTAATATTTCTTATATATGTCACATCATTATATTTACATCACTAACGTCCGCAGGAAGCTTAGATATGCCACGCTAGTTTTTAATACCTAGAACAATTATATTATGAAATAATATGATACTTTTTTCACCCGTAATTTAGTCTTTTGCAATTTTATCGAAATATTAAAATTGCTAAATATGAAAAAATAATTATTATGCAAAAGCGGTAGAAAATAATGCTTGAAATATTAATTTTTTTCCATATTATTATCTTATTTCAAACTTGAAGAGTAATTTCAGATTCGAAATTAGGATTATATATAATGTCTCGGAAATATTATCTGTAATGCCTCACACACACATTTCCAAAAGTTGATAATGATAAATCTACCATTCTACCAGCACTGATTTTTATGGGATGGCTCGCCATAGCGATTATCAATATAAGACTGCGAGCTGATTTTGGCGATAATTGGTACCAATTAATCATATAGCATATATATCCAATTTGACTGCTCTACAACATTAACCGCAAACAATTAAACACATGTAGTTGAAGTTAAGCATTGCATGATTAAAGAAACGAAGGTATACCTTTTCCATGAGAAGCTCGCCGATATAGCATAACATGTATATATTGAAGCAGAATGAAACAAAGAGCAGAAAATAAGTCGCTAAACTAAGTTTATTATTTTGTTGTCAATCCTATTAAATTGTAAACAGGAAATATAATTT